>JAGXJF010003035.1:0-228848 GCA_019208055.1 Stipa capillata
TTTTTGCTACAGTCACCCTGTTTTATGTACACAGAACAATTTCAACCGTCGGATTGACTCCATCGAACGGTCCAAATCCGGGCGATGTTTCGCTCCCGGCTTTTCCGTGTTTCGCCCCTTCCGTGTTTCGCCCCCGCCTATTCCGGTCTTCCGTTCGCCGATCGCGCGGTTTCGCTCCCGATCTTTCCGCAGCTCCCTCTCGCCCCGCGCCCCGACGCCTCCCGCCACCTCCCTTCTTTCCACGCACGCCGCCCATCGCCTCCCCTCGCGCCGCGCCCCGCTGCACCCTCCCTTCACTCCCCACGCCCCGCCGCTTCCCTCCCTCTCGACCCGCGCCCCGCCGCCTTCCCCTAACCCACCCAGCCGTCCCGTCCTCCTCCTCCTCCACCTGTCCTCCGCCTGCCCCCTTCCGTCCTCCTCCCCCCGCCGGCCTATCGCCCAACCCGGCTCCTCCTCCTCCCGCCCGACCTCCTTTTTGCCGGCTGGTCGCCCTCCCGCCGCAGCCCCCCTCCCTCCTCCGCCCGCCCCCTTCCGTTCTCCTCTCCCCGCCGGCCCGCCCGGCTCCTCCTCCTCCCACCCGACCTCCTTTTGCCGGCCGGCTGCCCTCCCACCGCAGCCCCCTCCCTCCTCCGCCCGAATCCTCCTCCTCCCACCGCCCCCCCTCCCCCTGCCACCCAGCCGACCTGCCCAGCTCCTCCTCCTCCCGCCGCAGATCTGAGAGAGAGAGAGAGAGAGAGAGAGATGGAGATGGCAAGGAGGCTGACCGCGATGGATTCCCGCGTCCTGGGCGACCACGGCGCCGCCGCGCGTGCCGCGGCCTCCGCGCTCCGCCATCGCGCCGGCCGTCGGCGTCTCCACCGTCCATGGCCACCACCGCCGTCTCCATCACCAACCTCAACTCTGACTTCAAGGTCCGCGTCGATCTGTTCATTGTGGCTGTGCTCGGTGCGTAGATCTCCCGGTGATTCTTTCGGTTTTGGCATATCCGGTGCATGTCTGGGTAGGAGTTGCTCGGGAATGGCTGATCGAGCCTAGAGTTTGTTGCAAGGTTAGGAAATTAAGGATTTTGTTGATCGAGACGTTTGGGCCTGAGATCATGGGGGGATGGGGGAGGAGGGTGGTAGGGATTGAGATGTTATCCCAATTGCCAAGTGCTCAACAAACCAAAACATATGTAGGATATTCTGCTGCAGCAGGAGAGAGTTATGCATAAGTTCTACTACTTCCAGAGCTCAAGTGTTACCACAGATGTCTAGATCTACCGGTTTTCATTGCCTAAGGAAGATGACCTATATCCAAGCATTTCCCTTGGTTGTGTTTGATCTTCTATTGTTCATTGGTTCCTTGTTTTGAATAGGGGTATAAAGATGCACTAATGGAGGCCCAGGCTTTAAGAGTGAACTACAGTTATGAATTCAAGAAGCGTGAAGCTCTTGAGTCACATATCACAGATCTCAAGAGAGGTTAAGTGATATTTCAGATTCTTCGTTGCTTTTCTATTGATGTAAATCATGTAATAGGTGATGATTTTCATTGCTTGGCGAGGTTGAAAGAAGAGTTTAATTAGATTGTTTGTGTTGTGCAGATAATGAGCTACTCCTTGTTGATCAGGTTCATAGTTGATTAACATCATTCCTGGCAAATGAAATATATTATTTTGCAGTTCATCTATATATTGTTTTTTACTTTGCAGTAATAATCATGTTGTTGAACTGAAATTTATCTTGTTGGTTGTTGCCTTTGGAGTGATCAAATCATGAGCAAATGTTCATGAAGTGGATCTTTTACTTGACTTCATTATTGTAGTTTTGAACTCAACTACCTATAGGGGATGTTTAGCCTTTTAGATAGTATCATGCTTGATCAATGATCACAGATTTTTTGTTTTTGAATATATGCCTGATATCAGAAAGTATTTGGATTATATTTCTATAATGAATTGTGAAGCATCATTTCTTATGTTCATGTACTTTCAGAAGTAGACAATGCATGTATGGTGATAAAAAGTCTTTTCTAAAAGATTTTAGCAAGTTATGTCCCCTTTCTCTTGTACAGCATGCGGCTGATCAAAGGATACGATTCGAGGAGCTCCGTAGCAAGGTTGTTAATGTTAAACTTACCAGGGAACAACTCTTTAACAGTGCTTTTCATCTTACATGTTAATATCCTTTGGCTTTTCAGGTTTTATCAAATGAAGACCGAGGAATCACTTAGACTCGGAGGAGGAAATGGTACTTCATCTTGTATTAGTGGGCATCTGCTGCATTGTGTTAATATAACATATGTGAACATGTTTAATGCTAAAATGTGTTTTCGAGAGCTAACACTAAGATGTGTTATTTGATCTTTTATTCTCCATTTTGGTGTCAGGCTCTCTGTGATATTGAGTTTCAATTGTTCCAGAAGTATAGTGAACAAATTCAGAAATGGGGCTGGATCATCAACAATTCTAGCATTTCCTCTCAGCCATTCAAAAAGGATGTTAGTAAGGCCACATGTAATGAGTTAGTGTGTTATTTTTCGCCAGCTTGCCTAAAACTGCCAGATTATAATCTTATTTGAGTTCAGTTCTTAATTTTAGTTTGGCGACACTCTTAACTGTCACAATTGAGCTTATTTGAGTCCAGTTGAGTAAAATGTATAGTAAGTTTGGGTTTCCAGTGACTGAAAACAATCCGAATCGCTGCAGTTTATAGCAAACATCCATGTTTCTTCAATTTTATACTCTGGTGCATGTATCCATTAAATGTCCAGGCTTATGATTCCAGCCGTTATTTGTTTGTGATGATACAACCAACAAAATTGTCCAGGCTTCTCTATTTGTATACATTAGAAATATATTATAAATTATGCAATAAAGTAATTCCCTGTTCATGCATTTACTTCCAATGGATCTTGTGAAGTCTGTTATGTATTATGGTTACTTGAGTATCTGACTCTTAAATTTTGCATGTGCTCTTTAAAAAGTATTGTTAGATAGCAAAGTGGAATATTTTTAGCTATGTCGATTGTTTGCTTTTAGGACCCAGAAATGATGATTTATTTTTTTTTACCATCTTTCACATTAGTGGATATTTTTATTTGAAAGAAATCTAGATTCCTACTTGTATTTTCTTGTTGTGTAGTGTTGTCTAATTTCTCATCTGTCTGAGATCATTATTTGCTATGTGAACAAGGAGTTCAGCAATGGTATGTGAAATTTGTCTTAACAAGGGCTTACACCTGTTGCTTGTGATTTAAGTGAGCTGGCTACTAGCTTGGTTATATTGTTTTTGTGTTTTATGTTGAACTTATTAACTTTATATAACTCTGCAAAGGTCGCTTATATATGGACTATGTACTGCTATTCTGCTAGGTAATAGAGTGATCTAAGTATTTTAGGTTGCTTGTGACTTGTGAGAAATCCTTCTTCCTCTAATTTTCATATGCTCCCATGACATGAGATTTGGTCAAGTCATCTGAGCTCTCTCTCTCTCTCTCTCTCTCAATTTCTTTGCTTCTTTTTTTTTGCTGATTTGTTTTGGGTCCAATTTGGTCGCAGAATATGCAGCGCACGCTGAGCCACCTCAAGGAGATCACCTGCTCTGTATAAGGAATTGAGGAAAGAGAAGCCTATGCTAACTCCGGACATCACTATTATGTCTCTGGGCACTGACATAACATACAGTGAGGCAATGGTTCCCGATGATGGCTTGGAGGAATATCTGAACAATAAGTGGGACATGAATAGTGTTCTTGAGGAGACGGCTAAGTTTTCTGAGCTGAAGCTTCAGGCATGCTTGAGTACTTGCACACTGCTTTCTTTTAATTTATATTCACTTTGATTGCTAAAAAAATAGCACTTTATTGTCATATATTTGCATGGATGCAGCCAGAGACAAAACAGCGTCCACATAAGGTCAGCTTTTTGGTTGACAAGAAAAGTGCTCAGGAAGTGAGAAAGTCTCTCTTCGAGAAGTTGGAGAAACGTGGGGTGAGGCAGCATGTGTACTGATGTCATTATGTTTTGGTTTTGGATAGTTTCCTCTTAGAAACATTCATGTTTGGAATTAGCATTATAGTTAACTACTCTATTTCTTGTGAACAGATAGATGTGAAAATAGTCTACAGCGGTGGTCAAGACCTTCATATATTAGCTCAAGGGGCCGGAAAGGGTCACGCACTTGCATATTTGCTTAAGAAGTTAAGCTCATGCGGAAAATCACCCAACAATAATCTTGTTTGGTTCACGTAGATTTCCATTGTTTGATTGGTTCATGTAGGGAACAGGCAATGATCTACTTGCTCCATCTACTTGTTCTTTCTTGATTATTGCAGGTTCTGTAAGTACTTGAAATACTATGTGGGATTAGTAGGCTATATTTACACTTCAATTCTCTCATTTTAAGAGTTTTTTTTGCTGCTTGTGAAGGCTTGACGTGCGCTGGGATGATGCCCTGTCAGATACGATGGTGGAGCCAAGGCTGTGGCACAGTTTATGAATGTTGGCGATGGTACGTTGCTTGACATGCTAGGCATCATGCACTATATATATATATATATATATATATATATATATATATATATATAGACCCCTTGTCACAGCATAGTTCACACAAAGCAAGCGTGTAAGAGTTCTCTTTGTCGGCCGGATAAGTTTCCCTTATAATCTTCTTGTTCATTGTATGGAGACATTGATTTAGGATAAATGAGTAGACATTGATTTAGGATAAATGAGTAGCTTAGCCTGATTCCTGATATCTTAATTTTCACGCTGCTCAACTTAATCAGTACAAAGTTGTTTTTGGATCTTTTTTTCCTTGGCTCTGCCATGCTGCAAAATCGTGTTCGATGTCGAAGCTGAGTGTATTTGGATGAAGAAAAGAGCTTGACAGCCAGACAAAGAATGCAGGAGGCGCAACCTGGGCTTTTTAGAGTGATAGGTCTAATCCTTGTGAGGAGGTGGTACTCAAATGAACGCTAGAAGAACTTGTTATTTTCTGCGTACAAGTCCGATAATATGTTAACGCATAGAAGCAGCTTGGACAGCCGAAGTTAGAGATGCAATTCTTTTTTTTTGCCAGTTTTGTTGGAAGCTTCATACCACTGAGCATCGGAAATGAGATAAACCACATTCAGTAGGTACAATACATAGGCCTCTGGATTATTTGATTTAGTTGATTAATATATACGTTGTGTTAGTCATATAGATCCTTGATTCGTATTAAGGTGTGGCGTTGGATGCGTCATGATCCATCGCCTCTGCCGGAGCCGAGGGCTAGCTTATTGTCTCATCAACAGTGAAGGCGACAGGTATATATTGTTCTCTAGACTACCGTAGTTCAGTTACCAAAGAAACCATGTTGAGATCAATCATCAAAACAAGTATGAGTAGTTGTAGGTACCAGTTTGACTTCTAGGTATATATGGACTTCCAAATAGTTCCAACTCTGTACCTTAATATCTTTGTATAAAGAATAAATTGTTATTATTGCTCCTTGAATTCGCCACATGCAGCAGTGAATGCTGATCATCAATGACAAATGGATCATGCAGCAGTGGAGTAGGAGACATGAAAGAAAGGGAGTCAAAGTGGTGTGTGGTGGTCGCTGGGAGGCAGGAAACAAGTGGATCATGCTCAGTTTGCCATCTTCTGCATACAACTGTAAGCAATATTTCATAATTTATTCCTCATTTTGCAGCCACAACTGAAAATTTATGATTTGAGCTGTTTGATAGTGCAAATGTGTATATCTGCTTCTTGTATGCACATGTGGGGTTGTAATTTACTACTTGACTTGCTATGCGTCACAATAACCATTGTCTACTTTTATCCAGTCCACTCCATGAGATTTGTATTTATCTGGAAAATTGCGATATTGCAGATGAAATGTTCCATCTGGAACATTGTATGTCGTGGTGTTTGTTAGAAAAAGCATGTCTTGGCAACGAATTTTGTTAATTTTGTGAATGAAACTTGACAAACAGTTCTTTCCTCTTGGTACATGATTAAATACTTGCACTATGCTGCATCCTGGCACTAGAGTAATTTTTCCTGGTGGTGGAAGCGTCATGAGTGCAGAACTGGGATGAGAGCACCTAATTAACACTATCTAATGATGATAAGTTAACACCAAGCTAGCAAGTTTTGTATTGATTTAATATGCATGCTTGGGTGCTCCATAAAACATGTAACATTGGTGGATTGATAAGCATATCTAATATCCTTAGAATCCAGTATGAGCTTCCAGTGCTTAATTTTGCTGTCAAGATTAAAGAGCTCATATTTCATACTATCATGACCCTGCCAAGCTATCGCCAAAATCTGAAAACAATTGTTAAGTCCATTGTTTTTTCAATTCTTAGGTCCATCATTGTGTCAATTCAGTTCTCACTCTGCCCAGCTGCTGGCTTTTAAATTTTTCAATGTAATATTTCACTGAATCCTAAAAAGTTATTTTGCTTTGAATCTGACCATCCGAAGGGTGGTTTGCTTCTTCTTTTTTTGCTTACAACATGGGCTTGTGGAATAAACTTCCACCAAATTTAGTTATGCAATTTATCAAGTATATCTTTTGTTGGTTTTGCCAAGCTGCAGCTGTCGTTCCAAAGAGATCTGCAGGGGCAGGGGGAGGACCCGCGCCAGCTCTTCGCCGTGCCAGTGCTGGGGTTCGTCACCAATCACTTCTCCTTGCTGTATGACGTTGAGGCCCGCAACGCGCTCTCCATGGTGCGCGTCGCTCCTCGGCGGTGATGTCCAGCTCTGGCATCGCACGATGTCAAGGTATTATGCTGCTATTTTGAATTGATTAAGGTGCATTGCCTTTTGATGTTGGCCAGTTTCTCAGTTAACGATCCATGCTTATGATATGCGTGTGCATTTTTTTTACTTTCGTCGATGGAAAGTGTATTTAGATCACCGTTTCATTCACTAGATAAAGTTTTCACTCTTAGTCTCTCGAGTTTGTTTGATACTGGTACGTAGAGGTTCTATTCACTCGATGAAGTTTTAACTTTTAGTCTCCTGAGTTAGTTTGCCACTGGAAATATACAAGTGGAGATTATGTACGCAAGTAGGATTGAATCATGATTAGAATTGCTATTTTATATTCTGAGTAAGACCTGTTTCATGTGCATTAGCTCAGTTTTTTTATTGTTAAGGGAAAAATATAAACTGACTGGCACCATTTTTCTTTTTGGGTCCCTTGTAAAATAATCTCCTTTTGGATCCTATACTATAGAGCATAAGTGATTGATTATGTTAGCTACTTTGCATTTTGAGAGCCGTTTATTAAAGTTTTATCATGTTATATAAATTAGCAGACATCACCTACAACAGTTCAGGTTCTATCAGAAAGTACATTGAAGTTCGCGCGTTGAGCTCGCGTGACGATGGCTCAGGTGGAGTTTTGATGATTTGCTATTTTCATCTATACTTTATACCTTCATCCTTAGTATTTCTATTTCCCTTCCCGATGGATTTCAGTGTGGAATCCTCAGATTTTTATGTATCAATTTGGATACGAGAACTTGTAATGAATACAGGGATGAGGAAAGGTCAAGCTGAGCATGCGACACACGGGCATGCTGGTCACCGCTCTGTTCTTTTTAGTTATCCACTCCATGCTGGTCACCCACCCCTCTGTTCTTTTTGGTGATCCACTCCCATCGTTTCTGTCATATTGGCTCTAAAAGGAGGTTATCACATCCCTCTTATAGTTGCTTCTACTACATGTTAAATTTATTTTTTGTTTAGATCAATCCATGCTTAATTTTAGCAGCTTGACACACAAACTAATGTCTATTTTTCATTTGAGATGGAGAAGTACATTCATAATCCTTTCTCCGATTATACTTTTACTTAAGTGTTCCAACAACAGTCATTACAGTCTTCATAAGTATAGTAGTTTTTTTTTGAACTGCATAAGTATAGTAGTTGAGCCAATGGTTGGCCTCCTCAAAACCTGGTGGTCCATATTAGTACTAACCCTATTCCTATCAACTGTTTCCTTGTGATGATGTGCCAACATTTTATTTAAAGAATTGGCCTTGCAAGAAGCTACGGATGACAGTATTTTGTTGGAATAGATATCACGTAAATGGACGCATCATATTACCACTCTGCTATTCTTTGTGTTTGGCATTTGGTCATTGTGGGAAGGCTTAAAAAAATGAGTATTGATCTGCTTGACTGCTTATTTGCCTTTTTGTTTAGTTCACCTCTTGTTTTATATGTATGACATTTTAGTGAATCACTTAAGAGACTAACTAACTTCTATTGCAGAGAGTCGGAAGAACTAGCTGACATGGAAGCAAAGCTGGTGGGCAAATCGCATGCACGCCTTAATTTTTATTGCACTACTGCTGCTGTCATGGGAGGGAAGAGCCTAGCCTTGCAGATATCTGAAAAGATGGTTGGAACCTTTGTTTGAACTCTGAGTTTTGGTTTGTGTAAACCTGGATGTGCTTTTCAAACAAATATATTCGTTTGAGAAGATAATTTCAAATTTTGTTACGATTATATTAGAGTAGATATAACTTTAGAATTTAAAATGACGCTCATATTGGTGTGGTATATATTGAGCAATACGACTGTATTACGAGTTCTTGATTACTATTATTTTTTATAAAAGAATTTGGTGAAATTGTATTGTGACTATTATGGCTTATAATAGTTGTAATTTGCATTGTGGTATATATTGAGCAATACGACTGTATTACGAGTTCTTGATTACTATTATTTTTATAAAAGAATTTAGTGAATTGTACTGTGACTATTATGGCTTATAATAGTTGTAATTTGCATTAGTCGATTTCTAATCCTTTTATAAAAAATTACAGTACAATTTCACTAAATTCACAATTAGTCGACTAATGCAAATTACAACTAGTCGACTAATGCAAATTACAACTATTATAAGCCATAATAGTCACAGTACAATTTCACTAAATTCTTTTATAAAAAATAATAGTAATCAAGAACTCGTAATACAGTCGTATTGCTCAATATATACCACAATGCAAATTACAACTATTATAAGCCATAATAGTCACAATACAATTTCACCAAATTCTTTTATAAAAAATAATAGTAATCAAGAACTCGTAATACAGTCGTATTGCTCAATATATACCACACCAATATGAGCGTCATTTTAAATTCTAAAGTTATATCTACTCTAATATAATCGTAACAAAATTTGAAATTATCTTCTCAAACGAATATATTTGTTTGAAAAGCACATCCAGGTTTACACAAACCAAAACTCAGAGTTCAAACAAAGGTTCCAACCATCTTTTCAGATATCTGCAAGGCTAGGCTCTTCCCTCCCATGACAGCAGCAGTAGTGCAATAAAAATTAAGGCGTGCATGCGATTTGCCCACCAGCTTTGCTTCCATGTCAGCTAGTTCTTCCGACTCTCTGCAATAGAAGTTAGTTAGTCTCTTAAGTGATTCACTAAAATGTCATACATATAAAACAAGAGGTGAACTAAACAAAAAGGCAAATAAGCAGTCAAGCAGATCAATACTCATTTTTTTAAGCCTTCCCACAATGACCAAATGCCAAACACAAAGAATAGCAGAGTGGTAATATGATGCGTCCATTTACGTGATATCTATTCCAACAAAATACTGTCATCCGTAGCTTCTTGCAAGGCCAATTCTTTAAATAAAATGTTGGCACATCATCACAAGGAAACAGTTGATAGGAATAGGGTTAGTACTAATATGGACCACCAGGTTTTGAGGAGGCCAACCATTGGCTCAACTACTATACTTATGCAGTTCAAAAAAAAACTACTATACTTATGAAGACTGTAATGACTGTTGTTGGAACACTTAAGTAAAAGTATAATCGGAGAAAGGATTATGAATGTACTTCTCCATCTCAAATGAAAAATAGACATTAGTTTGTGTGTCAAGCTGCTAAAATTAAGCATGGATTGATCTAAACAAAAAATAAATTTAACATGTAGTAGAAGCAACTATAAGAGGGATGTGATAACCTCCTTTTAGAGCCAATATGACAGAAACGATGGGAGTGGATCACCAAAAAGAACAGAGGGGTGGGTGACCAGCATGGAGTGGATAACTAAAAAGAACAGAGCGGTGACCAGCATGCCCGTGTGTCGCATGCTCAGCTTGACCTTTCCTCATCCCTGTATTCATTACAAGTTCTCGTATCCAAATTGATACATAAAAATCTGAGGATTCCACACTGAAATCCATCGGGAAGGGAAATAGAAATACTAAGGATGAAGGTATAAAGTATAGATGAAAATAGCAAATCATCAAAACTCCACCTGAGCCATCGTCACGCGAGCTCAACGCGCGAACTTCAATGTACTTTCTGATAGAACCTGAACTGTTGTAGGTGATGTCTGCTAATTTATATAACATGATAAAACTTTAATAAACGGCTCTCAAAATGCAAAGTAGCTAACATAATCAATCACTTATGCTCTATAGTATAGGATCCAAAAGGAGATTATTTTACAAGGGACCCAAAAAGAAAAATGGTGCCAGTCAGTTTATATTTTTCCCTTAACAATAAAAAAACTGAGCTAATGCACATGAAACAGGTCTTACTCAGAATATAAAATAGCAATTCTAATCATGATTCAATCCTACTTGCGTACATAATCTCCACTTGTATATTTCCAGTGGCAAACTAACTCAGGAGACTAAAAGTTAAAACTTCATCGAGTGAATAGAACCTCTACGTACCAGTATCAAACAAACTCGAGAGACTAAGAGTGAAAACTTTATCTAGTGAATGAAACGGTGATCTAAATACACTTTCCATCGACGAAAGTAAAAAAAATGCACACGCATATCATAAGCATGGATCGTTAACTGAGAAACTGGCCAACATCAAAAGGCAATGCACCTTAATCAATTCAAAATAGCAGCATAATACCTTGACATCGTGCGATGCCAGAGCTGGACATCACCGCCGAGGAGCGACGCGCACCATGGAGAGCGCGTTGCGGGCCTCAACGTCATACAGCAAGGAGAAGTGATTGGTGACGAACCCCAGCACTGGCACGGCGAAGAGCTGGCGCGGGTCCTCCCCCTGCCCCTGCAGATCTCTTTGGAACGACAGCTGCAGCTTGGCAAAACCAACAAAAGATATACTTGATAAATTGCATAACTAAATTTGGTGGAAGTTTATTCCACAAGCCCATGTTGTAAGCAAAAAAAGAAGAAGCAAACCACCCTTCGGATGGTCAGATTCAAAGCAAAATAACTTTTTAGGATTCAGTGAAATATTACATTGAAAAATTTAAAAGCCAGCAGCTGGGCAGAGTGAGAACTGAATTGACACAATGATGGACCTAAGAATTGAAAAACAATGGACTTAACAGTTGTTTTCAGATTTTGGCGATAGCTTGGCAGGGTCATGATAGTATGAAATATGAGCTCTTTAATCTTGACAGCAAAATTAAGCACTGGAAGCTCATACTGGATTCTAAGGATATTAGATATGCTTATCAATCCACCAATGTTACATGTTTTATGGAGCACCCAAGCATGCATATTAAATCAATACAAAACTTGCTAGCTTGGTGTTAACTTATCATCATTAGATAGTGTTAATTAGGTGCTCTCATCCCAGTTCTGCACTCATGACGCTTCCACCACCAGGAAAAATTACTCTAGTGCCAGGATGCAGCATAGTGCAAGTATTTAATCATGTACCAAGAGGAAAGAACTGTTTGTCAAGTTTCATTCACAAAATTAACAAAATTCGTTGCCAAGACATGCTTTTTCTAACAAACACCACGACATACAATGTTCCAGATGGAACATTTCATCTGCAATATCGCAATTTTCCAGATAAATACAAATCTCATGGAGTGGACTGGATAAAAGTAGACAATGGTTATTGTGACGCATAGCAAGTCAAGTAGTAAATTACAACCCCACATGTGCATACAAGAAGCAGATATACACATTTGCACTATCAAACAGCTCAAATCATAAATTTTCAGTTGTGGCTGCAAAATGAGGAATAAATTATGAAATATTGCTTACAGTTGTATGCAGAAGATGGCAAACTGAGCATGATCCACTTGTTTCCTGCCTCCCAGCGACCACCACACACCACTTTGACTCCCTTTCTTTCATGTCTCCTACTCCACTGCTGCATGATCCATTTGTCATTGATGATCAGCATTCACTGCTGCATGTGGCGAATTCAAGGAGCAATAATAACAATTTATTCTTTATACAAAGATATTAAGGTACAGAGTTGGAACTATTTGGAAGTCCATATATACCTAGAAGTCAAACTGGTACCTACAACTACTCATACTTGTTTTGATGATTGATCTCAACATGGTTTCTTTGGTAACTGAACTACGGTAGTCTAGAGAACAATATATACCTGTCGCCTTCACTGTTGATGAGACAATAAGCTAGCCCTCGGCTCCGGCAGAGGCGATGGATCATGACGCATCCAACGCCACACCTTAATACGAATCAAGGATCTATATGACTAACACAACGTATATATTAATCAACTAAATCAAATAATCCAGAGGCCTATGTATTGTACCTACTGAATGTGGTTTATCTCATTTCCGATGCTCAGTGGTATGAAGCTTCCAACAAAACTGGCAAAAAAAAAGAATTGCATCTCTAACTTCGGCTGTCCAAGCTGCTTCTATGCGTTAACATATTATCGGACTTGTACGCAGAAAATAACAAGTTCTTCTAGCGTTCATTTGAGTACCACCTCCTCACAAGGATTAGACCTATCACTCTAAAAGCCCAGGTTGCGCCTCCTGCATTCTTTGTCTGGCTGTCAAGCTCTTTTCTTCATCCAAATACACTCAGCTTCGACATCGAACACGATTTTGCAGCATGGCAGAGCCAAGGAAAAAAAGATCCAAAAACAACTTTGTACTGATTAAGTTGAGCAGCGTGAAAATTAAGATATCAGGAATCAGGCTAAGCTACTCATTTATCCTAAATCAATGTCTACTCATTTATCCTAAATCAATGTCTCCATACAATGAACAAGAAGATTATAAGGGAAACTTATCCGGCCGACAAAGAGAACTCTTACACGCTTGCTTTGTGTGAACTATGCTGTGACAAGGGGTCTATATATATATATATATATATATATATATATATATATATAGTGCATGATGCCTAGCATGTCAAGCAACGTACCATCGCCAACATTCATAAACTGTGCCACAGCCTTGGCTCCACCATCGTATCTGACAGGGCATCATCCCAGCGCACGTCAAGCCTTCACAAGCAGCAAAAAAAACTCTTAAAATGAGAGAATTGAAGTGTAAATATAGCCTACTAATCCCACATAGTATTTCAAGTACTTACAGAACCTGCAATAATCAAGAAAGAACAAGTAGATGGAGCAAGTAGATCATTGCCTGTTCCCTACATGAACCAATCAAACAATGGAAATCTACGTGAACCAAACAAGATTATTGTTGGGTGATTTTCCGCATGAGCTTAACTTCTTAAGCAAATATGCAAGTGCGTGACCCTTTCCGGCCCCTTGAGCTAATATATGAAGGTCTTGACCACCGCTGTAGACTATTTTCACATCTATCTGTTCACAAGAAATAGAGTAGTTAACTATAATGCTAATTCCAAACATGAATGTTTCTAAGAGGAAACTATCCAAAACCAAAACATAATGACATCAGTACACATGCTGCCTCACCCCACGTTTCTCCAACTTCTCGAAGAGAGACTTTCTCACTTCCTGAGCACTTTTCTTGTCAACCAAAAAGCTGACCTTATGTGGACGCTGTTTTGTCTCTGGCTGCATCCATGCAAATATATGACAATAAAGTGCTATTTTTTTAGCAATCAAAGTGAATATAAATTAAAAGAAAGCAGTGTGCAAGTACTCAAGCATGCCTGAAGCTTCAGCTCAGAAAACTTAGCCGTCTCCTCAAGAACAATATTCATGTCCCACTTATTGTTCAGATATTCCTCCAAGCCATCATCGGGAACCATTGCCTCACTGTATGTTATGTCAGTGCCCAGAGACATAATAGTGATGTCCGGAGTTAGCATAGGCTTCTCTTTCCTCAATTCCTTATACAGAGCAGGTGATCTCCTTGAGGTGGCTCAGCGTGCGCTGCATATTCTGCGACCAAATTGGACCCAAAACAAATCAGCAAAAAAAAGAAGCAAAGAAATTGAGAGAGAGAGAGAGAGAGAGAGCTCAGATGACTTGACCAAATCTCATGTCATGGGAGCATATGAAAATTAGAGGAAGAAGGATTTCTCACAAGTCACAAGCAACCTAAAATACTTAGATCACTCTATTACCTAGCAGAATAGCAGTACATAGTCCATATATAAGCGACCTTTGCAGAGTTATATAAAGTTAATAAGTTCAACATAAAACACAAAAACAATATAACCAAGCTAGTAGCCAGCTCACTTAAATCACAAGCAACAGGTGTAAGCCCTTGTTAAGACAAATTTCACATACCATTGCTGAACTCCTTGTTCACATAGCAAATAATGATCTCAGACAGATGAGAAATTAGACAACACTACACAACAAGAAAATACAAGTAGGAATCTAGATTTCTTTCAAATAAAAATATCCACTAATGTGAAGATGGTAAAAAAAAATAAATCATCATTTCTGGGTCCTAAAAGCAAACAATCGACATAGCTAAAAATATTCCACTTTGCTATCTAACAATACTTTTTAAAGAGCACATGCAAAATTTAAGAGTCAGATACTCAAGTAACCATAATACATAACAGACTTCACAAGATCCATTGGAAGTAAATGCATGAACAGGGAATTACTTTATTGCATAATTTATAATATATTTCTAATGTATACAAATAGAGAAGCCTGGACATTTTGTTGGTTGTATCATCACAAACAAATAACGGCTGGAATCATAAGCCTGGACATTTAATGGATACATGCACCAGAGTATAAAATTGAAGAAACATGGATGTTTGCTATAAACTGCAGCGATTCGGATTGTTTTCAGTCACTGGAAACCCAAACTTACTATACATTTTACTCAACTGGACTCAAATAAGCTCAATTGTGACAGTTAAGAGTGTCGCCAAACTAAAATTAAGAACTGAACTCAATAAGATTATAATCTGGCAGTTTTAGGCAAGCTGGCGAAAAATAACACACTAACTCATTACATGTGGCCTTACTAACATCCTTTTTGAATGGCTGAGAGGAAATGCTAGAATTGTTGATGATCCAGCCCCATTTCTGAATTTGTTCACTATACTTCTGGAACAATTGAAACTCAATATCACAGAGAGCCTGACACCAAATGGAGAATAAAAGATCAAATAACACATCTTAGTGTTAGCTCTCGAAAACACATTTTAGCATTAAACATGTTCACATATGTTATATTAACACAATGCAGCAGATGCCCACTAATACAAGATGAAGTACCATTTCCTCCTCCGAGTCTAAGTGATTCCTCGGTCTTCATTTGATAAAACCTGAAAAGCCAAAGGATATTAACATGTAAGATGAAAAGCACTGTTAAAGAGTTGTTCCCTGGTAAGTTTAACATTAACAACCTTGCTACGGAGCTCCTCGAATCGTATCCTTTGATCAGCCGCATGCTGTACAAGAGAAAGGGGACATAACTTGCTAAAATCTTTTAGAAAAGACTTTTATCACCATACATGCATTGTCTACTTCTGAAAGTACATGAACATAAGAAATGATGCTTCACAATTCATTATAGAAATATAATCCAAATACTTTCTGATATCAGGCATATATTCAAAAACAAAAATCTGTGATCATTGATCAAGCATGATACTATCTAAAAGGCTAAACATCCCCTATAGGTAGTTGAGTTCAAAACTACAATAATGAAGTCAAGTAAAAGATCCACTTCATGAACATTTGCTCATGATTTGATCACTCCAAAGGCAACAACCAACAAGATAATTTCAGTTCAACAACATGATTATTACTGCAAAGTAAAAAACAATATATAGATGAACTGCAAAATAATATATTTCATTGCCAGGAATGATGTTAATCAACTATGAACCTGATCAACAAGGAGTAGCTCATTATCTGCACAACACAAACAATCTAATTAAACTCTTCTTTCAACCTCGCCAAGCAATGAAAATCATCACCTATTACATGATTTACATCAATAGAAAGCAACGAAGAATCTGAATATCACTTAACCTCTCTTGAGATCTGTGATATGTGACTCAAGAGCTTCACGCTTCTTGAATTCATAACTGTAGTTCACTCTTAAAGCCTGGGCCTCCATTAGTGCATCTTTATACCCCTATTCAAACAAGGAACCAATGAACAATAGAAGATCAAACACAACCAAGGGAAATGCTTGGATATAGGTCATCTTCCTTAGGCAATGAAAACCGGTAGATCTAGACATCTGTGGTAACACTTGAGCTCTGGAAGTAGTAGAACTTATGCATAACTCTCTCCTGCTGCAGCAGAATATCCTACATATGTTTTGGTTTGTTGAGCACTTGGCAATTGGGATAACATCTCAATCCCTACCACCCTCCTCCCCCGTCCCCCCATGATCTCAGGCCCAAACGTCTCGATCAACAAAATCCTTAATTTCCTAACCTTGCAACAAACTCTAGGCTCGATCAGCCATTCCCGAGCAACTCCTACCCAGACATGCACCGGATATGCCAAAACTGAAAGAATCACCGGGAGATCTACGCACCGAGCACAGCCACAATGAACAGATCGACGCGGACCTTGAAGTCAGAGTTGAGGTTGGTGATGGAGACGGCGGTGGTGGCCATGGACGGTGGAGACGCCGACGGCCGGCGCGATGGCGGAGCGCGGAGGGCCGCGGCACGCGCGGCGGCGCCGTGGTCGCCCAGGACGCGGGAATCCATCGCGGTCAGCCTCCTTGCCATCTCCATCTCTCTCTCTCTCTCAGATCTGCGGCGGGAGGAGGAGGAGCCGGGCAGGTCGGCTGGTGGCAGGGGGAGGCGGGGGGCGGTGGGAGGAGGAGGATCGGCGGAGGAGGGAAGGGGCTGCGGTGGGAGGGCAGCCGGCCGGCAAAGGAGGTCAGGTGGGAGGAGGAGGAGCCGGGCGGGCCGGCGGGGAGAGGAGAACGGAAGGGGGCGGGCGGAGGAGGGGAGGGGGGCTGCGGCGGTGAGGGCGACCGGCCGGCAAAAAGGAGGTCGGGCGGGAGGAGGAGGAGCGGGTTGGGCGACAGGCCAGCGGGGGGAGGAGGACGGAAGGGGGCAGGCGGAGGACAGGAGGAGGAGGAGGAGGACGGGACGGCTGGGTGGGTTAGGGGAAGGCGGCAGGGCGCGGGTCGAGAGGGAGGGAAGCGGCGGGGCGCGGGGAGTGAAGGGAGGGTGCAGCGGGGCGCGGCGCGAGGGGAAGCGACGGGCGGCGTGCGTGGAAAGAAGGGAGGTGGCGGGAGACGTCGGGGCGTGGGGCGAGAGGGAGCTGCGGAAAGATCGGGAGCGAAACCGCGCGATCGGCGAACAGAGGACCGGAATAAGCGGGGGTGAAACACGGAAAAGCCGGGAGCGAAACATCGCCCGGATTTGGACCGTTCGATGGAGTCAATCCGACGGTTGAAATTGTTCTGTGTACACAAAATGGGGTGACTGTAGCAAAAAAAAACTCGTATGATAAACGTGTGAGTTTGCGATGTGATGTGGTGACCCGCTCCTTCTTCAATTTCTCCTACGACCTGACCCTCCTTCCTAGATAACTACTACAATATTCTTGTCCTCTCTATATATTACACCTCCCAGGCCATTCTCCCCTCACTCTAAAATAGTATCCGCTACTTCTCCCTATCTTATTTCTCTCTTCAGCGTTCCACAGGCCAGCTTGGTGGTAGAGATTGATTGACTTGAACTCGATCTTGAAGGACAGACAGCTAGAGATCGATCGAGCTAGGTGTTTGGTGTTCAACCAATGGATCCATGGATCAGCAGCCAGCCTTCCCTGAGCCTTGACCTGCACGTCGGCCTGCCACCGATGGGGCACCACCACCACCACCGCCGCCACCAGGCGGCACCGGTGGTCGCGCTGGCCAAGCCCAAGATCCTCGTCGAGGAGAACTTCTTGCCCCCCAAGAAGGACCCAGAGGTACGCGCGTGCATATGTCGATCGATACAGAGGCATGCGCACAGAGCAAGAACAGCGTGATGCGATTTCTGATTGGTCCCTTTTTGTATGAAACTGCAAACTGAATATTTGCGTGTGCGCATATATAGGTTGCGGTTCTTGAGGCGGAGCTGCAGCGGGCGTGCGACGAGAACCGGCGGCTGGGAGAGATGCTCAGCGAGGTGGCGGGGAAGTACGAGGCCCTGCAGGGCCAGTTCAGCGACATGGTCGCCAGTGCCAACGGCCGCGGTAACCACTACAACTACAACAACCACCCGTCGTCGGCGTCGGAGGGCGGGTCGGTGTCGCCGTCGAGGAAGCGCAAGAGCGAGAGCCCCCTCGGCACGCCGCCGCCGCACCAGCCAGCTGCCGGCCTCGCCTTCGCGGCGGCGGCGGACCAGATGGAGTGCACCTCCGGCGAGCCGTGCAAGCGGATCCGGGAGGAGTGCAAGCCCGTGGTGTCCAAGCGCTACGTCCACGCCGACCCCTCCGACCTCAGCCTGGTGGTGAAGGACGGGTACCAATGGCGGAAGTACGGGCAGAAGGTGACCAAGGACAACCCCTGCCCCAGAGCCTACTTCAGGTGCTCCTTCGCGCCCGGCTGCCCCGTCAAGAAGAAGGTGCAGAGGAGCGCCGAGGACAAAACCCTACTCGTGGCGACGTACGAGGGCGAGCACAACCACGGCCAGCCCCCGATGCCGGCGCAGCCGCAGCCGCACGACGGCTCCGGCGCCGGCAAGAACTCCGCGAAGCCGCCCCAGGCGCCGGTGCCTCACGACCCGCAGCACCAGCAGGAAGCGGCGGCGGTCGTGACCGGCGAGACGGAGGCGGCGGCGTCGGAGCTGATCAGGCGGAACCTGGCGGAGCAGATGGCTGTGACGCTGACGAGAGACCCGAGCTTCAAGGCGGCGCTCGTCACCGCGCTCTCCGGCAGGATCATCGAGCTCTCGCCGGCCAAGGACCTAAATTAATACTACCTACAGTCCGTCACTCCGGCAGCATCGCACGAGATGTGAATCCGGTGGCTCAAATTTTTCTGCAGCGGTCGGTTAATTGGCCATCGCTGCCTGCCTCTGCCTCCTCTGTTCTTGCAGAAAAAGAACAGCAAGATCACGACGCCTGACCGAAGATGTCAAAGAGGTGAGCACTCAAGATGATCGATCGATCGAGGCAGGGCGGCGAGGGAGGCGGATGATCAGATGTTGTAACATGTAGGACACATGCAGAAACAAGAGAAGTGTACAATCCATTTGTTAGGCGAAATGTTTTCGTTTCATAGAATTCAATTTCCATGAAATCAGTTCACATTACATTCAGATGCTTCACTGTTGATGACAACGAGCCTTCAAATTCTGTTTGAGATACACGTACTGATGCACGCCGTTACCATCTTGCGAACAGTAGCGAAATTGAGTTGGGGGAGACAGACACGCGGGGCCCACGTGCTCCTCTACAGCTCTTATCCAGAAAAGGTCCACGTAGCCAGTGGCTAGACTTCACTAGACCTCGGGTTCATCTTCTTCTCCGACGCAGCTTGAGGTGGTGGCATCGGCACGATCTGAAGCTATGCGTGTACATCTTATTTCGCTTCTTCCCCAGCAATGCGTTCTGCGAGCCTTCTCTTTCGATCACCTCATTTCCATTCCTCCCCAGCACGGCACTGTGGAAAAATTCGGCGTGTGCCGCGTGCCTGAAGCCGCCGCAAGGTTAATGGTACAAAGGCACGAATACACAATCAAATGCATGCGGTGCTTTTTTCTTCTGCGAAAATATCTGCATTATATTAAAATAAGAAAAAATCAAAAACATCTGGATAAGCAGAAAGGACCTTAAAGAAAATAAAATTATAACACACTCCCTAGGGGACTTCACCACCGGACTAGAGAACCGACGAGCCGCTGTCGGCGGAATGGGACCCACGGTCCCCCGAACCGCCGGCACAGACCAACCAGAGGCCACAGGGCGTGACACGTGGCGGCCTTATCGGCAAAGGCCCCGCTGGAGAAGCAGGTGGGCCCGGTGGTCAAACCCGGGCCCTCGGGGGATTCCCCCGAGTGCCACGTTCGTGCGAGCCATCTAAGGGCCTTGCGGTCCCAAGGGTCCAAGGCCCAAGAATCAAGGAAGCAATCGGGGCCCTCTCCCCGAGCGACCGGCATCCCGCAAGGCGTGGGCCCAGAAGAGTGCTCGGGAGGGTCCCCGGGCGGACCCCCCGAGCACCTCCCCCGAGCGGGGTCCCGAGCGACCCCCCCGACGGACGCTCCCCGAGCGCCCGGGGTCGGCCGAGGCAGTCCGGGACAGCTGGCGCTCTCCGAGGCCGAAGGGGCTGCTCGGGGGCGGAAGCGCTCGGGGGTGGTGGGGCCCCCCGGTGGGGCCCTCCTCCGGGCTGCCGCAGCAGTACGCTGGCTTTTTCCATAAGCCTTAGTCCCGGCAGAGGCATTTAATGCCTGTCATTCAGGCATTAAATGCTAAAGTCCCGTATGGGCATGATATCGGTCAGGCCGGTCCCATCCCCGCAGGGCAAATCCCTTTTTGCCATAGCCCCTGTCAGGGGATGGGGTCCGTCTGACAGGGTTGTTGACCGGCCAGGCGCGCTGCCCTGCGCGCCCGCGTCGCTGTCGCCCCTTTCCGCCCCTTTGAGACAAATCACCGCGCGCCTCGTGGCCCGCGTTTGGTCGCTGACGCGCGGGGCCCCGGGGCGGATACTTCACCGACTTAGTCAGGAGGGGCCCGGCAAGCCTCTCTTCGCGGGTCCCGCTGAGCATAAAGCTGTCAGCGGGCGGAGGGCATGGCGAGAAGACACGCGGCGCGAACACCGGCGCGGCGCATTAAATGAAGAGGTAGGCGTTTCCTTAGCGCTTACGATACCAGGTGCAATAGCCTTTGCTTGGCCTCTGTGGTGAACCCCCGGCTATATAAGGGGAGTTCCCAGACCATGCAAAGGGTTCGGATTCCAGAGAGAAAAAGGGGCGCTGGTTAGATTTCTTTATTCGGTGTTAGAAGATCAGCTAGCCTGTTTGTAAGGAAGAACACCCCTGTAATCTTGATAGGATCAATACACCCACAACGAAGCAGGACGTAGGGTATTACACCTCCGGATGGCCTGAACCTGGAAAAATCCCTGTGTCTCCGGCATCAAGCATCATAACCGCCCTCATCCTTGAAACGCCATCACCGGCTCATAAGAAGAACTCTATATCGCCCCAGGCCGAACCAACAAGGGGGTCCATTCGGACCACCGCTAGAGACGTTTACTCGTCGACAGCCGCCTCGCCGGAGCAGAAGACGACGGAGAGCCGACCAAAGTTCGAACACCTGCAGAGAAACACAGAGGATGAAGCCTCGGAAACAAAGCCGCAGAGGATGTCCGCCGCGAGAGGCGGAACAGAAGCATCGATGAAAGCCCGTCGGCCAGGGCGAAACCCCAATCCTGAGCAGGTCGTCGAGCTTGTCCCGGCCCACGCGCCCAAGCATCCAGACAAAGCCGGTACAATCGCACACAAGCCCGAGGGAAGCAGACAAACAAAGCCTCGAGGTCGTCGCCGCCACAGCCGAAGCCTTGCCGAAGAAGACCGCTGAGGCCCAATCCCCAGAACCGCCGATCTGCCAGCAGAAAACCTCACTGGCTCCTCGATGCCGCCGGGAAGGACCGAGACGGGGCTAGAACCGGAGGACCAAAAGGCCAAACGACGCCGCTACCACCGCTAAGACGACGCCGCCACGGCCAACAACCCTAAACCAACCAGATCTATCTACATGTCCAGCGAAGACCGCGTTTTGTCCCACCTCGTGGTGCCCACAGGCGACCGGAGGCGAAAAGAAACAGCGGCCTCGTCAGAGGAAAGCAGCAGACCTGGGGAACGCCGGTTTTCGCCTCTATTCATATGCTTGATTGATGCAATACTTCACTCCGCACGAACGCACCATTGGGCTCACCGGTGATTGGTTTTGACGGATGGGAAATTGGGAAGAAGAAATGGATTTGGGGAGAAGACACAGGTGCTTTGAGATCCGTGTTGACACATGGCATCTTCTAGAGTGGGTCTGATTCGATGAGGAAAAGATCGGATCCTATAAGATATTATTATTTCCCTTTCTTTATGTGTGTTAGCTAAGCTTTTGCCGCGGGAGGCAGGGAAGCTGTGTGGAAACGCCAGGCGCGGCGGTGGGCTGTGGGGCCCGCGGCAGTCAAACACGTGCGGGCTGCGGGGCCCGGTCCACGAGTGGTTTCGCCGACGCTGCCCTAGGAGTGCTGCAACTGGGCACCTCCTTTTCATTCTCTGCCTCGTATAATTTTCGTTTTCTTTTCGACGTGACCGGACATCAAATCTGACCGACAGTTACTTTTTTTCTTCCTAGGGGTGACTTAAACATATGCTAAACCTATGAGTTAATGATGAGAGTAAAGTTTTTTTCGATCAGGTTCGATGTTTGTAACAGAATCCACACGCTACCGTATATATTTGGAAGTACAGGAATACTTCCGTTCAGTAAGAGCTATAGAGCCGTGTAATGTAACCTCCAATATTCCTTGCCCCATAAGATGGAGAAAGAAAGAAGAGCCATGGCATGTCGGTACAGTTGAGAACGTTGTCGGCCGTCGTGATCCATAGTGCTCGCTAGGTCTCGCGGGAAGGTTCTCAAGTCGTCGTCGGTCGCAATCTGACTCTATGTACGACTATCCGGACGTGGGAGGCAAACTCGCCCATGAACAGGCTGACTGCAACTTCACTAGAAAATTAACAAGAATGCTACCGCTCCTTCCTCTCAAGTCTCTGTGACATGTGCGTATGTATCTGGAATCTGGACTCTAGCTGGATATACTTAGGTGGCTTCTTTTCGTCGTATGTGTATATTCTTTGGCACAAGGACCCCCACCTTGTTGACCAGTAGTACTACTTATTTTTCTGACCAAAAGCTAATCCCGTGATCGTCCACGACACTACATACGTGCGTTTAGTCGAGCGCACGACTGGGAGTTCGCTTAGATAAGTCTTCGAGTGATGACGTACTCGCGTGCTCTTTTGCCGACTGAGCTGAAGCATATTTAGGGTAGTTCTGGGGACGAGGAAAACTAACTAATACAGCCAGTCAGTCAAAATTTTCCATTCCAACTCGCATGAATCTCTGTTAATCTGTTGGTTTTCATTAACAAAACCCTTTTGACCGTACTATCATTAATCAAGATTATCCATGCAATGTTTCACACCGTATCAATCGTAAGGGGATGCTTAGGGCACCTGGGCGTGAGCCGGAGAAGTCGGGCCAAACGGGCTAAGCTCCAATAAACTCGGATCTACAACGATACTCGCCGGATGACCGGATCCTCCATTCCTTGTCATGGGCGCACTCGAGGCTCAGGGAGAAAGGACGAAGGAAGTGTCAAGGTAAAGTGGGGCTAAGGTTTGGGCCAACGCTTTCATTTGGGCTGCAATTTGTATTCTAGAGTTGCTGTTGTTTTACCGGCCGGGCGCTATGCTGCAAACCTTTCGGCTCAGAGAGCTCTTGAGCCGTCCCAATTAAAAACTTTCTTCTGCTCGTCGAGGTTGGGCTGGGTCTTCAACGTTTCAGGCCCGAAACCAAGTGGCTTTATATAAGGCTCAGCCCTGAAAAGGGTTCCCCTAAAAAAGTTATAAAAATGCGTGGTCGGCAGGATTCGAACCTGCGGGCAAAGCCCACATGATTTCTACTCATGCCCGATAACCACTCCGGCACGACCACTTTAACTCTGAAGAAAACAAAAGCTTGACTATACTGAATACGAAGCTTTTCCCCTTTCTTCTCCTACAGTTAAGACAGGCGAAAGGGAGGGTTTTCCGAGTCCTCCCTCGATCGCCGGCGAGTCCTAGGGTTCTCCTCGCCTCCGCTCGCCGCTCTGGCGGCGGGAGGTGGGAAGAACCTTGGGGTCTCGTGTCTGGCATGTAGATACGGGTAGTTTTAGGGTGGTCGGAGTTGCCGCCGAGAAGGTGGAGGCGGTTTCCCTTCCGAATAAAGGTACCGGAGCTCGGTCCCCTTCACGGCGAGGTCTTTCGGGGCGGCGACGTCGAGCTGGCGGCTTTCTGTTCCCCCAGATCTATCGATCTGGGGTGCTTGGTTCCTCCGGGTCAGGGCGTCGAGGCGGAGACGACGGCCGGTCCATGGAGTTTTGTTATCCTGGCTTCTTCTCCGTTCCGGTGGGGTGTGTTCTCACCTCGCCGTCGAGCCTGGATCTTATGGTTAGGGGTGTTGCCGTTGTTTTTTTTTGCTCCGGCGTGGTCGTCGGTGGCGGTTCTGCGGTTTGATTCAAGGGAGCGACGACGGCGGCTTTGTCTCCAGGGCGCTTGTTTGAGGTCTCTTAGGCTGTCTTCGTCAAGGTCTTCGTCAAGTTCAGACCATCTCCGTCAGGAGCGGCGGCAGCGGCGCGACGTCAACTCATTCTGCTGGCGGAACCGATCGTTCGGGGGTCCAGGGACCTCGGCATAATTTCCTGTTTGTTTAGGGTCCTTTGTACTTCTGCTCCTTTGTATTGAATCCAGGTTCTTCAAAAAAAAAGGCACCCCCCGGGGGCCCCCTCCCCCGGCGGGGATGGCTCCGTATATTCATAGAAAGTCGTAGCACGGCAGCGCTCATCTATATCATTCGATTCGTTTATATTAAATGGAGGTGGATACTTCAGCTTCTGTAACGATGCACACACTCTAATTTTTCAAATCTTATTAAAAAGTAGTCACAAAAATATAAAGTTAAAACAATGTACTAAGTAGATACAAGACGTCAAGTACCGTTAAGTCTATTACTAATCATATAGTTTAATATTAAATAGCCATCCATATCAGGGAGACAAGACTCATGCTACCATCTCCAAATGGTTGCACTTAATAGTTAGAGCATCCTGCCCTTTTTGCCGTGCATCAAAGACCACGCACGAGTCTAGCTGATAGCCATATGGAGTACTTGCAAAACATTAGTAGATTTTTTATCATCAAACACCAAATCATTGCGGCTTCGCCAAATTGACCAAACGAGCATTAGTGGGTGGAAGGTTAAACAACAAATAAATGATGCGTCACAAGAGGTGAGCAAATGGGCATCTAAAGAAGAGATGTTGAATTATCTCCTGCTCATCGCAAAAACAACATAGCTTATTGCGCTTCACTTTTATGCTAACGCTTTATAGATTTCAAAGTAATGAAATATATTATTATTTACTTTTATGCCAACACTCCTGACTTGGATGAAGTTTTTGATCCAAGAACACCACTTGGGTGCAAACCCCGTCATACACAAGGTTTGTTGAAGTGGTGGCACACAATACCAAATATCCAAATATAATCTAAACCACCGCTATAAAGTCGGATCTTCCTGATTCCATAAAACTCTATAAAGTCCAAGCACTGTTCTGTAACAGTTTTCAAAATAAAGCGATGTTTAGTCAAGTCATAAAGATCTCTACTATTTTAGAATATGCTTAATCCTTTTCTTTAGTTACGTTAGAAGCACGACCTCATAAACAGACCACTTCAGTTGGCTTTTTAAAGAAAGTATTTTCCTTGATACGAGGCAACTGAACTGCCAATTGCTCACTAGTAGATCCCGCTTCATCCTCATCGAAATCACTACATAAGTGATTCAATGAAGGCAAATGCAATTTCTCTACATGCTCAGTTTCGCCACAGCATGCGACGTAGATTTATTCTTCACTGATAAAAGCAATACGATCAATCTCAGAATCTTTAATGATATGAATAGAACTAGCTATTTCTCTATCTATGTCATTCGTGTCGTGCCATTTTCATTAATTGTTAACGTCCACGCTCCTGCATGACACCTTGTTTCCTGTAGTAGGACGAAAGAGACCTGAAGCTTCGGCGATCGGAATGCGGATGTCCCTTCGGCGAAACCATAGGCTTTAATCATGCTGTGCCCTACCGCGCTAACACGACAGATTACATCTGACCTCCCGACCCATCGATCGATGGATGTAACCCAATCAGTACACCGTGGCTTGGTGATTGTCATGCAAACGACCAATCTCCCAACTCATCTACTCCCCTGTCTCATGCAAATGACGTATTTTAATTGTTTAAGATAAAAATTTTAATCAATAATTACTTTATTAATATGT
This sequence comes from Stipa capillata, assembly GCA_019208055.1. Lineage (NCBI taxonomy): Eukaryota > Viridiplantae > Streptophyta > Magnoliopsida > Poales > Poaceae > Stipa > Stipa capillata. The sequence goes on from JAGXJF010003035.1 coordinate 26,218, forward strand.
AGTTTATGTGACATAAAATTAATATTATTATATCAATATTAAAAATACTTAGTTATAATTATGACTTTATATCATATAAACCACATATCAATAAAATATTGATGGTTAAAATCTTGTTTTAACTGATCAAAATATACCTCACAATAGAATAGAGGGAGTATCTATCTATCTAATCTGTCAACGTAAGCAGGAGACCAAGAGACATGTTCGTCAATCGAAAAAGATCACAACGAGGTCGCAGTTACCGGCTGGGGGAGGGGGGAGCTCGTCTTCGACGCATCGTCGCCGTCGGCCTTGCCGGCTTGCCACTAGTGTCGCACGAGCTCGTAGATTGGTGAGACCATGCATGCGTGGAGGATCAATAGATCGTCCTAGCACGCACTAGCTTGCGATGGCCCTTTCTTTGTCGTGGGATCTCTGGCGGGGCTCGGAGGGCCCGTGGGGGCGTGCCATTTTGCGGCGCAGATGGCCCTACTTCCAATCAGATGGGGTGCATCTGCGATCAATGATTGAGGAATGGAATAGTTTTGGGTGGGGCATGCCTAATGTGACGTAACGCATGAGAGGTGCCCATGTTAGTTCTGGTATTATTTTTTCAAGAGTGAGCTAGGATATGATATCTGGAAGGTGATCTTTAAAATGTTTATTAATAGTTGCGATAACCAACGACACCTGCAGAGCAACATGAAACTTTTATTTCCGTAAGTACACAACCTACCTACTCAGGTGAGTGTTCATGTTAAATATATGGAATCCCAATCTAACCATCCTAGCCGTCGAATCCCAGCCTAACAATTTTAGCCACTAGATATCTAATTTAACTATCTTTGTTCTCTTCTTTCTCTCTCTCTCAATCTCCTGTCCACTTCGTCGTTGTCCTGTGACTGCATCCTCTTTGTCTTCACATGCTCGTGACGGCGCCTCCCTTCCTCTCCCCCGTCTTCCCCGTCTCCAGCTTGATCGCTGTTATCGCCACCGTCTCACCGGCCCACCCTTCGATGTCACCAACCAGCCATCTCTCCATCACTTCTCACCCCAGTTGGTGGCGCTACCACCCACCTCGCCCTGCGCCAATTGTCGCCATGGTCGGTTTGGCCATCACCTAGGCCATCCCTCTAGAACCAGGAGACAACAATCTCTTCTCCAGGGTTGGGGCCCCCATACCAAATCCTCATCCCCCCTCACCCCAACCATAACCCTAAAATCTCTGCGCCATCACTGCTACGGTGTTGCTAGTGGCTCCTCCTCATGACTCTAATCTCTCTGTCGTCACGTCCCTTAGCTCCATCGCTATCGCTGGTGGCTCCAGCAATGGCTCCGGCAGTTAGAACAAGTCAACTGGAATTTAAAAAAAATTCCAGACGACTATGCTCTAACAAATCCGTAATATATAGGACATGTCAGTCAGGCCATCCGCAGTGTGACTCAAAATCTTTTCGACGGGAGGAGACAATTAAATGAACCTGGTCGCTTGGTGCATCGATCTCTAATGTTTGAATCAACGGGTCCAGTACAAAGCTACCTAAGCAGGTTCAAAGCAAGAACGTTTTGCTCCTATATGTGAATCAACTCCTCTGAAACGAAACCTCCTCCGTTTCCATGCATTTTGCTCCGGTCGCGGTTGAGGAACAGAGTGACGGCATGCCAACGCCCAACGTAGGTGAGGCTTCGTTTCTTTTTCAGTAGTGCGTCCCACAACTAAACTAGAGTAACATGTTGCAACAAGATATGCTAATTAAGCCAAGTCATTTACTGCGGTGCCTACTTCTCTAGCTTCTTGAACTGAATCCATCACACAGATGCTCTTAGCCATCGTGACGTGACGCCTTGAACACGACCACGTACGAAAGTTTAGCAACGATTACATCAATCTGGAGGATATGATTAATTTGGTGAGAGAATCATTCCTCGAACTTCTAGCATGGAATACAAGTTCTCGTTATCTTATGCAGGGAGCTGAGCTATTTTTTCAGCTCCTACGCACGCAGACACGCAGGCCAGCCGACCACCCATGATTTCTGTATAGGAATGTTGTTTTCCCGGGCAGTTGCCACAGTCCGGCAACAGTCACAAGACGACGTGTCCCGTTCCGTGCCCCTACCGTACCAACACCACTTCCGCTGCCGCGCGCACCACCAGTCCACGGGCATCGCTTCTTCTCTCCACACGCGACGCTGCCCTCCCATCCGGTCATCCGTGCTTTCTCTCTCTCTCTCTCTCTCGCCGCGCGCGCGCTCTGACTCTCTCGCGCGATGGCATCCGCCGCGGGAGACGCCATGAGGGAGCTGGGGCGGCCGAGAACAAGAAGAGAATCTCCGACCGCCTCGGCGACAGCGATGGCGCCGCGGACTAGGTGGCGGACGACGCCGCGGGCTCGCCGCCTTCCACGGAGACGCCGCGGCTTCGCGTCCCGATGTTTACCTGCGCCCGGTTTCGGTTCGTTGGGCTCGGAAGGAAGGGCCACGGAGGCGGTGGACGGAAGGATGTCGCCGCCGAGAAGAGCGAGGCTGCGTCGGTGGTTTCCTCAGGTGCGTACGTGGTCGCAGTTTCCTTGCAGCTGGCCGCGACTTTTGTCTGTGCGACTGATCTTTGAGAAGTCCGCCGGCCATTGCATCGCTGCGTGCATGCAGGATGGAAGGCGGGGAGCAGCGGCGGCGGCGGCAGCACGGCGTCGGCCAAGGCCGGCATGGGGCTGAGCCTGCAACTGTTCCTCCTCGCCAAGACCTGCGTCGAGCTCAACAAGATGGCGGAGGCGCGCGCGCAGATTGAGGCGATCCTGGAGGAGATGAGGGAGTACAAGCTGATCAGGACGAAGAGCACGACGGATCATGCCGCTGCGCCAAGAACTCGCGATCTCCAGCCGTTGACTGCTTCGCCGTGCCGCCTCTTCCGGTACGGATCGCATGGATGGCCGTGCCGGTGCCACTCCTTCGTCTTTCTCCAGACCGGGTCGTCCCCATTTCCGGCAGCTGCAAGAGGGAGGGAAACGGAGAGGAGACGAGTCGTACGCGCTAACAGGGAACCACTGTTCGATATCGATCGCGGCCGCGCTGCAGCCGCTTCTTCGTCCGCCGTGGAGACGGCGAGCAGCGAGAGCGAGGCGACGTCTGGAGTCAAGAGCCCTGCGAGCATGGATGATGTGGCTAGCTGGGCAGTTTCGACTCAGCTGTGATACCCAACGAGAAACATCCGAGGTATAATTGGTTCGATTCTCTGATGAATACGTTGAGTTTGGCTCATTCCGCAGTAAATTGTAATGCGTGTATTTTTGTTTGTGACACGGCTGACTGCAGTCGTCGGACTCGGACGGCGAGTTCATCGAGCTGGATGAAGGATTCGGCGCCGGCAGTCATCTGAGGCGGAGAGCTTCGGAGGATGGAGACGAAGAGCACGGCGACGGAGTTGGAGTCTCCGCGCTCGAGCTGGAGAGGAGCCTGCAGGAGCTACTGCACCGGAGGAGCCGGGAGCGGATCGAGGAGCTGGAGTCGTCGCTGCGGCGCGCCGAGTGGAAGCTGATGGAGAAGGAGATGGAGGCGCGGCTGTGGAAGGACACGGCGAAGCTTGCGCTGCAGCCGCCGCCGCATCAGGGCGGGGCATGCAGTGACTAGTTGTCTAGTTAATTACTCGCCGTACGTGACCAATATTGACTGTACGTACGGCCGTCTGTACCGTTACGTCAGCGGGCAAAACTGGCGTCGCGTTAATTAGTCTCGTACATTTCCAAATTGGAAAAATGTCAAATATAGCTCCGTCAAAGCCGAAAGTGGCCCGGCTGCGATTAAAATGGCGGATGTAACCACGCGACGGGCCGGATAGGCGGCTCGTTCCACTGTCGTGCTCGCGCGCCGCGACGGCCTCCGGTCGCTTTCGCCGGGCACGACAGGAGTGGACCCAGCGCGATGCCAACCCAATCGCCTCGACCAGTCGCAACGCCAGGCCCATCGCGTCGGCCGCGCGCGACATCAGCCGACCAGCCCATTTGCGCGTCCTTCCGGGCCACTTTTGAAATTAATTTAGATTTATTTGATTCAATTGTCATTTTACCAGAAAAAAAACAATATTAAAAGAAAACAAATAATAGAATAAGAAACAAATAGTAGATAGAGGAGGAGAATAATGTTATGAGAAAAAACTAAGGGATTAATAATAAGTGACAAGCCAGCGCACGTGGTGTGGAAAAATATTTAGTGTTGAAAATATGCATATGGCGTAGATGACAATGACAGACGGTTCTAGTTAAATAAACAAAGGGTACAAGATTACATATTTAACAAAAAACCACAAAGAAGAATAACGTTACATATTAATAGAAATAAACAAACTGGCGATAATCAGCCTCTTCCTCTCTTATGCCTTGGTGGCATGTGATCAGAAGGGAGGGTGAACTGTGACTACGATGTTGGGGTGATCCGGAGATTGTAGGGCGGAGTTTGCTGACTGTCCTGCGTAGGATCCGACTGTGTAGGAATCCGGCTGTAATGAAGCTGTCAGCTTGAAACAAATTGTCTATCCAGTGATGGTGCTGAGAGCCCTCCACCATATCGCGGGACAAACCACCCTCGTAAGCAGGTCCTCCAACGAGAGACTGGTACTGAATATTGAATGAAAATATAGGTTCTGCACGGGAAAAAACACTATCGTCCATCGGCGAATCGAGGTGGTGTACTGTCTGTAAAAAATATTCGTAATTAAATGTCTAAGATTAATTTAAGTAAAGAGTTGCTACGTTAAATTTAAACTTTGGTACTTCTCCACTTGCACCTCCCTGAGAGCTCTGGCCCTGCTCGTACGGGGATTCCATGTCGTACTGAGGTGATAAAGTGATAAATTGCGTAGCAAGAATAAATTTAGCATTTATTTTCTTTACTGATTAGAGATAGAAAATAATGTACGTAGGATAAAATTCAGAATGTATGTTGTATCCTAACTTTATTGCTTCACCCATATATCAGTACACATACCTCTCTACTTGAGCCTCCCATAGAGCTCTGGCCTTGCTGGTCCGGCACAACCATTCATTCTGCATTACAAACTCGTATGAAGCCTATATGCATTAGGTAATCACAACAAATGTAAATGACATACCTCTCTTAGTGCAGCACCCTGAGAGCTCGGGCCCTGCTCGTGCATCCTCAGAGGACTTGTACCAGCTGTCCTAGACAGGTCTCTTATGAGCGTCGTGTAAGGGCGTATGGAAGACTTCAAACGTAGGCAACAAGGTCAAGCAAACATTAGTATGTCCACGGACTATCGTATTAAGATTACATGCAGAAGGTAACCTTGTTCAATATAAATGACATACCTCTCTAAGTGCCCTTCCCTGAGACCTCTGGCCCTACTCGTGCGTCCTCGGAAGTCATGTACCAGCTTTCCAAGACGAGTTCCGCATGAGCGTCATGTCAGCTCGTACGGCCGGCTAGCAAGCAGTACGATCAAGTTTACATCAGTACGATTGAGTTAAACCTCCGACGATTGAAAAGACATGCCTCTCGATCTCGACGTCCAGAAGCCGAACGCGAAGCACCGGTCTGACTTGGTCGTGCCTCACTTCTACGGGCCAGACTTGATCGTGCCTCACTTGGATGCGCGGACCTCTGCTCCGGCATGTTGAAAGCACCCAGTATTATGTCATCGGATCCGACCGCATCTTAAATTCTTCAAAATGCCCTTCACATCTTTGTACATTTGCTTCACCTTCCGTATAAGGGAGGGGTCCTGATTATGGCTTGTGCGAATGACGGAGGCTGGCAGTATCCTGGATGTGCAACGCCCTATCAAACTGCACGAAAAGATCGCCATGTATTTGAGGGTTGAAATTCCTAACTCACAGTTGATATGATTTCTTACCGTGTCATCACGAACCGAAGCTCTGTGCCGATCCATCCCTATCCGTAGTTGCTCTGAATGCGTGACAGAAGCTGGTCTCTCTGGTGGAGTAGAAGTGAGCCTAGCGCGCTTCCTCGGCACATACCAGTGTTAGTATTCATCATAAGTGCGCTCGTCGTACGGCCTGCATATAACTTCATATTGTAATCATCCACAGTTACATAATTCTGCCCACAGAAGAAACTTATTTACCGTTCTTCCCGTGTGACCTCAAGTGCAGCCCTATTATCCCATGTGTCCTTCCATACGCGTTGCACCCCCCTCCAATCGTCGTTCTTTCTGCCTTTCTTGTCCTGCCTGTGCTACAAATATGACAGGACAAAGGTTATACGAAGAGCATCATAAATAAGTTAAAAATGTTTATGAACTTCGATTCCAACTTACTTATGAACTTTTGTTGCGAGCTCTCTATTAGCTGGAGGGGGGACCTCTTGGAAGAGACCAAAACTGTCTCATCACACGACCTGGTGAATAGGTTCCACCATGTGTGAGAATACCACATGCGAAGTTGTCAACCAGAGCTGCCTATCCATGAAGCACTGATTAGACAACCCTGCAGGCGGGGACACTGTTTATATGATCTTCTGTCCAGGGGAACCATATGACGCCATGTTGGTGCAACATCTCGAACTCCTGGTGGTAGAACACGTAGCACCGGGCCGACACTTCCCGAGCCCATGCTAGCGTGGCGTATGTCCACCGAGTCCCCATAGTGGGGCCACTGTTGTATTCCTCGCCTACGGATACGGGTGGACCGGATCCGTGATCTGTGGCCGTCCAACTGGAAAGTGCTCCCAAGACCATAACTGAAGCAAGGTATGACAGAGATTAGTATTGGTTCTTTGGCCTTCCTGTGCTGTGAGGCGTCGCACAAACCCCGGTTAAAGAGCACAGAGCACTGCAGATCCCTAGCTGTACTGGGGGATGGCGTCGAGCGGGGCATCAGCCAAAGACTCAGCTAGGTGGATGTAGCTTGGATAAACTACATTTCCATGTGAAGTCGGAAACATGTGCCAACCAAAGAGGAACAACAAGTACGCAACAAGGTGGGTCCTTACAACCTCATCAGTGGCCCCTTCTGGGCACGTCTCAAACCTCCTAAGCCAGTGGAGAGGCACACCTCGTGCAGCGACACCCTTGTCTGTTCTGGGTATTTGAACACCAAATCTCGCACCCAAGTGCTCCCTCCAGTCAACTCTCCTAGGTGGTGGAACAATTGCCTCTCCTTGATAGGCAAACCAGTGATCATGGACACATCCTGAGAGTCACCGTCATCTCTCCCCAACGAAAGTGGAAAATGTGAGTCTCGGGTCTCCACCTATCGACTAGAGCGGACAAAAGAGATGCGTCAAGAGTGAAAGAGCGGCCTATGGATAGCATCCTAGCAAATGACAGAAGTCCACTCGCCCGAAGACGTGGAACAACCGCTCGTATAAATCCCAGTGTGTCCTAGGTCCCTAAGATTGAAGGTTGGTGGAATGTCAACGCCACCCACTAGCCAGCACTGGCACTTGTGTTGCTCGTCATACCGTGGCTTAGTAATTCTGGCAACAACGCCATGTCCTACAAGTACAAGTACAAGAATGAGAGGTTATTTAAGTTCAAAAGAAAATAAATATCAGCACGACATGGCAATATTACACATAATAATCCACATGGTTCAAATTTACACATAGTTCTAGTCAAATTATTTATTACAACTGCCTACGAAATGGTACAGACATTGCAGGTACAAATTTCACTTGTTACGAGTCGAGCACGACTTGGTTGATTTGGGGATTCTTTCTGGTGTCGCCCACTGTCTTGCAAAATCTACACTTGCGTCGTTCTCCCTGTTGGCTTTCATCCATATCATTCCTGAAATGAGCTGAATGTCGGCGTCCCTTCTTGTGTAAGCAACTGGAAGGACTTGATCATTTGCATCCGCTGCAACACTACCAGTAGCGTGCCTTGTACTTTCCCTGTGAGGAATGTATCATCCATGCATAGACACCGGTCGACAGAACTTGAATGCCTCTATAGTTTGACTGAACGCCCAGAATACACGATCAAGTATTAAACGACCAGATACTCCATCCGGATGTGGCCTATCAAGCTTGTTTATGTAAGTGCCAGGGATTGCTTCTGCTATCTGATGGAGCATCTCTTGGGACATAGTTATACCCATCCTTGTATGTTTCGAACATCCTCTCTATCACCTCTGTTTAGCTCTTCTGACCTGCTGTAGGTAACTGGAGACCCAACTGCATCAGCACGTCGACATCAGTGTCTTGGGCCCACTGTTATATCCTCGAAACTAAGTGGTACACTTTCTCCGCCACATATGCAGCACTGACATTGCGGTGTTGTGTCAATGGGTCTGATAGCTCACATGTGTGATCTACCAGCACCGTTATCTCAAAATTCTTCATAATCCCCACTCCTTGGGTTGCACAGACTCTTTCGGATAACCTGGACGTGTGCATACGGCCTTCAAACTTATTGGGTTTGACCTTGCTGATGGCGATGGCATGCCTAGTGATGGCAGTCTGCACGCCATGCTTGGCTTGGGAATTGCTGTCCGACCATGAGCGTGGAGTCATCAAAGCCCCAGTGCAAGTTGTCCTCTTGCGAGATGGCTAGCCGTTGTATAATCAGTTCATCCTTTTTGCCGCTACTGCTGTTTGACTAGGGCCACCACCCCCTCCCTCTGCACTGTCATCTGATTCTTCGTCGGCCTCTTCATCGTCATCCAATGCATTCATTATGTTTGGTATGATTTCATAACAGGTCGATACGACTTGACCAGAAACGTACCAACATTTTCATTCATGACGAACTAATCTTCAACTGCCATGGGATTGCCCTTGTCACTGCTTCAGTTACTCCTTCTATGGTAGCAAGTTATCCCTCTCCAATTGCACTACAGCCTTCTTCACAGGTCAACAACAGAGGCCTCTCAACAAACTTAACATACACCATCGTTCGGCCATACATCGCGGCTCTAGGAGTGCTTGCAAGCCGCATGTACCCAACCCAAGATGCATTGCCAGTCACCTTATGTAGCTCCCAGAAGGGGTCAGATACTAAAAGATCATCTAGACCCTAATATGGTTTTGATGGTTAATGGCAACTTAACTGGAATCTAATGTTTACAATGAGTGTAAGCAGAGTTTACAGGTTCCATGAAGAAGGATTATCCAGTGAAGGATGGTCACCAAAAAGGGTACAAGGTGGTTTCAAGGACAAAGAGATGGCTGTGCTAGGCAGCTATGTCACAGCTGAGAAGAAGTCGGTGCTGTGCAGGGAGCTGCAAGCAAGGTGATGGTGGTTTGATGCGTCAAGGGCCGTGACTTCAGTTGGTGGCAGGTAAAGCCTAGATTTGCTAGTTTCTTTGAGTCCATAGGAATCACCCGTACTATCAAGAGGGATGAAACAGTAGCAGTTGTCTAAGGGAAACCTTACTCATTGCTCAGAGTGTTGGTCAAGGGGATGATGTTTTGAGGTCAATTTCCCTGTGTCAATAGCTTGCTTAAAGTATGAAGCTGTTTGTGTTAGTGCTCTGCAGTACTAACAGTGAAAACGCTAGAGCTTTAGGCACCTGTGTGACACAGCTGTTGTCACAGTGGTCTTCCGCTCTATGACTCAGGTACATCTCTGTACCAGGGGAGAGCTTGACAATGCTAAGGTACCTGCACTGCGATAGGCGGTCTGATGTGTCAGAAGTCTGTCGGAGGTTCTCTCCTTATAGGTATTAGAGTTAGACGTATGCTGAGGGCATGTCATGTGCCAGGACCGGGCTGAGTAGTGCGGCTATCAGCTAAGGGTTCACCTGTGTGTGCCGCGGTGACACAGGTGTCGGTCTGCCTGAGCCGGGTACAGTTGGGCGTAGTGTGTAGCTGTGTCACCGGTGGCTGACACTGATGGTTCACTTAATCCTACGTAGCAACAGGGTAACGGTCAGGTGCCTGAGGACCCTATATATAAGGGACCAGGGGAGGACTTCGTCCTCAACCTTGCTCAAACCAGTGAATCACATACGACCGTTGCAAAGCCTCCAACCACTCAACAAGAGCTAAAAGCCTAAGGGTCAGTCCGAGTGAGTTTGTGAGCTTTGAGCACGAGCAAAGGTTCCTCCAAGAGATTGCTGCCGCATCATCTGTTACTCTTGGAGTGTCTACTCCTAGACGGGTGTAGGAGTTACTGATATCACCCAAACTTGTGTGGGTTGAATCAGTAAGTTTGTGAAGGAGCATCGAGGTCATCCTGCTGCAAGGCAAAAGGACCTCCACAAGCAAGGAAGAGGCCTGAACGTCAGGTACTCGGAGGACAAGCACGTTTTAGTGCTGACTATCTCTTCGGAATAGTCTCTCCAACGGAGACGTACCTCTCTGAAAGGAGTAGGGAACTTCGGGATAAATCTACTTGTCTCTCTCTGAGTGCTTAGCCTATATCCTCTAGCAGTTATATTCATTGCATGCTTATATGATCTGAGATATCCTTGTTCATCTGATTCATATCTACTTTATACCTGCTTAATCTGCTTTGTGCCTGCTTGTACTAGCTGTGTCTCAGGTGTTATAGATATATCATCTTTTCTATCTGTCTTAGTCACCTGTGTCACAGCCACATTACTTGCTCACCTGTGCTAGGTTATTAGATCACCTGTGTGACCCACCTGTGTGACAGCCACGTGCTATTTTACTTGTTATATTTCACCTGTGTTAGGAACCTGTCACACAGCCAATTAAATCTGATGATCTGCTAAGTCAATAACTAGTTAACCATATTAAAACTAAGCAATTTTAATTAGCCTCCTATTCACCCCCTCTAGTCGGCACCCTTCATCCAGACTCCTATATGTTACTGCCTCAATTACAAGCTTCTTGTGCTGTCTCTCCATCGAACTCACGGCGTATGCACCTCCTCAGGTCCAACGGGCTTATCTCCTCCAACCCTTCAATTTGTGCAACCTTGTATTGGCATTGCGATGGATCTAGCCCGGAAGGCCCATCCCGCACTATGTTTCCACCATAGAACACTAACAACTGATTCATCATACCTATGTATACACGCAACATATTTTAAATAACGACCCTTTGCTACTCTAACATGTAAATGGAACCTATGTACTTCAACATGTAATATCACTACCATGTGTTGCATCTCATTTCATCAAGTAGGTTCACAAAATATATGTTAACAAAGTCATCTATGAAATTTGCTTTAAGGTATAAAGGGGGCAAAATATGTCACTTAATTAATAACTCTTTCGCTAATATTTCAAATACAAATAATCTATACCTATATTTTTAATTACACTTATTGCTTAACTATATGTAACCACTTCATAAATCGCTACATATTATCCACTTTAATTTTAATGTACCTACATAATGCTTTACGTAGTTTTACATGATCGTCAAAAATGTTTTACATGACACTGATTATTATTAACATGTGCTCCGAGATATTTGCATATATAAAATATTCCTATACAGTATTTCTTTCAATTTCATTCAAAATATCACTTCTATTATTTGCACATATAAAATATCACTACCATGTCTAATATTGGTATTTAGCTAATTTTTGACTACCAAAAATCTAATCATTATTATTATGCAAATAAAAATTACCTGAAGTTGAAGCTTCTCACTTCATCAACAATGTTTTGTACCAACAGAACCGCTGATTCGAATTATGATTACGGCATTTCCTCTTCTTTTCTCTCTATCTTCTTCTCCTAATATTAATCATTACAAAGATGACAATATTAACTATAGTTGTCCATACTAATTATATCACACGAAATAACAACGTGCTAAAGTTTACAAATTAATAACTAAGCCACTATTACTATAGTTCTCCATATCAATTATATCACATGAAATAACAGTGCATTAAAGTTTAATTGCCATGTCTAGTATTGTCATTTAGCTAATTTTTTGACTAACATAACAACTTATCGTTATCATTATTGAAAAAAATTACCTCCACTTCAAGTTGTCACTTGATCTACAATATATTGTACTAAACGAAATGCTAATTTTAAGTTTACTTACCTTATTTTTCCTTCTTTCCTTTCTATCATTTTCTCCTTCTTCCTCTGGACCACTTCTAGCAGCAAGTGAATGGAGAAGAGCACAGCAGCGCGTATGGGAGAAAAGAAGTGAAGAGAGTGAGATTTGAGAGGCGCAGGGAGAAGGGGGGCTATTTTGAAGACTTCAGGTGCTCGGAGCAGCCGGCCAAAAGCATCACGCCTGCCCAAAGCGACGTCCCGTCGTGCGTCGAAAGCAGTGGAGCAGGGCTCCTGTCGCGCTCGCCCAGGGCGACAGCACGGCTGTCACACGTGCAGAGCCGGGGCCCACGTCCTATTGCGTTGGTCGGGCGCGACGTGAAGCGTCGCGGTCGCCAGCCGTGACTTCTGCCATGCGGTGTTTGTCCAGCGAGTCGCGGAGACGTTTTTGTCGTTGCGTTTCGAGTCGAGCCAGTTTCATAATTGATCGCGGTCAGCCTACCAATTGTGCCATTTTTCCTTCCAGATTCTAGTTCCAGGTGATAGCTGACCTGGGACTTAGTGAAGGAAGGAAGCACTGACATATGGAGGCCCTATGGCAAGATAACCACCTTCACTCGTACAAACATAACTTTCTAGATTGTACTAATTGTAATTTTGTATGGACCAATTAAAAATTAGTTCTGAAAGATCAATGTGAGGTGGAGATAATAGTGTCCTTTGGCTCGTTGAAGATCAAACCCTAATTTTAGTATCATGTGTATCTCGTGTAAGTAGAATATATCTTTTAATGGTAGATGACGTACCCATCAACAAAAAAAACATATGTAATGACTTCATTAATCTTCAAACTCCATGACTCAGTCTTCACTAGGTGATGTATAACTGTGTGAGTGTGTGGAGTGCATGTATCTATATGTTGTACTGTGTGTTTCTAAAAAAATACCAATATAATTAAAAGTATATAACACAAACAACGACTATTAACAGAAAAGAAACTAAGAAATTAAAATCTACTATATACTAAAAGCATAATACAATAGAAAAATAGAGAAATGCTAGAAATTCTCACAAAAAAATAAAACATCTGACCATTAATCTGGTGGACTTTGTTATTATAGTAGACCACAACCGATAAATCTTCATAATTGTACTTAAATAGATCACAGTCGATAGATCTTCATAATTGTACCTAAACAGGTCACAGCCGATAGATCTTCATAACTACACCTAAACAGATCCAGCCGATAGATCTTCATAACTGTACCTAAACAAATCATAATAGATAGTTCTTGATAATTATACCTAAACAGATCACAACAGATAGATCTTCATAATTATACCTAAACAGATCACATCCGATATATCATCATAACTGTACCTGAATAGATGACTCGGCACAACGACTAGCAGGTCGGCTCGCGATTTGAACTTTTATTTCCCGTACTGATCTAATTTCATGCATACAGGTAAAAAAATAAAGATAATAAAAAATATTCACGCAATTAGTACTAATCTAATATCACGTGTACAGGTAAAAAAGGATAACTAAAAACGTTTACGAGCAATTAGTATTGACCTAATATCACACATACAAGTAAAAACATAAAGATAATTAAACAGAGCACATTTGATAGATCATTATAATTGTACCTAAATAGACGGCTCAATACAAGCCAGTTCACGATTTGAACTTTTATTTTCCGTACTGATCTAATATCACGTGTACAGGTTAAAAAAAGATAACTAAAAACGTTTCACGAGCAATTAGTATTGATCTAATATCACACGTACAGGTAAAAACATAAAGATAATTAAACAGAGCATATTTGATAGATCATTATAACTGTACCTAAATAGACGGCTAAGTACAAGTCGGATCACGATTTGAACTTTTATTTTCCGTACTGATTTAATATCACGCGTACAGATAAAAAAAGATAATTAAAAACGTTTCACGAGCAATTAGTACTGATCTAATATCACACATACGGGTAAAAAGATAAAGATGACTAAAAATGTTTCCCACACAATTGCGTGGGACACCGTGCCAGTTAAATATAAAAGTAAAAAACAAAGGAGAAGAGAAAAGAAAGAAAAATTGAAAATTGCGTGGGACACCGTGCTAGTTAAATATAAAAGTAAAAACAAAGGAGAAGAGAAAAGAAAAAAAAATGAGCATGAAAGTAAAGGTAAAATACACGGCGTGTTCTCATGTGAAATGTAGAACAAAAACACGTTAATGAACAAGGCTGGGGCTTGGAAGGGACTTTCGTGGAAGAGTGGGCGAAGCCCTTCGTGCGTGGATGAAAAGAATGCTCACGAGCCTTAATCAGATAGCCTGCTAACCGAGGTGTTTTATGGAGACGTGTGTGCATACCAATAGCTCTAGGCTGTGTGCTTTGCCCCTGTTGATTTGGGTCTTTTTAGTCTTTTCTAGATTCATAGTGGTACTTAAACATGTATAAAGGAACTACTTGGACAGGAGCCCTAGCCACTTGGAGGCCAGGGCGGCCGCCCTGTTTGCCTGCTCTAGGGCCGGCCCTGGAAGGCAGTAAGATTGCAGAAATCGGAAAAAATTCCGATGTCATACGATTAGCTAACAAGCGTGCATGGATGTTGATGCGTCACAGACCAATACACTGTCACCTCAGTTCCTGGTGACTTAATACATGCATGTCGTCAGAAACTTTTACGAGAGTGGTAGGGCATCGATCGGGCGTGGGTATGATCGTTGCATCCAGTTATATTCCCGGCCGCTTTGTGCCTCGGCCGGCCGACGGCGTTGGTAGGAGATATAGGATCACGATCGAGGGAGAGGGATGCACTAGCGTCGTACGCGTGATTGGTTGGATGTCAATATTTGGCATTACCAATATTTGACTAGTTAATATTTTGGTATTATTGACAAGTTGCTAAAAATTGGTAACTTTTTTAGAGATTGGCAAGCACCCATTAGTAGCCAACCAATTGCTAGCCAATTTTTAATAACTTACCAACAATTGGCATGGCAAATATTGGCATCAAACCAATCAAGCTTGCAGTGCCGGTGGTCCGTTCGCACGAGCCCAAAAAAGCTATAACGCTGACCCTGCGTCACGACGTAAGTTAGCGGGCCTGCAGAAAAGTTGTCCCACTGAAGGTCCATGACGCGGCAAGTATGTGATTGGGTCGCCAGCCCAGCCCAACCCGACCCGACCCAGCCCGACGCTCGGTTCCTCTCCTCCTCATCTCCTCTTCTCCGCTTCCTCCACTCCTACCTTCCGATCGAAACCAACCCAGCTCCCTCTCCCAATCGCTTGAGCTCGAGCTCATCCGACGAAACCGAGGAGGGCTCTACTCTCCTGCTCGCCGCCGGCCCCCGCCACCGCCTCTCCGGTAAAAGCCTCGACTCAGCTTTTCTCCTCCCCTAATCCGCGTCCGACACCATCGGTCTCTCCGGTACCTCCACCCGATTCCGGTCGTGCTCCCGTCCGTGCTTCGACGGGACGACCAGATCGGCGATCTAGTCTCCTAAGCAGGGACGCACGTACGTGCGTATGTGCGCTACCAGTTCATCCTACAAGTGTGGAAAAGGAAGCATTTTTATGCGTCTGATGACGGGCAACCTCTTCCGCTACTGCTGTGCTAGTACTCTAGGCGCATGGATAGCTCATCTCTGAACCGAATCGTTGCATTATACCTGACTCCGCATGTTGTAGAGGAGTTTTTTCAACTGGTACCTCGGTTATCCTCCAATAACCCAAGGGCATGCTATGCCATCTTCATAGAACTAGAGAACCATGAACTCATAGTAGGATTTTTTTTCCCTAGTCCTGAGAAGCTATTATGGCTTATCAGTATTGAGCTTCTGCAAGTGTGTATCTGCAATTTAGAGTGGGTCTTGTGGCTCCTTTCTTGAATGTCACAGAATCATCACCTGTGTGAGTGAAATTCAATTTTCCAGTTGTGATTATTTGTGACTGTGGTATTGTATTATCTGCTTTTCGTCATCATCATTTTAATTATATGTTCTTGTTCCTCATATGCTAGGGTGCAAAAGGGGTTAACATTCTTGTTCGCAAATATGGTAAGTCCTTAGAATTTTACTATCAACTCTTTAGAACTTTGTTACCATCAGGTGCACAGTAGTGAAATTCAGACCTACAAACTCCTTACTTGAACTTGTGCCAACTCGCCATAGCTTTGAATAGTCTTATAGCACTTGATCAAGATCCAAATCATTTGTGTATCAATATGCTGTTGACTTTCAAATCTGGGATACATTCGGGATTATTATGACCTACTACATGTCTTCTTTATCAATTTGCATCTTTGCGTTGCATTTGGTAAATCAGTTTCTATAACGTCACTCTTCATCATTTGCTGAACCACACTGCATTGTCCTAATAGAACTATTTGTTTGTGAATAGTATTTCGAAGGCTATGGTTACCGTGGAAGTACTTTCGAGCAGACCTATCGCTGCTACCCTGCATCTTTCATTGACAAGGTTTGTACACCTTCTTTGTATGAGGTGCCATGGACTCCTTTGATAATTACTTTTGAAATATATAGATGTAATTTCAATGACAGATCTACTAATATAGTTTTTACGTGACAAATTTGAATAGTTTTTATGTATATTTGTAATCAAAGTTAATAAAATGTTGACTGCAAGCTATCTAAAACAAGTAAAAAAGAATGTATGTAGTATAAACTATGGAGTAGCAATCCTTTTGATTTGGATCTTTGTTTTCTAGCAAGTCAGTACCAATACCAAGAAAACTTTGCTCAGTAATGATTATCTACTTGAATTTGATTATCTACTTTTAATCTTGATTGTCGGATTAGGACTTTTTTTGCCTAGTTAACATGCTTTGTAGATCGAGTCAACTAAATGAATTGTCAATAACTTATGTGGTGCCTGTTGGCATGTCTCCATCCACTCTTGCCTCGTTAATGTAGCCTGTAATGTTGTGATTTTCTTGAATACCATCCAACTGTAAATTCTTTCAACATCTAAAACAGCTGGAGGAGTCATTACCTCTCAAAATAAAGTATTTACTTTCCATTCCTGGAAATTTATCTAAAAGATCTCTTTTACCCTTTTTTCAGCCACAGCTTGAAACCGGTGACAAAGTACACTCTCTGTTCACTGAGTTCCTTACCTCTTTAAGTTACTTTTGGCGGTTGAAGTGATTATTATGTTTTCCTTTTCAGTTATCATGCCACCTTCAGCACTTGATCGCCTAGGTAGTTAGCAATGTTAGACATTTTCTCTTCTCAAGAGACATGCATATGCTGATAGTTCACCTTACTTGTTTTACCGATTTTTTCGTGCACTGTTTTCACAGTAAATTCTCAAACATGCTCTGTTCTCTGCAGCATCTCTGCATATTGAATACCCTATGCTATTTGAAGTCCACAATGCAGCAGTAGAACGGACTTCACACTGTGGCGTCCTAGAGTTCATTGCAGAAGAAGGCATGATCTACATGCCATATTGGGTAGGCCCAGGTTTAGGATACTGTTACACTTACTTTTATGTGATATCATCATGTCAATCAAACTAACTCCATTTGCTCATCAGATGATGCAAAATCTTCTTCTGCAAGAGGAGATATGGTGCTTATAAAAAATGCCAACCTCCCAAAGGGCATATATGTGAAGCTGCAGCCTCATACAACTGACTTCTTAGATATTTCAAACCCTAAAGCAATGTTAGTATTGTTTTGATGAACTATTTTATTTTCCTTGTGAAACTTTTTTGCTTTCATTTCCTATGACTGCTGTACATTGTATCGTGACTGGAGTTTCATGGTATGAGTAGTGAGATCCCTGAAGACCCTAATGCGCTGTCCATGTCATTCTTGTAGCTTGGAGAAAACTTTGCGGAACTACTCTTGTCTAACCACTGGTGACAGCATTATGGTAGCGTATAATAACAAGAAATACTACATTGATATAGTTGAAACAAAGCCTTCTAGTGCAATAAGTATAATTGAGACTGATTGTGAGGTTGACTTTGCGCCACCACTTGACTACAAAGAGCCTGAGCGACCAAACCTACTGTTCCTCCTAGCACAGCGCCTACTGCAGGTAGCTTTCTTTTTTATATACTTAAATTAATAGATGTGGTTAGAATTCCACAGATTCTCTTGCCATTCATTAGTAAGAAAGGACCTACATGTTCCTGTTGCAGATGCTGTTGTTGAAGAGGAGCCAAAGTTCACCCCCTTCACTGGTCCTGGAAGGCGTCTGGATGGGAAGCCTTCTAAAGATCTGGATGCGTCAGCCTCATCCCCTGTAAAGCGGCAAGCTAATGCAACCACAGCGTGCAGCCCTCAACAGCCTCCACATCACAGAGCACTTTGTCACGTAAAACCACGGAAAACTTGTTTTTGGCTCCGGTGGAAGCCAGTTATCAAAGGAAACAGATAAGGTTGGTATTTTGCAACATATGCACATTGTGGCAGCCGTCCTGAAAACTCAATGAGTGACTTCGTTATTTTCTGGGTGCTAGTCCAGAAGTCATTTGAGATACATGGATACATGGAACCACTGCCTGCTAGGCTTTCAGCTTTACACGCTTGTGTTATCTTAACATTTTCTCCATCAATGTAGGTACCTGAAAAGGATGCAAAGGAGGACCCGAAGAAAGAAGAGCCGAAGTTTTCAGCATTTACGGGGAAGAAATACTCGTTGAAGGGTTGAATAGCCAGATGTCTTATCAGTATTTCCGGTGACAAACATCATGAGGGAGAAGAGTTTAATCTGATACTGTTTAGTTATCTGATCCCTTAGGGGCTGGGGCATCTTTGGTGGACTAGTGGCCGTCTTGATGTTCAATGCTTCTTTTCTGTCAACTGTGATCCTTATGTCAGCCACCGTGGATCGACTGATATATAAAAAGTATTTAAATGTTTGATTATGGATTTTTTACCGACTTGTACATATTCCCTTTGTCTTTGCTATTTATCTGCACCAGAAAGGCAGCCATCACCGGCTTTGATCAGCACATGTGGAGCGTATAATAGCTGTCCCTTTCATACACTACCACTTTCCTAGTTGGTCATAATGCTCTTCATGAGCTATTAACTTTGAATCCAAACAATGTAAAAAAAATCGAATACAAATACTTGTCTAAGAAAAAAGATTAAACACAGAGTTATTCCTTTATGTTACGTTGGAACCGCGCGCAGGTTGCACAGCGCAATAGGGTTTGGTGTGGTCAGGTCAGTTGCATTGGGAATTTGATTTGCATGCGCGCAGGTTGCACAGCGTAACAGGGGTGCATTGGAAATTTGATTTGCATGCTTCATGAATTTCAGACGATTCACTGTGTGATCATTATCATAGATCAGATAAGCGGAAGTAAATTGCTCAAAATTGATAACTGGAATTAGGTCGATGTAGAAAGGTATCAAACGGAAGCAAAAGATAAAAAAAAGCTAACTTGAAAACATTATTCTTGCCTGAATTGTTTGTAATATGGAGCAACACCAAAACAACAAGCTAGCTGTCTTGCCTGAATTGTTTGTAATATGGAGCAACACCAAAGCAACAAGCTAGCTGCCATGGAATCATTTGCACCGATGGCGAGAAGAACAACAACAGGCATCACTGACTCCTGCTCCATCACTCTTATGCTTGTATCAGTTTTTCTCTAACATCTCTGTACCTTTGTATCAGTTTTCTCTAACATCTCAGTAACTTCCCAGTAACCTGATGCTCTGCATTTCTACTTCTATGCTCCGCTTTTCTACTTCTGTTTCTCTCAGGACGGAGGATTATTACCTTCCAAAGCAAGCGAGAGGTCCCAAAACAAAAATACAAACTAGAAATCACATGGGCATGCAGGCCACTGAAATTTTTATTCATGTGTCTCACAAGTCACAAAAGAACTGTATTTGTATGCATGCCCATAACAGTTTTACTGCGGGGTCATGGCAGTTTCGTGTTATAGCTACGCAAATGATGTGACGACCTGATGATTCTCTCGTTCTGTTTTCGCTGCCCGCTACAAGCCTACACAACCTGTACGTAGCCTGTGTCATTGTAGCGTGTAGGCTGATCAAGCGGCGTGGGAACGAAACGGGGTAGCTCGCTCGCCGGCGTTTGCAGTTGTATAGTGGGCTAGATTAAATACTCTTCTTGTTGTCTTGAAATGGCACCGACATGGTTGTTTTACATATATACTGCAGAATCAATGGAAACAATACAATCTTTTTCGAGTCAACACGGCGTGGAGATACTCGTGAGTGTTTGACAATTGAGGGTTGGCTCCGCTAGATCAGTTGGCTATGTACTCCGAGACCGCAAGAACGATGGAATGGAGGAAGAGGATCGAGGCCTACCTAGTGTGAGGTTTCCTAAGTTTTGACTTTGCATACATCGTGAATTTTGGATAATTAGTCCACATTGTATTCGAGACCAAGGATTAGGTAACAAAACTTATACCCACAAAACACTATATGGAATTAATGTAAAGATTTACGGTTTGCATTCATTTGTAACTTGCATGAAGTGCATCGGTATGTACTGCCATGGGAAGAGTAACAATAATGAGCTTCAGCCTTGTCAATTCAATAGAAAGGCGATCGCTCTGTGATCCTTGTGCTTGCATCAGTTTCCTCTAACATCTCAACGACTTTCACAATTCTCTGCTTTCTAATTTTGTTTCTCCATCTCTCGCGCTAGATGGATCACCCGAGCAAGAAAAGGAACAAAGAACACAAAGTAGAAAAGTCACGTAGGACGCCGCTGGAATTATATTTGTGGGTCTCGCACAAGTATTGTATTTATAAGCAGTTCCACGTTGAGGTCGTGGCAATCTCGTGTTAGGAACACAAGTAATGCGAGGAACTGATGATTCCTCGTTCTATTATCGCACGCCCTATATATGTTTACCACACACCACTTGTTCCCGTTGCTTTTAACACCATAACTAAATTTTGTAGTTTGAATTAGGTATATAAATTATATTTAAAGGATCATTCACCCTGTAAAACATACAATCCCTTCTATTCCCTTTGGAGTTTGGGGGTCACTTACAAATCAGAGTGAGAGGATGGTACCTAGAGAGGTTTGCCATTAGGCTATTAAACGACACACTTTGGCTCTTGCTATGTGTTGGAGATGTTGTAGGGCTCTAAATATACCAATAGTTCTTAATCTAGACAGATACTGTACTATGAATTATTTAAATATAAATCAACTCAACAAAATTTTGCAATCAAGATAGCTTGCGATCCATAGATAGCAAGCCAAGATTACAATAAGCGTTAGTGATTAGAGGCAATTCACAATTACTTCGGAAATCGCGTGAGTCTGAAATGGACAAATATGCATGTCAATATATATGATCAAAATGTGAAGATTTTTTTAACCAAGCATGAGAGAGCTAGACACTAGAATATCCGGAACTGAAGTTAATTTCCTAATCCATTTATCACATGATGATTTGAATTACGATCTAACACATCGCATCACGTTCTCAGAGGAAGCCGCGGCGGCATAGGCTGAGGGAGGCGGAGCAGGTCGTGGGGGCGGACGAGCGCGGAGGCGGCAGATGAGCGCGGAGGTGGGCGTTCGCAGATGGACGCGGGCATTCGCGAAGGAAGGCAGAGCAGATCTTGGAAGCAGACGAGCGCGGCAGTGGGGGCGGACGAGCGCGGCGGCGGCGTTCGTTATAGATTGAACCTGATCAGATGGTTCTTTGACCCACCAAAGTCATGGACGAAATCACGCTACACGAACACCTAACGGAAAATGTCTATAATGCTCAATATTAACGGTTATGGGATTAAATGCCATTCCTTGCTGTCAGCAACTAAGACGAGGTTTTCAAGTCAAAACGCCGATCGAACGAGAACTAGAAATAAATGAACTAGAGTAGTATATCCTTATTTCACACCTTAACAGTGTTTAACATGTATGAAAATTAATTAATATTAGTTTATTTTCAGTACCTAACATACATAGAAATAAATCAGTACAAAGTATATATATATATATTACTTTATCGTGATATGTACAGTGCTAAAAATGTAAAACCAGTATATATGCGAATATCAAATCACCAGCTCACACTGGATCTAGGAAGCGGTAAGAATCTACATATTTTAGCCCAAGGAGTCATGGGACTGAAGAACCAAGAGAGAACATAGGAAGATCTCTGAATGACAGACTATCACAACACTAGAAGGGCGTTAAGTGTTTAATTACATTGTTCGACATTGCGTGAAGTTATCTAATTTGTGCAGTTGAACAATCCCATTAGCAATTCATATTTGTACGCACATACACAAACAAAAGCAAAATTTTGGACGAATAGAGCGCCAGAGTGCACTCCAGTTCCAGACATATTGAAACTGGAATCAGTTCAGAACAGAATTCAGGTTTAAGCCCTTTAAATGTTTCAGTGACCCCAGAAGCAGCCCCAACTGTTGGTTACCTTAAATCAAAAACTGTTGGTTACCTGTGACCGACCATGTTTCGCCCGAAACATAACACGTCACATCTAAACGTAACAGATTTTCAGGTTAGAAAACTGAACGGAAGGATCATAGCTGAAACAAATGATGTGAGGATTGGTGATTCTCTCGCTCTATTTTCGCCACTCTCGATCTCAGGGGGAATGTGTCTCTAAAAGTAGAAGGGAAAATTGCCATGCCAAGAGAGACTAGACTAGTATTTACAGAACAGCCTAATAATCATGCTTTGCAAGTTCATATTTTTTTCTCCATTGGACATACTCTCAGAAGAATCTACAAAACCAGAACAGAGGGAACATGCAGATCTAGCAATATCTGATCCATGCACTTCCTGCTGAAAAGTTGTCTCTACAGATAAAGCTCAACCCTGCGGCGATTTGCTAAAGCTCCTTCGTGTTAGTCGTTGGCAACTAGCTCTGCGCTTCCATTTTCTAACCTCTGCAGGACTAGCTGCTTCCTTGGAGCAAGACCTTTCGCGATCGCCACTGCACTCACATCCACGAAGATGGTATCGTCTTCTTTGAAGTCGCCCTTCAGGACGCCAAGAGCAATCTCATTCTCCACCATCTGCTGGATCACCCTCTTGACAGGCCTAGCACCATAGTTAGGGTCAAAACCAAGGGAGCCGAGATGCTCCACTGCTTCTGGCGTGTACTGAAGATGAATCTTCTGTTGACTCAGCCGGTTCTTGACTCGGTTCAGCTGCAAAATTGAAACATACACACTTTATGATCAGGCCAACCATGAGCAAAGACTGAAATATAGCTAGAATTTCTGCTCTGACTCAAGTAGATCTATCAAATTGCATGTACAGGGATTGTAAGATATTTACCTGTATCTCCACAATGCGATTTATCTCTCCGGAGTCCAGTGGTTGAAACACAATGTATTCATCTATCCTGTTCAGGAATTCTGGTCGAAATGTCTGCCGAGCTATCTCAGTCACTTGCTTCTTCATTATCTCATACACTGCTTCCTTGCTGTCCGTTGTGTTCCTGAGCGTGTCTAGAATCAATGGTGACCCGATGTTTGAGGTCATGATGACGACACAGTTAGTAAAACTCACTGTTCTTCCCTGGGAATCAGTTATTCTTCCATCGTCCAACAGCTGCAACAAGATGTTGAAGACATCTTGGTGTGCTTTCTCGATTTCATCAAACAAAACAACTGAGTAAGGCCTACGACGAACAGCTTCAGTCAGCTGACCCCCCTCCTCATAACCGACGTACCCAGGTGGTGCACCAACCAAGCGGGAGACAGCATGCTTCTCCATGTACTCACTCATATCGATCCGTATTAGGGCATTCTCAGTGTTGAAAAGGAATTCAGCAAGTGTCTTTCCCAGCTCGGTCTTGCCTACACCTGTAGGACCCATAAACATGAAACTTGCTATTGGACGGTTAGGGTCTGACAGGCCTGCCCTAGAACGACGGATCGCATTGGCCACTGACTTGACTGCAATATCTTGGCCGATAACCCTCTTGTGGAGTACATCCTCCAATAGGAGTAGCTTTTCCCTTTCAGATTGTTGAAGATTTGACACTGGAATACCAGTCCACTTGCTAACAATCTCAGCAATGTCAATGTCAGTCACCTCTTCTCGAAGCATCGACTTTCCTGACTGCTGGAATTCATAAAGTTTTTTCTCAGCCTCATCCAGCTGTTTTTGTAGTGACAGAAGTGTCCCCATACTTGAGTTCAGCAGCACGGCTCAAATCATACTCTCTCTCAGCAGCTTCAATCTCCAGGTTAACTCTGTCAATCTATACCAAAGACAAATACAAAGAATTAGATACCACATCACGCTGTAGCAAAAAATTTGGCAAATAATGCACACAAGAACAGACCATGCACCTACCTCTTCCTTGATTGATTTTATTCGAGTCATCAAGGACTTCTCATATTCCCAATGTTCTGAAAGGTCTTTTTGCTTCTGCTTGAGAGATTCTAGCTCAGCTTCAAGCTTGCTCAGTCGTTCTTTGGAGGCTTTATCAGTATCATTCTTTAAAGATAGCTTCTCCATTTCAAACCTTATGATTTCTCTATCTACCTCATCCAACTCAATAGGCTTTGATGTTATCTCCATTTTTAGCTTGGCAGCTGCTTCATCAACCAGATCTATGGCTGCACGTGAGAAGAAATAAATTTAGACAAGAGTGCATTAACCCTTTGCTCCCAGTAGCAGTTCCACAATATACCATATGACATACCTTTGTCAGGCAAAAAACGTCCAGTGATGTAACGATCTGATAAAACAGCTGCAGCAACAAGAGCTCCATCTGATATCTTTACGCCATGATGCAGCTCATATCGCTCTCGCAGGCCACGTAGTATAGAAACTGTATCCTCAACTGCTGGCTCACCACAGTAAACCTGTTGGAACCTACGCTCAAGGGCAGCATCCTTCTCAATGTACTTCCTGTACTCATCTAATGTTGTTGCTCCAATACAACGGAGTTCCCCACGGCCTAACATTGGTTTCAACAGGTTACCAGCGTCCATTGCCCCACCAGTAGCTCCTGTAGCAGAAAAAGAATGTGAACGTTAGCGATGATAATACTTATAAGGTGATTAGCGATGATAATACTTATAAGGTCAGAAATCAGAACAGGAGAAGGCTCTACCTCTTTGTTAGAATCCCAGAACTTGGTAAAAACAGGCAACTTTATAATTATGCCAGTAGCAAGAAAAAACAAATAGAATGAGACATCTAAATATAAGCTCTGGCACTGAGTATGACTATCACCCCAGAGACCAGACTACTATTTTCAAAGCTCATGGATGTCTGCTTAGTATCAAGATTGCCTTGTGATCAACCATGGTAAAACTAAGCAAGTGAATGACCAAACAGATACTTCCAATGTATTGAGGAGTTTACGGTAAAGCTCAACATGCGGATGGCTGAAGACTACTTAGAAATACGTACCTGCACCAACAACAGTGTGGATCTCATCAATGAACAAGATGATTTGCCCATTAGAAGCAGTGACCTCCTTCAGAACAGCCTTAAGCCTCTCTTCAAAATCACCACGGTATTTGGAACCAGCAAGTAATGATCCCATATCCAGTGAATAAGCTGAAATTTTTGCATATGTATGTAACATTAGAATGAATTGCCGGTTCAATTGCTTGATTTATTTTTTCCATCATAGGTTATTGCCTTTTTCTTACTTGCTTCCTTGCTAGTCCTGTATATCCTCTGATACTCATTCAATGACAAAATTATTTAGCTAAACAAATTTATTCAATTCATGCCATCAATGTATTGAAAGTGACTACTTGCAGGATGATCATGTAACTTGTCACAGTACATTCACTGCTTACATGGTTGGTTGATTGCTAGGAATAAGAAACAAATGCAACATTACCATCCTAAACAATGTCATGATTTTAACAAGTATATATCAGCATAAAAGCATAAGTAAGGTTTCCATCCTGAGAGGTAAAACAAACATACATACTACGAAAAAACTAAACATTTCAATACCCTTCTATTCTGCAAAGGTTCAGGAACATCTCCCCGCACAATGCGCTGAGCCAATCTGCGTAAAAACAATGCAACACTATTGCTTAGTGCATGTCCAAAAGAAGATCCAGAACTAAGGCAATTGTAAAAATATTGAATGAAAAGAACAAGCAATCACCCTTCAGCAATTGCAGTTTTGCCAACTCCTGGCTCACCAATAATAACAGGATTATTCTTAGTTCTCCTGCAAAGGATCTGAATGCATCGACGCACTTCATCATCACGACCTATAACAGGATCAAGTTTTCCACGTCGAGCTAACTCGGTCATGTCAATACCATACTTCTCTAGAGCTTGGAACTTCCCTTCTGGATCTGGCAGCAGGCAACGCAATTAGAATTGGGTAAAATTAAAGTCCTTATGTTATCACACTGAAGTATATCAGAGGACAATCACCCATTGGAATGGGAATAGGAGCAGTCACACTATCAAAATACTGATGCCAACAGTGGACTAGACAATATGAATATGGTAGTATTCATACAAATAGCAGTTTGAAGTGGACAGCATCCAACAGATATACATACACTAAATAATGGAATCATCTTACCATCATTTATTGTGAAATGTATGCTAATTTTCTCCCCTCCACTATGAAATACCAAACAAAACCCACAAGCAGGAGCATTTGTTAGTTGGTTGTTACCATGTGTTATAAGATCAAGGAAAAGTCCTCTTTACTTCCCCCAATAACCCCAAGTATTGTAGTTGTTCGAATAACCCCCTAAAGTATTTTTTTTGGTTCATATTACTCCCCTCAAGTATGAAAACAGTTCAGTTAACCCCCTGACCCGGTTTCATTTAGTGATTTTGATGACGTCAATGATGGTTTTGCCACATGCCACATGCCACATCATCTGGTTTTACACACGTGGTAGCTGACCTCACTCTCCTTCCTCCCTCTCCTCCCTCCTCCCTCCCCTTCCACCATGGCTGCCAACATCTTCTTCTATGCTACTTGTCTTCCATGGAGCTCGAGTGGGACATGCTGCTGGTGCACGGATCCGAGGGAGTGGAGACCGCTGACCCCATTAGTGAGAGCACGGACATAGAGGTTGCGCGGGACCAAGAACGGCAAGCGAGGGCACACTATGGCGAGGTTGGTTTGATCCAGGAAAGTACACAGCGATGTGCTTTGCCTCCCCATCTCTTGACCAGCACTGGTGCTCCCCTGGGGCCATGTCCCACCATGATTCCACTTGCCAGGAACATGAAGCATCCTCCTCCTCTTCCTTCTCAGCCATTGTGGGTGTCCCTCCCTCCCTCCCTCTCTCTCTCTCCACCATGGAGGAAAAGAGAAGACATACATAACATGGATTTAGTCATGTATCAAAACTAGGTGATGTGGCGACCACGTGGGGCATAATCATGGTCCACCTCAGCAAAACCATTGTTCAAAACCAGTCTTGAGGGGTAAATGAACAGTATTATACTTGAGGGGAGTAATATGAACAAAAAAAATACTTTAGGGGGTTATCTGAACAGCTGCAATACTTGGGGAGTAAAAAGGACTTTTTCCTAAGATCAACCATACAAATATCAAAAGGCAAAGGTTACTTGCCACGAATAGGGCAATGCTTCCCATTTAGGCATATTGGACAAGGTCATCTCTAGTTATCTTGTAAGTTTTGAAGATGATAATATAACCTATATTAATAAACAAGTTCTAATGCCATGTCTGCAATCATCTAACTGAAACCAAATTCAAGATTGCTGCTGAACTTGGCAAATATTAAAAGAGAAAATTCAGAATTTCAGATGAAAAAAGTTCTGAACAGAAAATTACAGTAACATAAAATCGCTGTAGGAAAATAATTGAGCAAAAAAAAAGCAGAATAGGAATGATACTCATTACACATACTCTGATCTGTGACTCGCTGGCTGCCACGTATAGCAGAAATAGCTTCCTTTAGCTCATTTTCACCAAGTTTGAGATCTCTGAACAACTGTTGCCCAAACCTCGTATCTGCTGTGAATGCTCGCAATACGTGCTCAACTGATACAAACTCATCACCATACTCTTTCTTATGCTTCCTTGCATTATCCAAGATTGACACAAAACTAGATCCTATAATGGGCCCACTTGTATCACCAACAACCTACCAAAGCAAGAGTCATAATGGTTAGGATTCAAGCACACATCATCTATCAAACTTAACTACTCTACAGCTAGTGCTAGTACTAGTACCTTCGGCTGTCTAGAAATGAACTCATCAGTAACTTGGAGGACAGATGTGTTGTCTATTCCAGCTTTTGAAAATATTCTGCGTGCTAACCCATCTTTCTGCTCCAGAAGAGCTTTCATCAGGTGCTCCGATTCCACTATCTGTTGTTTTGACAATCTTGCTGCATCAACTGCACCAACAACCCCCTCCCAGGCCATCTCAGTGAACTCACCTGGTGTTATCTGTTTGGTCAAACAGAATTAAGAAAAAGAAGAGATTAAGCAATGAGTACACAATTTTTAAAAAAGAAACAAAATAATAATAATGAGTAAATAGTTTGTTGTCTAGCAGTGTCCCAATACTGTTCAAACACACACACCAAACTCATGATCGCGAGAGTGCACATTCTGCAAGCCAAGTAAATAGCCAGACGCATGTACAAGCCAAACATGATTTAAGCACAGATATACTAAACGCATGACAATTCATAGTAAATACTATCGATCTGATGATGGTTTCTGACCTTATCTGCAAAATGAACAGCCAATTGCTTTTCATGTCGCACTCCTTTATGCTTGAAGCTACTCAAATCTATCACATCAGACAACAAGGAACCACCGACCAGAACTAAGGCCATCACTGGATTTCAGCTTCTTTGCTAAAGCTAAAAGTTCACGAACAAGGTAGGGAGAACTGCACCAGTTTTTCAGTCATCGGTTTATGATCATCAATTTGAAAATAATCTATCTGATCAAAATATGCACTGCAATTTGAGAGGATCCATGCTAGCTGAAGAAAAGAGCACCTAAGGAAAAACGGAGCAGAATTCGACAAATTTACGTGCTACAGGCCACATATCTGCAACCCTGAAATCGCCACTACCCTACCAGCAACCAACCGCCACAGAAAAAAAAAGGCACACTCGAACGGCACGGGTGCAGCGATCCAACCTGAGACGAGGACGAGGTCCCCGCGGCGCTGTACTGAGCCGGCGCTGTGGAGTGGAACAGGCGGCGAGGCGGCACCAGGAGGCCAGCCCCGCTCCCCGCGGGTGCGGGGAGCCTGCCCATGGGAGGAGCGAGCCACGGGGGCCTCCTGGAAGCACCAGTAAAGGCGGCGGAGGCGTCCCCGGCGAGCGGCGCAAGGGAGCGCGGGAGGGGCTCGCGGCCGCCGCCGATGGCGAGGCGGCGGGCGGCGGCGGCGGCCCGCGCGAGCCTGGACACCGCGGAGAGTGCCATCGCGGTGAGGAGGGTTTAGGGTTTTAGCTCCAGCAATGGGGCCTCGTGTGGGTGGATGCGCAGTGTGGTGTGTGGTGAGAGTGGAGAGGGGTGGCGATGCTTGGAGAAGAAGTAGAAGAAGCGGAGGGAGACGAAGGGGATGGAAGGTCGGAGAAGCTTCTGTAAGGTACGGTTTCTCTGCAGAGGCCTGTGCGCCTGCCGTCTGATCTGGACCGTGCTTTCCAGATCAACGGCCTTTATTTTTCTACCAAGGGCATCTTTGGACTGCAGGATTTTTCAAGAGGAGGCGTAGGCGAGTTTTTTTAAATAATATTTTTTATTTAAGAATTATAAAAATATTATCAGATTTTAAAATTTTATAAAAATGACCTCAATCGTAATATGGTATGGCAATTAGCCCTAATCGCCACACCTAGTGGTGATAACTACCAATCACCATGCGGACTGGCGATTGGTAGTAACTACCACCCTGCGCCCTGCTAACCGAGCCTAACGGTCGACTATGTGGCGCTATCGTCACGCGGTATGACAATTGCGACCGCACTACCACTCATTATCGTCATCGAAGGTGATGATTTTGACTTATCGCCGCTATAGATGACGATTCCGACTAATCGCCATTGCAACTGGCGATTACATAATGAATCATCAGTCCGCGTGGCGATACCGGTTGTAATAGCCACACCAGATGGCGATTGGACCTAATCATCATACCATTGGCGATTGAGGTTATTTTTATAAAATTTAAAGTCTAAATGTTTTTGCAATTTCTGAATAAAAAATATTATTTCAAAACAAAAACTCATAACAAATCTTATTGTACGTTTCTTTGTAACGGGAATAACAAGGACTTACTGAAGAGGGCTGAGTGGGGTTAAGGCCCCTAAGTACTTTTGTGTTTATATTAGAGAAGCCTAGTATTTTATATCACGACCTCAGTCAGTCTAGTATTTGCTCCCAGTTGCTCGCTCCGCTAATTCTTGGGGCTTTTTAGTCTAGCACTTTGCTCCCACTCATTTATGTCTTGGGTCCGTTCTCGGAGGAAAATGTAAGGTTGACTCCTATTTACTTGATTTTTATTACAAAAAAATTTGAGCGCAGTCAATTCTCTCCGAAAGTAATCATGTGTTTTTCTTGCAACTAATCTAACCGGTTGTTTCGTCACTTTTTCTACGTTTTTCAGTTCTTGATCTTACGCATACATTATTAGATTATCTTATTTCTGCGTTCTATAGAGGCCCAAAGGCTAAGGGAGACAATTTTGGAGTCCCGTCTTCGCATGGTTCACGGTTGCATCGTGTGCCCCGGAACTGGAGCAGTAGTAGAAATGCTCAATTATGATTCTGTTTTGGAAGTATTATCGAAATTCTGCAAGCCCGAACAAAAAAGACTCATAAAAGATTAAGCGTTCTGCATGCTGAGGAGGCCGTAGATTCTTCGGTGTTCTTCACATACAGGCGCACTGAACATACAAGTTCACCAAGACATGTTCATAACTTTATATTTCCATGGGGACATGTTCATAACTTTATATTTCCATGGGAAGCTAATTTGCAGCAAACAAAATAAGGGGGTGTTACACTGAAAATACCAGCAGTGTGAACCAAATTTCTTCAGACATTTTACTTGTCTAATAAATCTGGCCAACTTCCCTTGCTCTCAAATGCAAATGCAAATGTTTTATTCGAGCTACTAAGCAATCACGCAAATAACTAAAACAATCCGTCTCCAAATAGCAGCAATCTGCTAAAATCTCATAATGTGCTGACATTTTTGGGCTAACTAAAAAGCTGTAGCGAAGGAGAACCACAAAGGGAAGGAGCAAAAAGATTTCGAACAATTAACGCAAAGCATTCATTTGCATACCAAGCATACTATATATCCTGATAACCGGTTATACCTGAATTAACATAGGTTACGACCACAAAGATCACATAATTGTTATTCGACATAACTCTGCATGACTGGCCGACCCACCCAGGAACCTGATCACTAAACTGAAAAGCCAAATGCAAAGAGCATTTGTGATGAAGACTTGCTACTATGAACAACTTTGAGCAGGCCATTGCATGATGGACCAATCAGCAGCAGATGCCATAAACGCAGAAAATCTCACATATGGACTTGGGGAACCGAGACTAACTAGACCAGCTCCCAGTCCCCATCGATAAAAGGAACGCCACCATTACCGCTATCCTGCATCGAGAAAATGACATGGTTAGATGATCCAACTTTGTTCTCAGAAAACTTGTTGTGAATGTTACATAAGAAAGTCATCAGTGGAAGTTCTCAACATGGCAGATCACACAGATTAAGTAAATAGTGGAAGTATCAGCTAAATGTACTAAATATATCTTCAGTGCAATCATAGCAGAGAATATAGAACAGTTCTGTACATATGTTACTGTTCTTTCATGTGATATAGCCTACAGGAATCAAAAGTTGTACACAGTATGGCAGTAAAAGTTTATCTTATCTTAAAGGAACCAAAGACCACACATGCTTGTGTTCGTGGACTCCATTGAAAAAAGATCCATGGGAAAGTTTCAGTGAAATGAGTGTTGCGCCATAGAAAAGTAAGTCAATGAGAAACTAGTTAGCAAAATATTATGTAGTTAGAGACTAAAATTTTCTTTATTCTGGCATGTAGACATTGCTTGAGCAAAGATGTGAAATAATGGAAACATGAAACAGCATCCTAATATTAATAGGTACTCTGCTGGAAAATAAATGCAAGAAAGGATCATACCGGCCTAAACATGTCAACAACAATGTCATCCAAACCACCACTGAGCCCCCTCTGCAGCCTACTTGTCCCCATGCCATTGTTGTAATTGAGCTGATTACCAACAGTTTGATGATCAATCCTGCCATCTTGCAGAGGGGGAACACCACCTGCATTCCCGCTATCGAGAGGCTGCCTTGGAACAACCGAATTGTCTATGCGAAGGTTGGGCAATGAAGCGTTGATGCCTGAACTGCTAAATGCAAGGTTGCTATTCAGCACCTCTCTTGAGTTTGTGCTGCTTTCATAGGTGAATGGCACTGCATCCTGATTGAATGTCATTGGAAGGGTATTGCTAGCTAGTGATGCTACTTGGCTCTGCATTTCATTTCCCAGCGATGAAATCTGATTGGATGATGTAAAGCTTGAGACAGGATTGATCCTGGGGCCATTCACATGCAAGGTTGCTTGGGACATGCTGCCGTTATGACCAAGTTCCTGAATGTTGGATGGAACTGCAGTTTGCCAAGTGTTACTGCTTCTTCCAAGATCTGGAAACTGGGGGAGACTCGCCAACAAGTGAGCTAAATGAGTCTGTCGAAGATGAATGCATCCGACCAAGGTGTTGCCGATTGTTTGATTCAAGAGGTTGTACTGACCTATTGCAGGACCCAATGGTGCACCATTCGATATGTTTGCAAAAGAGTTACCAGAAGTACCGGTTACCATTGTTGGCATGTGTGCAGCCCTGATCAGGTTACCATTATTGACCCCTAATTCATTCAGGGAAGTGCTCAAATTATTTTGGGCATGACTAAGCTGAAGTGGCTGCGAAGACAGCAAACCATGCATTCCAAATGCAGAAGGGAGTTCATCCTTGAAACAGGTTATTGACTGGGAAAGGGTGGTAGTTGGGACTGGTCGGTATCTCCCATATGCATTATAGTGCCTGTAGACATCCAGTGAATTCATGTTGCTGTAAGCAGGGTTCCTTCCTCCATATGCAGCAACTAGGTTAGCCTGCCTGCTTGCGTCATTACTCAGCCTTTCAGGTACAGACGGTACTTCTGAAATTACAAGAGAACAACAATAATCAACTAAATGTGCTTCAAAATGCAAACAAGGAAAGAAAGCTAAGAAATGAATAGGTTCACAGAGAACTAAACTGAATAGATCAACAAATATGCTGACAAAAATCGTTTCTGCCTTTGGAAATCTTAGGAAACCAACACGACAACATGAATTGTTTAGTTTCAAGTATGTTTAAGGTGGAAAAAGAATCTCAAGAAAATACAGTGCACTTACCATTATGAATTAGAAGTATGTCAGGGCTGTGACACTCTTTAGTGAAGGAAAAGGTTACTTTTAAATTTTATGAAAATTTAAAACGGATCCTCTTTGAAGATACAGCATTAGAGTTATAGTTGGGATAATAACAATGAAAAGTTTGGCCCAAAGATACCCTACAATCAACTTGTAGAAACGTAAACGTTGAGGTAGAATGTAAGGATAGAAATTGAACCTGTAAATGACTAGCAACATTCTCCCTGGTTATGTTCTCTACATTCATGAGATCCAGTATTTTCTTTGGAACAGCCTCTGCATTTATAAACACAGAGATATGTTACTATGAATGACATAATGAACTAAGAAAAGAATTAGCCCAAATTCATGCAACAAAGCTATGAAACATGAGCTCTCACTGTCAATGCCAAGCTGGTTGACAGCAGCCACAAACTTCCGGTGCAGCTCGACAGACCACACAACCCTTGGCTTCTTCTGGGATGACAAGTCTGCATTCTCATTACTATTCTCATCTGAATCATCACCATCATCTCCATTCTCATCTCTGTCCCTCCGTGAATTCCTCTTGTTGCGGTTAGCACCACCATTCTCACCTTCCGCATTCTGCACTTTCTGACTGGCATCATCATTGTCATTACCACGGTTCCTGGCATCACAACTCCTCCGCCTAATCACATGTTGCCATATCGTCCTCAGCTGCTCAAGACGCACTGGCTTCAGCAGGTAGTCACATGCTCCATGGGTTATGCCCTTCATGACCGTCTGTGTCTCCCCATTTGCAGATAACACTGCATGAAAAAATATGGTCAGTTTCATACTGAAAGGTAAAATTTAAAAATGCATTGACTTGATGTTATTCACACTTTGTTCATATAATCTCACAATATATTTGAACCAGATGAAATAATTGACCTTTTAAAGCAAAATTTATTGCCTTCATTACACTTGCAGACTATTGTCCTTTTCCATTTCACTCCCAGTTGTTACACATGCAGTGCAGTAACATATGACAGTCGCTTTTCATGAGAAATCAACTCCCCAAACTATAAACTGGTCGGTCCATTCAACAATGTGGCATAACTTTTATTGGTTTTCTAACCTATGCACCAAACCAACAGTGAAGAAAAAAAGATAGCAGTCTAAAATAGAATTGGACAAGAAAAAGACCCTGACTTTTCATGTGCTAACACACGCTGCTATTTCTGCGATCTTTTTAAGTTGCTAGGCATAACCATATCTCCCCAGTTCTACGCCGAAATGACTTGAAACGAAAATGACTAGATTCACTAAATCTATCATACGACAATCATTTCCAGGCCATGCCATTTTCGAGAGCATCGGTCAACAGTGACAGAGGATTGAGCAAGCAAGGCTTACTAATGACTGGGAGGTCCATCTCGAGGCCGACGAGCTCAAGGAGCTTGAAACCATCCATGTCCGGCATGTGGACATCGCTGATCACCAGGTCAAACTGGTCCTTGTTCTCCCTGAGCAACTTCAGGGCTGTGGCCGCCTGACCAGTTGTTGTCACTGCAACATCACAACACATCGAATCCAAACACATTAGCCCCAAGTTATGCAGCACCAGAACAACACATGGCACAGAGAAATGCCAAATCTTCGAAAGATTTATCCAAGAGAAAAATACAGCAGAAGATCACGCAACAGGGATGAAAGAAAATCCAACCACAGATCACTCCAACAAGAGATGAAAGAAATCTGACCAAATTTTGCTACCATGGAGAACAAAAAATAAGCCAGCAAGACAACATCGGTACAGAAGATTAGAGACGTACAGATATTAGTACATAGACGAAACCAATCTTGCATAGAATTATCCGACGGAAAAATAAACACAGAAATTACAAAACCAGACTGTTCGAAATAAAGGAACAAGCGAAAAGGAGATGAAAAATCGAATATTTGTTTGGATGATAAAAGTCCAATTTTGACTTGACGTTACATAACACATGGAAAAAAAACAGACCGCAAACCAACAGAAAATAAGGAGCGCAAATCCCACAGAAACCACCTCTGTAAATGCAAAACTAGGACACCAAATCTTGCAATACTCATATCAGAAACAATTAAACTCAAATCTAACAGAAAATTTTTTTAAATAGCACAACAGTAGAACATGCTCAAACTACGCCGGGAGGGATGAGGAGTTAGTAGTTGTTCAATACCATGATATTGGCAGCGGAGCAGGAGGTTCTCCAGGACCTTGAGGCAGGTCGGGTCGTCGTCGACGGCGAGCACGCGCATGCCCACCGGGAACTGGTCCTTGCCCCCATCCCCGCTCACCCTCCCCTCCACGGTCATCTTCCTCCCTCCTCCTGCGCCCCCACGAATCCAAGAAACAGGCACACACACAACCGGATCACCTAATGCTTCTCCTCCTCCTCGCGGCAAGCAATCCAGGAACAGCGCAGCTCCTGGATCCTAAAATCCAAGAAACAGCGGGGAAAGGCAGGCAGGCAGGCAGGCGGGCGGATAAAGCCAGCAAGGTCAAAGCCAAGCAGGGGAGGGAGCAGCACGCACGAGAGAGGAGAGAGGACGCAATAATAAGAGAGAGAAGGGGGTGAAACGGACTGCTGCGGGGATTGGGTGAATGGTGGGAATGGAATGGATTGGAACTCATGCAGTGCAAAGATGGTAACCTTTCTTTTTTTCTCCCTCCCTCCCTTTCTTTTCCTTTTACGCCTTCTGCTTTCATGCCTTTTTTTTTGTACTATCTTTCCATCTATCCTTCACAACGGGCTGGCTTTCTTTCTTTCTTTTTCCCGTCTCTTTGGTGTCTTGTGCGTGTGTGCGTTTTTTGGGCTCTTTTTAAGGCTAATTTCGAGTCACCTTTTTGGATTTCCAAATTTTTGCATCTATACATAACGGATACGAGTTTGCCAGAGTTTAACCGACAGAGTTTGATCTCAGCCATACATACATGCTCGGTTAATTCCAGTCACGTATACGACGGGAGCTAGCGCGATAACTCCAGTCACATATACGACGGGAAAATTTCACAGTAAACAGCTTATCTGTTGGAAATGGTAAAATTCCGTGTTCCAAGACTTCGGCTGTCAATTTCTGCGAGGATGTAAGCGATTTCGGGTTTGCGCCTATGTTTGTTGGACCATCGCAGCGACGACAAAATGGTGGCGCAATTATGCAACAACTGCTTGTGGAAAATTTCACAGTAAACTGCTTGTTTTGGCATTGATCTCTCTGATTAATCGTCCAGCGATTTCTTTTTCGACAATGGTTTGATGCTGATGTGGGTCGAGCTGGCCAGGCTAAGCTTGCTGTTCTCCTTTAAAAATGTTGCTGGTTTATTAGTTGATTAAACTAGGCTCATGATGATAAGATTAGTGATGCTCGACAGCTAGCCATTACATCCATCTCTAGTGTATTAGCTTGGTTTGCTTACATTTTATTTTAGCTAAGCAGCACGGCAGGATCACAGATTCAAGATCTGTACTCTCTCTCCGGAAGGAAAGTATTTTGCTGTTGCAATCAAGGAATTTTCTGTTCTCTCGCAGAAAAAAGAAAGGAATTTTCTATTCACCATTTGTTCTCATATTTGTATTCATTTTATAATTGAAATTTGAAGCATGACCTTCCACACGCAATTACTAGGAGAACGACGTGATCATCACCTTGATTCAATTTGCCAATTTGCCGTCAACGAGAGGACGCCCTTTTGTAAACCCCTCCCTCCCATGTTGTTGCATGCTAGTGACAGTTTGCCACCCAAAAACTCTTAATTGAACTTGCGCACGAATTGGCTGCTGTTTTTAATATCACCCCACAGTACTTGAGCTACCACTATTGGTTCACACCCTGTCATTGTACCTGTGATAATATTCTTTTTCCTGCCCTTTTTCTATATAAGTATTCTGGGGCAATATTCTAAGGTATCAGTACACGTCAACTTGCCCTCACGGAATCTCATGGACACAGAGTGCTGTGCATATTTGTTCCCTATTAGTTTTCCTGTAAATTTATAATAAGAAGTATAACTCATAAAAAAATTGGGTGTCACTGTCAGAACAGTGAGCAGCTCGACTGAGATTCAAGAACGTGCAAATTGTACATGAGAAAAAGGATCATGAGATCAAAGTGACATGATAAGTACGCAATAAGGAAACTTCAGAAGGAAAATGCAACGCGCAATACAATTTAATTACATATTTTAATTATAAAATATTTAGTATTACAACTATTGCGAAATACGTGGAACAAGCAAAAAATATTTTACTATTACACATAGCACTATTAATATAGGATTATTGTTAAGAATTCATTTCATAATTTGTTATCTTAAATAAATGAAAATATATTGAAGTAGACTTAACCTGCAGTGTGGTACCCTATAATAATCTAAGGTATATTTTAAGGAACCCCACTAACCCAACATATCCAGCCCTATATGCAAAGAGGAAATCTCAAAGGCTATTGCGCTACACAAATTGCCAACTAAGACAGCTCTCTCAAGTTTAAAAAAATATAGCTCTCTCTCTCTCTCTCTCTCTCTCTCTCTCTCTCTCCATCACAAGTTTGATGCCTGATTTTTTGTGTTTCTATCTTTGCAATTTCTTCCACGTGGACCATATCCTGATCCGCACACTAGCGAACAAACCCAAGCTCCATCCCACCTAGTGCATCTACTACTAAGTAGGCCAATGTCACATCTAATTCTAGCCCATATATTTATCCTGACGTATCATGCACATGGACATAGCTGGGGGTCCCCCTCATATATCAAGTGGCACCAAAGGTCTCCTCTATGTGCCCTCTCCTTCCAACACCAACATAAGTATGGTGATGAGAAAGATATGGTGCACTTCAACAACAGAAACAATGGGTGATGGAGTGCATCTCTCTTTGCACTGAATGGCCTCATTCCTGCTGTTATGTCTCCATCATCAAAAGCTATCATTTTGCTATAGACATGAGCACACATATAACCAAATAAATTAACAATCGGCATCCCTCACATAAAAGCTAGTAACATTTATACAAGGATACGTGTTTCTTTTTCCCTCCCTTTTTCCTTCCTATGGAAGCTTCCATGCAAATTGGATATATCTAAAGTTTATATCTGTTGGGTACTAATGATATCAATATGAGCCAGTCCATTAAATCCTACATGGTGTTTATGTGATAGTAAATTTAAGTTAAAAAGTCAGCAAGCCAAGTCAATAAAGAGACTAGAGATTGTATGAGAGGATTTGATCCACCATGCAACATACCTCATTCCAACTCTCTAGCCCACCATGAGCTCATAAACCAAATTTTACCATTTTATCCTTCTCTTCTCATCCATCCAAGGGTACCCATGATCTTTTGTCATTGGACTCTAACCTGTAAATACCTCCTCATAGGGAGCTTGTAAATCCATCCATAAATGAGAAGTCTCAAAATAAGAGGCTTAGAGCTCCAAGTCCCCAACGGGGAGTTCTAGGGGTAGCCTTGGGAATTGCACGATGGTCCAAGTTGCTAATTGAGTCTACACGAGGCTCCTCCCTTGATATAGGATTAGGCCGTGCTCCACAAGACGACCGAACCTATTCAAAAAACATTGACGTACATGCAAAGTCTACTTTCCAAATAGGTGAACCGAGCCTGCAATCGGGAATGCTCCAAGAATCACGGAGGAATTACATCGCAAGATGCAGAACTATGCACGAGGAGAAGATAGCAACACCACCAAAACCGAGCCTACGTCGCATGGCCACAACGCATCTTCAAGTAGAAAGGCCAAGAATTCCCCCAAGAAGAATTCCAGAAACAAGAACCGTCCATACCAATGGGAACCAAGGATCATGGCCGTCGACAACCAACCTCGCGAAGACAACCCCAGGTTCAATGGGAACCCACGACCTCAAGATCATGGGCCCGAGAAGCTTGGAGAAAGGTGGTGTAATTTTCACAAATCTGGGGGTTACTAGACTAGCAAATGCCACGCTCGAGAAGGAGTCTAGGCACAAGCTCTACGCTTTGCCAACCCGCTAGGAGGACAAGGGGCTCCTCCCCCAAGAGCAGCCACCCCAACACATAAGTTGTGAATAAGCCATCCTAAGAAGCCAAGGAACTCAATTTCCAACAGGTCATTCACCTCGTCGACGCCATCTTGGGGTGCGCGGCATCGGAAAGGGGATACGCTTCCCTCATGATGACGCACTCTTCGTGACCGCCACAGTGACCAATTACAAGCTCATAAAGATCCTTCTAGACGGTGGAAGCTCAGTAGACATCTTGGATCTTCGCACTTTCAAAAACTTGATGGAGCCACAAGGAGGCTACAGAGATGGATCATTATAATCATCAGTCTACCTGCTTACATGCTTGATACCTAGAAAGGCCATACAACTGCTGGGTCAAATCAAGCCTCTCATGACCTTCAGCACCATGAACAACCACCGAGTGGAGCTAGTGTGCTTTGACGCGGTGGTTACAGAGTCATCCTTCAACACAATCATGGGAAAAGTCACGCTAAACCGCTCCTACGCTGCTGTGCATCATAACTTCTTGTGTCTCAAGATCCCCGGCCCACAACAGCCTATCATGGTGCGCGGGGAACAAACTCTGGATCTCAAAGTGCTCCACCTCCATGAAATGAAGCACCCCACTAAGGAAGTGACCACCAAGAGCGTGAACCTCCTCTTCAACGCTGAAAAACTCTTCCCGATGCGACCAGAGGGGTACACACCGAAGCCCCACCGCGAGAGAGAACTGAAGGAAGTCCGCCTCTACGGGGACGAAGATCCGTGTGGTATGAAGATTGGAGCGGACCTCCCGGTAAAACTTCAGGATGGCCTCATCGCTCTCCTCAAGGACTCTAACATCTTTGCTTCATCGTGGCATTGATATAAAGGGTGTCCCGCATCAGGTAATGCAACATCACCTCGCAGTCAAGCCCGATCGTGCTCCAGTGAAGCAGAAGCTCCGAAAGCTGTCTTTGGAAAGAAGCGATGCCATCAAAAAGGAAGTTGAGAAGCTCACCAAAGCTGGTCTCATCTGTGAACTATGGCACCCCGAGTGGTTAGCCAACCCGGTATTGGTCAAGAAGGCAAACAAAAAGTGGCGCATATACATGTAGTTCACCGACCTCAACAAGGCATGTCCAAAAGATGAATACCCCATCTCGCATCGACTGTCACGTGCCCCTTTTGCTAATATATGTTAATGTGCATCATGGATATTTCATGTCATCACTTATATTAATATGAAAATGAGTAGAATTTTGAACCTGAAAAAAAGGCAAAAATACAATATGCGAATTAAGAAAAACCCTAATTATAATAATGGATAGATCAAAGATCTATTAACCAGAGGGATTTTTCAATCTTGGAATATCTTCAAAAATTTGTATATAGTATCAGTATATTATTTCCAAGCCTCTGAATGTTTCCCATATTTTGGGGATGAGTTCAAATATTTACGTTAGAATTTACTAAACAAAGTGGCCTTGGAAATATTTATGCATGGCTCTAAATATTCTTAGGAGCCTCTGTAAATTTTTTTACAGAAATGTTAAAGCTTGTTTGGTTTGAATTCAAAGATCAAACATAAACTCAAAACAGAAAATATAAATAAAAAAGAAAACCAAAACTCGGACTGGGCCGAAACCCAGCCTGCACAGTCGGCCTAGCCCACGAGAGCGTGCAAAGCCCACACCTGTGCGCTCGTCAGTGACTAGACATTGACAGGTGGGACCCACTTATTAGGTCTGTCGTCTTCCCCATCGTGCGCAGCAGCTGCGTGCTGTGTGATGACTCTACGCGTGCCACCTCTTGCTTGTCAACGTAGCATGCCACCTCAGCTTGCGCCAGTGTGCCAGCAGGTGCCCAGCGACGCGCTAAGTCCCCTGGACCCATTGGCGCAACGATTCATGCGCTGAGGGCGACAAATCGCACCTCGACTCAAATCCGGACCATCCACCCCCTTTCCAATCGCGATGGTCGTGTTTGATCTTATCACCTTTTGACCGTGGGGATAGAATCGTCGTGCTCTCCTCTTCTTTCCTAAGCAAGTCTTACCCATTCTCTCTTTCTCGTTTGCTTGGAACACGGACAACATCTAAAGCACCGTTGTGCACACCTTACCATTGACAATGTGGCTAGAGGCTTACCCTCAACTAACCACCATGTCAAAAAGGATCTCATCACCCACAACGGCTCTCCGTCGGATGAATCGGATTGAAACATCGTGAATCGATCGATCCACGATCGTCTTCATCTCCGACGGATCACCGCTACCAATCTCTATGAGCTTCTCTGGTGAGCCCATGTTGCTTTCTTTCAGTCTTAGCTCTCCCTGTCCTCCTCCTGACCCTCCTCCTCTTGGTTGAA
The DNA here is from genome assembly GCA_019208055.1 of Stipa capillata. Classification (NCBI taxonomy): domain Eukaryota; kingdom Viridiplantae; phylum Streptophyta; class Magnoliopsida; order Poales; family Poaceae; genus Stipa; species Stipa capillata. The sequence continues at coordinate 67,888 of JAGXJF010003035.1, forward strand.
GCTTGGAACGTCCGAAGCATCACCGCCACGAAGCCACTGCTGTGGCGTTTGTCGACGCCGTTGCATTCGGCCATCCCGAGCTCCTCCAGCCGTCCTGAGCCATTCTCCGAGCTTCTAGTGAGCTCCTGCACTGTTTGTGTGCTTCCCTGAGCATGTGCGCATCCTCGATGGACTTTCTCGACAAGCACCATCGTGCGAGCCTCCTTGGGTAGCCGCTGGCAATGCTCCTACGACCCTAGGGCCTCACACCACCTCCGTTGCACGCGATGTAGCGCCAAGAACTGAAAGTGCGCAAGTGTTGGTCCTCGCTAGCATGAACGTGTGCTTTATCGGCATGTGCGTGCGAGCTTGTCGGCGTTATGCCACCAGCTGAGTTACTGACCGACGGGACCGTTAGGCTGACCGATTAACCCTAACCAGTGGCTCACGTCGCGTGCTCCGCCTGTTACATAAATCTAACCGGTAAGTTTAACCCTAGAGTCACTATATGTTGACCCAATCAATTAAACATGTGTTAAATTAAACTTAAATAAATTGAGTTACTAAAATGTGGGTCCAGAGGCCCATTAGATTGGTTAGAGATGACCTGGTCTCTTCTGACCTCTAGCCCCGCTTATCATCAATTCATTTTAATTTATAAAAATATGAGTAAAATACCTAAAATCATAAGGATACATGGCGCACAACATCTCGACCTCTCAACGTATGCGGCAAGCTCATTCCTTTCATCAGTGTCATGAACAAATGGCGAGGGAGATCCTCAAGGGGTTATACTAACTAATACACGGGTTAAGATATGCTTAGGAAAAGCTAAGCTGATGCTAACACTGGAACCTCCCAAATGATCCAGATATGTATAGCAAGTTACATGATGCAAATTCACGCCTTTCTTTTAAAGCTACATTAAGTGCCATGATCTCCTCATCCTTATTTCTTCGATACCACTCTAACTGTCCTTTTTACAGTCGATTTATTGGGTCAGTAACCGGAAGCCTAAAGAAAGATCGATGGCTACATTGATGTCAGGTTAGCAATAATTCTGCTTTTATGCTTTTAAGTACAGTACTACTAGTAGTACTCTACTAGGCAGTACCAAGTGTGCGTGCGCCTTTTAAGTAGCATGGAACGATTTTTGTCTCGCTCGCTACTTTGCCCATGAAGAAGTATCAAAGAATCTCACGACGGCACAACCAAACAACCCTACTCGCACGGTAAAAAAAGCAGTACTATTTTTTCTACTCCAAGTACTACGTGAGTGAATACGTACTGTACTGCGTGCAGTTAAAACGGTACAGTACGTACACACGTGAGAGACTCAAGCTGAGGCAATCGGGTGGAAGGGACGGGAGCCCATTACTCCAGTCCAGTACTCCACTTGTCAGAACTCAGAACAGCTTCTTCTTTTTTGGTTGCTCCGCCGCTCTACTCTCTCTGCGTGTATTTACTGGAGTATTCAACTCGGCCTGATTAGCTTTTACTGCGAGTTAAAAACCGGGAGTAAATAGTGACCAGACGCCAGAGCAAGAGAGCGAGCTGGTCAAAAAAGCAGCTTCCTCGTGCATGGTCTCTCGTGCATGCACGTATTTATGAGCGCATGCTCCTCTCTTTCTTCCTCCCGTTCCATTCATCGGTTCTTGCAGCACGAGTGTTGTAAATGTTTTTTTTTCGACAGGTCCAAGTTCCCAAGAGCTAGCGGTCATCGGAGACGGAGATCATGGGTGTTCTCCAGCAGATCCAAGAGTACTAACTTCGTTTTCAGGGAGGCTAGAACGATACAGCCCACTTGTGTGCTAAATTTGTTGATCCTGCCAATGGCCGATGTGTGTGTGGCTTGATACCGAACCAGCTTTTCTTTCGTGTTCTATTCATCATGATACTCAGTTGTACGATGATGGGCGAAAGTTGAGTTCCTGGCTGATTCTAGAAAAAGAAGTCAGTGTTCTCATTTTCCATAGTCAAATTTCATACTCAGAAACTTTTCCTTCGCAAGAACTAGAAATAAATACCAAGAAAACAGGGATGTGCTTTTACTTTTCTTTCGAAAATGGTCTGTCTACATAATTAGAAGTCACACGCTGAATTTTGACCTTTTTGTCAAACAATTCCTAAATATATATTGTGGGATAATTGTAAATTTCAAATCTAGAGGAAATATATCTATTTGTGTGCTGCAGAAAAAAAAGAGCATATAGTAGCAACCATAAGTGTGCATGATTATTTTCTCTACATGACCCCAATTGGCACTTTTAGGGCTAAAAAATTGCAGGTCCACACATAACTGTATAATGTATTCTCTCCGTTCATAAATAGCTGCCATTTTAGATATTGACATAATTTTTAATATGTATCTTTCACTATCATCTTTTATATGTACATAAAATTATGAAAAATTATATATTAAAAATATTTTTCATGACAAATCTAATGATACTATTTTCACTAACCAATCTAAATTATTTTTGACTGATTAGTAACAAAGTTAGAAAATTTTGACTACATATTTTCTAAAATATATCTATTTCCAAACGTAGGTAGTATAACTATGACTTTTCAAGTTTAAAGAAAAATTTAGAAATGCGAGTAAGTCGATACATCAAGTAGAACGTATCCATGCTGTAATCAGTGTTTTTAGACAAAAGAAAAAAATATCCGTGTTTCCCGCAATCATGCATCCTAAGGAGTTTTTACATTGAAAGTGGAGACATCTCAAGAACAACATGGATATTGGACAATCTGCCTCCTTAACAAAGTGTACCTCTCTCAGAAAAGATTAAAGAAAACACAGTGGAACATCTGGTAGTAATAACGGTCATTACTACGTGCAAGAAATTAAATCCCGGTTTGTACTTCGCATGGTGTCCTATTCCCATTCCCATGTTGCAGCAGGTGCAGCCTGCCAGGTGGGCCCACACGGCTTCGCGGCAGACGGCGCCGTGAAGATTCCGGGGAGCCCTGGGAAGATTCCGCACTCAATACCACGTGTACTTTCACACGTGGGACCCGCTGTGTGCCGTGCGCTTGGCACTTCGCACCCCCACAACGAGCGACCCACGTTTCCACCAGCCATTGGCTCAATTGTTTCTTGCAGCTACGCATACGTACGCCTCCAAGGCTATCTTGTGTGATATAAGTACGTACTCCCTCTATTTATTATAGTAGGGCGGTTCTTTATGGAATATATAATTACCAATAAAATTTTGATCGCAAAATTTCTTACACAGCATTTCATTTGTAGTTACAAAATCAGTTCACCGTAACATGCTTTCAAATACGAAACAAATGCTGCATAACTAATGTATTATTGAAATATATCAGGTATTATTAAACTAATTATTGATTAATACTTAATATTAATTCTTGAAACGCGTGGGCGTCTTACAAAAATCTACATAATGAGTAGAATCACACAATATAATTTTGCTAAATTTTTTGTTTATTGTTTTAGCCAGATCTTGAATTCAAGACTTTCTAGCCCTCATATCATATTAAATATGTTGTCACCTTTTTCGCTAGCTTAGGTTTTTAGGTGAATTGGTTAGTGCTTTAAACACAATATGCTATAAGTGTTGAGCAAAAATGTTTGAAATCTAGACTTGACCAATGTACTATTAAGTTAAAATAACTACAACCATTACAGTTCTATGTATTAAGCCAGATGGAACCTAAACTTGAGGATAACCTTGAGTATACTGTCCACGGTATCCTCACTACTTTTAGGTAAAGGGGTTGTGCATGAAATTAAATAGCATATAAAAAGTCATTTGAAATGAGGTAGATATTCCGTTCATGTAGAGGTGTTTTTTTTTCGTGCGCTTAAGCAAGACTACGACTCTACGAGTATCAGGCGTCCAAGAAAGTGGTTAACCAGCGTGAAGCCCACTAGGGATTGGAACTCAGTGATCACTCGTGTTATATGTTTGTCCTACTAGCTCTCACTATATGTAACCCATGCATGTTTGTCCTACTAGTTCTCACTATATGTAACCCATGCATGCGTTCGCGTACAACCTTTTGTTTTTACTCTTTTGATGCATTTTTGTGTTAATGTGATTGTTTGCTTCCCATACCAATAAATCTTGCATTGGCTTCATCTCCGTCCATCTTGTGACTAGCCGTCAAATGTTGTCCCATATGAATACGTTATTGTGTGCTCGTTGTGTTCTACTTTTCAGTACAAAACATACAATTATTCGCTGTACCACTGGGAAACATTGGTGGCATATAACTGGGACGAGCACTACCACTCGCGCACGTTGACAAAGGATAATGCTCAGACTGGATAGACTTCTAACGCACGCTGGGTACAGAGATATTTAGCAGGACTTCCTCTGTTTTAAATTATATGATGTATTTGAACTGTCTAATTCTATATTTTAACCATAAATATTTTACATATTTTACTAATAGTTGCAAAACTACAATTATAAAAATATTCATTTCAAAAAAAAATATTTGGTACGTACTTTTAGCTAGGAATTCAATAGTATCAACTTTGCGTATCATAACCTATATATTATTATATTAAAAAAATACAAGTATTATTATATTAATTTATTGATCAAAACATGAAATTGGATATCAAAATGCAGATTATAATTTGAAACAGATTGATTAGTTCTCAAGAAAAAAGTTTGGCACGGAAAAGATTGAGGGACTCTTAGGAGGATAGATTTTTTTTATTCTTTATAGGTTATTTGATTTGTAGAATTATGATTCATATGTATTTTTTTCTACGGTCTTCTTTGCATGCTACTCCCTCCGTGCCACAATGTAGGTTTGGATATTGACATGTCTCCTAGACGACACTTTGGCCATCAGTTTTTATGAAAAAACCATGGTTCAAACAAGACTAAATACTCCCTCCATTTTAAAATAGAAGTTTTTTAAGTTGGGCGGAAGAATTATGGGTGTGAGTAAATGTCAATATTTCCCATCAATTATTACTATGTTTATCTCTTTTTTCCTCCCCAAGGCAATAAATAGATGATATTAATGAAGGGCAAAATATGAATAAAATGACTAAAACTACATTGAAATTGTAAAGAACAAATATTTTGATAAAAGTTGAAAATGCTAAAAAGACATCTGTTTTGAAATGGAGGGAGTATATATTATGAAAGTACTCCCTCCGTTTTAAAATAGATGTCATTTTATCTTCTCCAATTTTTCTCAAAATACTTGTACTTCTACACTTTCAATGTAGTTTTAGTCACTTAGTTTCTATTTTACCCTTCATCAATGTTATCAAAAAGAAAATAATTACTCATAGAAATAGTATAGTACTAACATTTATTGTCTTAGGGAGGAAAAAGAGATATGACAGAAATAATTGAAAGGCAAATTGGCATTCCACTCACGCCTTTAGTTATTGTTTCCGATTCTAAAAGAATATCTATATTAAAATAGAGGGAGTATAGTTCACGATAGCTCTAATAACATCAACATTATATTATAGATATTTGTATTTTTCCATATTTATGATTAAATTTAAAAAAATTTAAGTTATGCAAATTCTAAAATAAACTAATTTGCGATTGTCAAAGTGGCCGGTACAACAAGTGAAACTGAAATACGTATGCGAAGACAAAATACTCCTACCTGGTCAAAAGTACAATTCGAGACTGCACCTGGTTTACAGGAAAGAACAGGAAAAAGTTGAGATGGTAGCCACTAGCGTGTAGTCACGGTAAAGTTGCCGGCTAGCTCCGTTTCCAAGAAGCAATGATGGTTTCAGTCTCTTTCTTAGCACAACTTATTTACGCCGAAGCCTCCACAGAAGCTGCATTTCCCACAGCTGCAATCATTAGTAGGCTTGGCCCCACAAATCCCAAGCCACAGTGCACGCATCTCCATGCCACGTCTGAGTTGCAGACTTAAACAAAGAGTAATTTGAAGGTGGTAAGTGCACCGCGCCACCTGTGTACTGTACTAAATTTCAGTTTCATTTCTCTGATTTCGTACTTCACTTCTAGATCAAGAGAAGTTGATCAGAACCGCACATGTTGCAAAATTGCGAGCGTAGTAGTATTAGCTGCACATAGTACACGCATTCTGTCAAATGTGCTTGTTTATGGAGTAAAAAAAACAGCTGTTTATTTGTCTGACGAAACCCTTCTTTGCTCTACGCATAGCTCAGGAGACCGAGGCTTTTCTGGACCTAGGTCTTGGTCCAACGGCTCCACTATCTCACACTGTGGATATGTTTTTAACGGTGCGAGATATATATTGTGTCATATGTTAAACAATGCAATTAATACAAAATGAAAAGCAATGCTCAGTTGGACTGCAAGCGAAACAAGGTGCTACAGTTAACATGGGGCAACGTGAAACGTTTTCAAGAAATCTCATGAAAATTTGTTTGGTACTTCCATAGTTTTGAAATATAAAGTATATTTTAATTGGTTAAAATAAAACTTTAATCAATAATTACTCCAATAATATATGATTTATGTGATATTATTATATTTATATTTAAAAATATTTATGATTATGATTTTTATTATATAAATTATATATTTATAAAATAATTATTAACTAAAATTTTGTCTAATTTAAATATATTTTATATTTCTTAACGGAGAGAGTATATTCCGTGATAATAAGACGATCAACAGGAGCAAGGGATAACATGATATTTCTCTAGCTTTCCAATAGACCTGCAGCACATGAATAAAATATATTGTTCAAACTATTCTCTCAGAAAAGAAACCAGAAGAAGTTCCATCAGTAAACCTACTGCATAGTTTACTCTTTACGGAACGTGCTTCATGAACATAAAATTTTGTACCAGGGGCTATGGTAATTTGCAGCCTGTAGAAAAATTAAATATATACCTATTACTCTAGACAATAACTGTAGCATAGGCATATCAATGTTAGACGATGTTCATAATTACTTAGTAGTTGTATTAGGGTACCACTATAAAAAGCCATATCACAAACGAGTGAAAATCGTCATCATAGACAATTTCTTCATCCATCTATGTGGAAGGATCTATGATGTGAGACCCATATTACATCTTCACCCGCCTATGATAGCCTTTTAGGGTTCCTCGAAAAATCTGGTGCGGCACCCCTCGCCGGCGCGCCTATGGCCACTGTGCTGGCTCCGGCATGCGTCCTCGGCTACCACATCATGGATGAAGTACCCAAGATGAATCGTTTTGTAGTAGTGGGTGTAGAGAGACACGGATCTAAAGGTATGATTTAATGGACAATTTAGGTGGAGCTACTGGACCTAGGACTAACCAAATATTTCCTAGGACATTAGGTATTGATGGGGGAGATTTCTTTTCTATTATCTATATCTATATCTATACTACTATATAATGTACCAATAACATTGACTATTGGATGAACTCAGAGATGCACCAAATCCAAGCATTATTGACCGTTGGATCTCTTTATTACACCAGGTGCTGCCACATGTAGTATCTAGAAGATTCTATAGCTGGCTTAAGCCAAATGCACGCTATATACAGACCCAAATATACACTACTATACACAATACACATGTATACCCAAATCTCACTCTTGATCCCCTCTCCTTTTCCCTAAATGTATGTAAAATGTCTCAAAATTTGCATGCTTTCGGTTCTAATATAGTACGGCAATATTGTATTATACTCTGATATCTCTGCGTGAATGACTTACAAGTCTAAAAAAATAGCACAACATGAACCCAATTTTCCAAGATAGACTTGCAGAGTGAACGGGAACAGCGCCACCTCTTTGGTGCATGATTAAATCAGCATAAATTACACCACTACCACCTCACCTGATCACGATGGAGGTGCGACTCCACCTGGATCGAAAAAGCACACATGCTGGAAAAGGCTCTACTCCTATTTTATACTCAGCAAGAGTCTGGTAAAACAACACAATGCAAGCAGCAAGCATGGATGCTCGGCTGCAGGCACCACTTTCCCCAAAGCCAAACAAGGACCAGCAAGTATAATCCACTACCGCCCATGAACATTCTTCCTTTCATTAGTTTAGTTTAGCTTCCCCCTCCCCCCGGCTTTTCCATCCTTTTCATACAACAACCTTTACTTTATCCGAGTCTTTTGACAATCGGCATTCCGTTGTTGCGCTCTGCACGCACAAGGCAGAGAAATAGGCCGGTAAACGCGAAAGCATTCTCCCGCCGGCTGGCCGGCGCTCGCTCGCGGCTTGGCTTGGGGCAGGCAGGATATGCGCCTAAAAAGGGCCCCGAAAGAGGTGCCGTTGCTTTGCCAAAAAAAAGGAGCTCGCTTTGTTTGTTTGCAGCCTTGCAGCGCAGGGCACCCAGGCGACTCGCCTGTGTATTGGCCGTTTGCTGAAGTGATATTCCGAGCTAGGAATCAGCATCTTTCTTGAAACTAGTAGCTCTTGTTTCTCTTCTTTTTTTCCATTCTGTCTCTGTAGTAGTAACTTTGTACTAGTAAGTTGTACTAACTCTCTGATTTCTTTGTGTGGGTACGATTCTGAAGGAGGGGGCAGAGGTTTTATACGGGTTGTTTTACTGCTGCTGCATTTCTTGAGCCCAGTCGGTCCTGCACCCTGTTTTGCTTGTCTCGTAGTACAACTCTTATGTCCTTGTCTTCTTCGCTTCTTCCGTGTCGCCTGTTCTGCTACTTGCTTGTTGCTCCAAGTTGGATGCGGATGCAACATCCCAAAGACGGACAAACATCCCCGTCCATTTCGTTCCGGAGGAATCTCATCAGAGCTAAGTTAGTAGCGTGGAATGCGCTCCTTCCATATATTGCTAGCATAGGCCTAACACAAGAGCATAATGAATTTCGCTGGAATTTGAACCTAAATGGCCAATTCTCAGTCAATTCACTATACCTCGCGCTGGTACATAGTAATGTCCCAAAAATGAATCAGAGGCTATGGAAACTTAAAGTTCTATTAAAAGTTACAATTTTCTTGTTGTATCTTAGTAGAGGGGTGGTCGTAACCAAGGATAATTTAGTTAGACGGCACTAGCATGGCAGTTTGAAGTGTTGTTTTTGTCACATGAATGAGACAATTCAAGATCTCTTCTTTGATTGTCATTTTGCTCGCTCTGTGTGGTCTATCATCCAGGTGGCCTTTGGTCTTTCGCCTCCCTGTAGCGTTTCTAACTTGTTTGGGAACTGGCTTCGGGGTTTTAGTAAATTTTTGAAACCTAAGGTCCAGGTGGGGGCGGCTGTCATGTGTTGGTCGCTATGGCTTTGTAGAAATGATATGGTTTTTGACAAAAATATATATCTTCTCCATTGCAGGTTATATACTTATATACGCACTGGCTCCGTACTTGGACTATACTTCAGAAGTCAGAGTCTTGAGATATGGTTGTAGTGGCGTGTCTGCAGTTGGAGGGGGTGGTCAAGGAATGCTTCACCCAACATAGATGGCAGTCCACGCTTAGGATTGCTACTTCCCCATCTTAGTTTTTAGCTCACCTTTATCAGCAGTTGTTCATCAAGTTATCAGTCTTCTATCTTGTTTTTGTTTTGGTTCATACAGATTTTTAGCTGTGTGCATTTAAGTTATGTAGAGATCGAAAGTAAACTCTTATTATTTGTATCGTCTTGATGTAAAGATGAGAGTTAATGAAAACTTCATTTATCAAAAAAATACAGCACCTGGATAGCATAATACAGTGCATATTTTGTCTGTGTTCGTTGCATGAAAAAACTAGGAACTTGCAGAATTGTAAAGTTGGTACCACCAAATTTTGTAAGCCTGTCACACTAACTGTGAGCTCGGAGCGTTCCATGTTTCTGCTTTCTGGAGGAACTGAGAACATAGGTTGGGCCTAGGCCCAGCCAACTTGACGATAGGAGAGAACAGGGCCTGGGAGCCCAAAATTAAACCAGTTCTGGTTAGGTCTCCAAGCATTTTCTTTCTATGTACATAAAAAGAGAGGTTTTCCCTTGCACCACACCGATGAGATAAACTAACATCGAACCACGTCGCTCGCAAAAATGTCAAACAAGATCTAACATGATGACACAGGGATCCCAACATGTTGCGTGGTTTCTACCTAGTTAATTACTAATTCACTACATGTTGTGCCATTTGAAGGAGTTGGTTTCTTGCAGGGATGGAGGAGTGAGGACGTGGATCGGTTAATCCAAAGCTAAAGACAGAGAATAGATTCTGTCTATGACAAATTGATACCACACGATCTCATCTCTGTACGTCACCAGGTGGGCTCGATCTGACAAACACGAGCACTGATTAGTTGCTTGCGGGTGCACAAAACAATTTGTCTATTACTAATAGCATATGTACATAAATAAATTGTAAGTCTCTGACTAAAGAAAGAGAGAAAAACGTATGTCTCTGTCTTCATGTACGTAACAAAGCATGCGCACGAGCTTTTCTTCCATCAGATTGACATGGACCTTTTTCTCTGGAGAATACGTAGATTGACATGGATCATTTACTTAGATTAGTTTATAGCGTTCATAAGCTCCTTGTCAACTATAGACACAGAAGTACGTTCGCGATTTCCTACCCCCGGCCTCCCTTTCTTCCCCGAAACCGGCTGAATCGAGGCGGGGAGGCACGATTTGGTGTCGGTGGATCAGGCAGGGGCAGGAGCTTGGTGCCTGCGAGGCTGGGGCAGCGACATCGGACTCTGTGGTTGGGGATTTTGCAGACAAGATAGATAGAGAGCTCGCGTTTGCAGCACAGCGAGCGAGCGCGTGCAGCAGAGAGAAAGCGATTGATCGGTTGCTTCCTTTTCCATTTTATTGTCCTGTGGATCCCTCACAAAAGGGTGTCTAAACACTGGTATTTTTGCAAGCTTGGATCCCAACACATGTATCAGCATGGACACGAGTGTCTAGACATTGTAGATGCTCTTAGCTCAGTTCCACTTTTGATTTCGAACTATAAATAAGATGATATTAAATCAGAATGAGTCAATTCGGACAAAAGCTTCGACTACACTGAAACTTGCTTGCTCGATTTCAGCATAAACATTCGCCATTCGAACAATAATCAGTAAGCAAGCTACTATGAGAAGCATTTATATGCATCGATCAGAACATTAGCAATACGAAAACAAAATTATGTTCATGTATTTACATCTATACGAACCTGCACGTGAATGATCTACGGTCACAGCTTCAGCGTCAGGTCCAGCTTCGGCAGCACTTGATCTTCTTCATTCCCGCGCCGGTGGTAAACATTTCCGCCACCCCCACCGCAGCTCGCCGCCGTCGCGGGCCACTGCCACGGCCGTCGTATGGACGTTCCGTGCACGCATCCATCCCGGCGCCCCGCTCGCCGCTGATGCCGCACCAAACGCGCCGTGGATGGCGAACGCGTGACCGTGCACGCCGGCGTGGAGCCTGGCGAGCGTGCGCTCGCGCTTGTGGGCGTTCTGGTGCCCGCCAAGCGCCTGCGAGCTGTAGAACTCGCGCTGGCAGTAGCGGCACGCGAACAGCTGCCGCGGCTCCGGCTCGGCAGCTTCCTCCGCCGCCCGCGCCAGCACGTCGGCCTGGGCCGGCACGGCGAGCAGGGGAAGACTCGGCGCCGCCTCCGCGCCGACCGTTCCGATGAGGTCGAGCTCGACTGGCCCGAGCGACGCCGCGCTGAAGGTGCCACGGTGGCCGTCGCAGCCGGCGCTCACGAGCCCTGCAGCTCCGGGGCCTTCTCCTCCTCCCTTCTCAGGCTCTCCCATGTGCTGCAACATGCAAGACATCCAATGCAACGCAAGTCTTCTGCATGCTATGAAAATGATCTTGTTGTAGGAATTGAGGAAGCAATGATAGGAGCATGGTTGTGTCAGGTGACAGGGACGTACTGCATATCATGCATTTTCTTCCTTTCTTATCTTTCTTTCTTCTGAGTCTTGTCACTTGACATGCATGCAAATACATCTTTAGTTTCTTGTGGAAATATTGGTCGGCTGATGCAAAGCAGATCGCCGATCGTGCGGGAGATTTCGTTTTTAGGCAAGCAAGTGATGTGATACTATATTGGTGCGCAGGCGCGTGATCCCTAAGAAAAATATATTACTGTCTTAGGTATAGACATAGACCGTGCAAAATTGCAAATCGGGATTACGACCTCTTTTACTCATAAGTATTTCTTCAGTTTCCTACGACAACACGACAAACAAAGGCAAGGTCTGCTGGCAACGTAGGAATTTCATAATGACGCCCGTGCACTTTAACATCTAACTGGGTGCATACTTAAAACCGGAACTTTCTCTCTCATGTATTCTATTTCACGCAATATCTAATCCCCTACAAAATCACGTCGTCTACATACAATTATAAGTGTCTAAACCGTTTAGGGAGGGCTGCACGAAGAAAAAGACAAATTAGATGATATCAGCAAGACTAAAACATATGCTAAAATTTTAAAAGCTATTGCTTTTAAAAGCAAGCGTCAGAATCACGATTCGTTTTCACGTTGCGTTACTTGTAACGAGATCTTTCAAACTATACCACATTTGAGTATATTTTGATGATTTTTTCTAAAAAGTAATTTAGTGTTATATGTTCATATGATAAAAGCAATCTCCAAACACAAAGTTTCTTTTCATGTGTCATGATAACTTGCATAACTATTATGAATGTCTAGTTGTTAGGGAATATACGAATTGGTTTCAACATAAGCATATAACTAGAAAGAAAGTCTAACCATAATGTAAAGCAAGTTGGTATTACATGAAAAGCTAGTTAGAACAAAGAACCCATCCAGAAAACAGTAAAAACAAGTTAGAAAGCTAGTTAATCGTATTTATGAACGAGTTGCTTTGTTGAAAATCAAAACAAGATAAGACCCAAATTTTTGTTCATATGTTTCAAAATCAAGAAATTGACAACTCTGCATGTCTAGTTGTGATGGAAATAGAAGCCTAATTAGAAATCAAGCTTCACTATAAACAAAAGCAAGTTGGTATTTGTATTAAATGAAAAGCAAATTTTGACGTAAGAACCCCACTAGAGAGCAAGTTTCACCATAAACATAAGCATATTAGTATTAAATGAAAGTAAGCATTAACATAAGCACCTAACTAAAATGCAAGTTTCACCACAAACAAAAATAAGTTAATATTACATGGAAATGAATTTTGAGCAGAAGCACCGAATTGGAAATCAAGTTTCATCATATTGAAGGCAACTTTGTATTACATGAAGAGAAAGTTGGAATAGTGGAAGCTAACTCTCCTCTCTGGCATCTATCTAGGAGCAATTGGTTTAGGAAATCTCTTCCAGAAAATAGTAGAAACTAAGTCCTCTCCTCAATATATATCTAAAGAGCAACTGGAATAGGAGACCACACCTAGTTAACGTTGGAAGCAATTCTTCCCTGGCATCTATCTTAGGGACAATTGCTTTAGCAAACCCTGTTCCAGGAATGGTGGAAGCTAAGCATCCCCTGTATCTATGTGAGAGGCAATTTGGAAAGAGAACCCTATCTAAGGAATAGTGGACACTAAGCCCTTCTCTGCATCTATATGAGGGGTAATTGATTTAAGGACCACGTCCAGACAATAGTGGAAGCTCGGTCCTTTCCAACATCTATCTAAAGGACAATTTGAAAAGAGAACCTCACCGGGAAACAATTGCAAAGGACATCAATCAAGTTATCTTGAAAACCAGTTGGTATACATGAACGGAAAAGAAGTTCCAACATAAACAGAATCAAGATGGTACTACATGAAAACCAAATTTCAACAAAGAACTCAACTAAAAATCAAGTTTCACTATGAACAATAGCAAGTTCATATTACATGCAGAAAATGCAAGTTTCAACATTATCACCCCAACTAAAAGGCAAGTTTCACAATAACTAAAATAAGTTTATATTACATAAAAAGCAAGCTCGAATAAGAAAGTCAGTCAACAATGACGAAAACTAGGTCCTACGTGGCATCTATCTAGCAAGAATTGGTTTGCAAAACTCATCCATGGAAATAAGCTAAGCTCTCTCCAAGAAATACGATGGTTTCAACGGATTGTGAATCAGATGCTTGGTTCACAAGTTATGACCTTTTAAATTGACATATTCAAATATCTACCAACTAATTCTAAAATTACATAAAAATCCAGGTGGCATGACACAAATGGTACTACAACAATTCCACAGAGCTATTTTGATATATCTGCATGCAAAAGTGAGATGTCTTATCTGCCATGTTGTAGCTATATACTCCCTCCGTCCACAAATGTAAGGTGTGCACGAAATTGAATTATATAATACAAAAATGATACTATTTGAAAATACGTTTGAATATGAATTCAATGATACCCACTACTATGTCATATAAGTCAATAGTATTGGTTTAATCATTGGTCAAAGTTAAACTTTAAATTCCATGCACGTCTTATGTTTGTGGACAGAGGGAGTACGTGGTTCCCATGGATTTTACGGTACACAGTGATGAGACCGAGATTTTGTCTTGCTTCGTAGCCGCGCGCCTGCCTACCACTCGCGCCGTGCGCCCGAATAGTGCACGCGCACCTTTGGCACTTGGGTTCACATTAATTCTGGAGGAAACTTGATAGAAAAAAGAACCAGCATTCTAAACGGGCCTCACGCAAGGACGCACGTGTCACGACTTGCGAGTCACGCATATGAATTTTTCGCAACCTTTTTGCAAGTGTGCTGTAACAAAGTACTCACACAGGCGCACAGGCTTTCATGTCAGTGCATGTTCAAATCCAAGCTGTGATCGAAAAGAGAGGCAAGTGTCTGGAGCACAGGAAGACGAGACCAACAATCATACTCCTACGTGACCTAGGAATACAGGCGCGAACTCAGTCCATCCTTCCCTTGAGCACTCTCTCCTGAACTTCTGCGGGCGTTCTGCAACCAGGAAAACAAAGTTTCAGAGTACGAGGAAGCACCCAAAGGCACAAAGAGTAAGCACCTTCGTCTGAACAGCAATGTGGTGCTACCTCACCAAACTACTACTCTTATGGTGCATAGTGGCAAAACCGTGCTTGCTGAATAACATCTTCTCATGTTAACATGTCAAACATTACCACATATTCACGGGATTAGCATTTTCAAGGGTGCACTTTTGAGCAGCAAGTGCCCAAGTAAATCACTTAAGCAGTGTCACTCAGTGGAAAGGTGTTCTGCACATGCATATCTGGTAGAAATATGTAAAAGTTTGAAAGATAGATTGAACTTACACAAGGAGAACATAGCCTCCCCAGCCACTCAGGCAATCTCGATCAACAGAAGATAGCAACGCTTGTGAGATTGTCTCAAACAGTTCTTCAGGTTCCTTTACCAATAAAAATGTGAGATAAAAATTGTCATTTACAGTGCAAAAGCAGATCAGGAAAGTTACTCGAGCAATTTGCATGAGGAACTACATATTAAAGAATACTTCTATAATATCATATATCATGCTGACAAATTTCTCAAATAAAGAAACTGACCATGTCTGGTTTATACATGGACTCACAAGCACCATATAGTGATTCCGAAGCAGTGCCGGAAACGACAAAATCTTTTGCTAGTTCCCTACATCAAGCACATTTGATCAGATTACCTGTTACAGATATAATAGCCAGACAGGAACAAACAGCAACACCAATGCTACCATGTTATGAAGAGACTTGACAAGAAGCAGTGCAATTACACGACGGTGCAGACCAGAATGGTATATGGCCATATTGTCTACATTAAAAATACGATTTTGCAGGGCTCCTGGTGAACCTTAAAACCAGATAACCCTTCTAAATCACCTATATACATAGGACAATGTTTATTTGTTTAATACTTCTTACACCCTAATTTGGTGTTTTCTCAACTCCATTGTTCAATAATCATGGTGTCTCTAAACTCTGAAGGGAAGGTACTCTCCACACCTTATCCTTGCACACTCTGGTTTGGTTCTTAATATAAAACAACTTAAATATTACAGCAAAACATATTTCTTAAAAGAGGAGGGTAAGGGAACAAATGGATGACAAATACTCAATCCAAGAAGGATACATTCGAGGATTCTGACTAAGCTGAAAGTATTCAAGAGGATAATCTTTCACTCTTATGCACATGCCAAAAGGGGACATGTATCATACTTGGCAGTACGTGAATAAAACACAGCACATGGCATGACGGCAATATTCAGATCAATTGGACTTTTGACAATTAACACAAATTAGGAAAAGAGTGGCAGGAAGACAAAAAGAAGAACTGATACATACTTGGCACCAATGCAGTCCATGGTACATATAAATGGCTGATCGTTCTCTCCTAGCCCAGCAATAATTGGTTGGCAGAAGTATGGCCCAAACCTATGTATCATGAAACACCATAGTTCAGCAAATAGATGGGGTGGGGGAGATAAGACAGAAGAACCACTAAGTAATAACAGCAACACTGTATCTACACAAATATCCTACACATTTCAATTATTCAAAAATACGATGTACAAACCAGATACACCAATAACAAGGATTGCACAATGGCATCAGCATAATAACTAAGAAATAAAGCTATAAAATATTGGCCTACAGATCAGAGGATAACATCAAACTGCCAGCCCTACTATAGCATCAACCATCCATTATCATCTTTTTAATCACGACTATGTGAAAATTAACCAATAGAAGCCACACAAACATTACCACGCACAGGATCACTAGTCACCACCATTCAGTAAGCTCAAATTTACTACCTATGCTCTGCAGTGGTTCAGCTTTTCACATGAACCAATACTCTTAAGTCTTAACACCATCACCATTGCGCGATGACTACAAATCAAGCTACTGAAACTCGAAAGTTCTTACCTTTTCTCGTAGAGAAGGGCGGAGACGAGACTGGCGAAGGTCTCGGGCTTCATGTCCCTCTCCTCCCGCAGCTGGTACAGTTTGTGCCTAAACACCAGCCGCTGGTACCTACACTCACATGACGCATCACACACACGTCAAACCCAAACCGTAAACCGATTATGGCCTCCAAATCAGGCGCGCTCAACAAAGCAACCTAAAAAACCAATCGAGAATTCGAGACCCACAGCGTCTGGGCGTCGGTGGCGAGGCCGGAGAGGCCGATGTAGAGCTTGTCGTGGATCTTGAAGACCCTCTGGAAGTCGGTGGCGACGGTCTGCAGCTGGACGCCGAGGCGGCGGTCGCTGGCGATCGCGAAGCAGTTCTTCCCCACCATCGCCACCACGGCGCTCCCGTTGTACTCGAAGATCTGGAGAAGGCGAAACCGCACGGATCAGACGGAGAACCGACCAAAAAAGCTAGGGTTTTGCATGAGGAGGACGAGGAGAAGGGAACCGGAGGCCCGATGCTGCGGTTCCGGAGGGCACCCACCGACATGACCGGCGGCGATGCGCTCGGCGGCGGCGGCGGCGGCGGAGCGAGAGGACACGGCGGCGCGCGGCGGCCTCTGCTAGTATCCGGCGAGGAAAAGGGAAGTGGCGAGTGTGCTGTGTGATTGGGGTTGATGACTCGCAAATGGGTACTTATACGGGCTGCGTACATGCGAACTTATACGGGCCCAGTAGTCAGCCTCGGAGACGGAGCGACGTACGCAGGAGAAACAGATACGGATACGGACCCGGTAGGGAGCTACGGCGATAAACCTACGGCCCAGCCCATTTTAAATGGGCCCATTTGGGTTTCCTGGACCAGTAATTTGAGGCCCGTATATATATCAAGCAGTCCTACTGGGCCCTAAAAGTAGGACAACTTATTTTGGGTCCATTTCAAACAACAAAAAAAGAAGCACCTGCGGTTGTTGAAGTAAAAAAGAAAGCAAGAACTCGAGAACTGTAGGTACTATTTTTGTGTGCAATCTATTTAAAAGGCTTGACTACCACAAAAGTGATAAGAGACACATGCATGTCAGGGTGGAAATGGATAATGGATAATCCGTATTATTCGTTATTCATATTCGAGAGAGCGCTAATATGGCAAGCAACATCCGTATCCGGATTTAAAACGGATCCGGATTCAGATATTATCCGGATTACTTTTCCAGATACGGATTCTGTGGATCTGTATAAAAAAAGGATCCAGATACGGTTTCGGATATATCCGTATCCGGACCCGGTAACTCACTAACTCCTCAGTCCTCAATCTCACACCTCGATTTTCTAAAACCCGAAAATTAGGGCTTACAAAAACTTTTTGCGTTAAACTAGAGGTCATGTGCATCCTAAGTGGGATTAGTACCGACATAAACCCAGACACCCTATACACCCAAAACCCTGTTGTCGTCCTACTCGACAAATAGTAAAACCCCTAAGCACGGCTCATGATCAAAAGACCCGAACCCAAGTGTTATGATTCCAATTAAACTCCGGTGCCCCCCAATATCTTCCCTGACCACGGAAATCTAAAGCTTTTCCCGGCAGCAACTCTACCTCGGTTGGTAACTCCTATTATCGCTAACCCTAGAGACGATCCGTCTCGACAAACCCTAGTCTGCCTATACGCGAGCCCTTATAAATCCTGGTCTGCCGTCGACGTGTGGCTAGTACCTGATGTCACACGAGATTAAATCGGACCAACCCGAAACCTATACCTAGCACTGCCACACACGCACCTCTTCCGACTAAACCCTAGACCCGCACACACGCAGTAAACCCTAAAGCCGCTTACGACAGCTCATCCCGGAGTATACCTGAGTGAAGGAGAGTGAATCCATGAGACCTACCATGACCATCTCCACCTTGCCGCGCCCAAAACCCTAGTTCCAGCCCGACCCTTGTTTCCGATTAAGACCAAATCCCTTCAATACCCTAACGCCACGCACGTCCGCGGCAACCTGGAACCAACCCCTCCTAAACTACGGTAGAGGACTTCCGAGAGTTTCCACGCCCTCATGTCACCCTGCAGTGCTCAGAAAACCCTAACCCTAACTCCCGATCATTTCCTGATTTTTAATACCGAATTCTCCCAAAACCCTATTCGCATAGCCATCGCCCCTTGACCTTTCCATAAATTCCGAGAGTGATCGTGAGACACCCTAGCAGCAGCCTTAACACGAGTATAACATGAGATGATGATGCTTAGTACCAAATATCCGCAGACGTAATTAGTAAACACGGGGAATAAAAGAGCTATGCACAGTAACCTATAGTTCCACGTCCCCAAAAATTCTAGATAAATTGCACGGCAGCCTCCTCACATGCAGGACCCCGAATGTACGAAAACGCGAGCATGTCCAGTGCAAAAATTCCAAACTGCAGCCATCAAGCACCTTTGCAATATTAGCGTCACGCATAAAATAATGGGCGAAGTCAGTGGGAATACTTCAAGCCAAACCACAGCACTCCCCCTCGGTATTCCCAGCATGCCCAAGACACGCAGCAGTCCATTTGTCCCCTACTGCTTGACCCACTCTTGACATGACCATCCATGCATTAGCATTCAGCAGGATTCCCTCCCTCACATTAGAGCCAAAGCTGCCAAGCTACCTCTGTAGGCTCTAACACATGTGCATGAGCCTCTGTGGCAAGACGCGGCAAGACGATTCCTGCTCAGAGACGCCAGGACACGCTGTGCCAGTCCAGCACACGCTCTGGACGCGCCCAGGATGGCATCAGTATGCCACCCGTGGCAAGGCCGCGCCGCCCGCCGCCCTTTGCGTCGTCCAGCTCGCCGGCGCGCCACCTCTCTGCGTTGACCCGTCCCATCATCGCTATCCAGCTTGCCCCGACGCCGGCTCGATTCCCAGCCAGCCCTGCCTTGCTTTCCCTGAGCTATCCCATCCGCCTGACCGAGCCCTGTCTCAAAGCCATGCCGCTCGCCGCCGCTTGCGTCGTCCAACTCGCCGGGAACTCTGGCCGATGCGTCACCTCGTCCCTGGCCAGCTCATCATCACGTCGTACCTCGGGAGCCACCACCACGAGCCCTGACCTAAGGCCGCGCCGCCCGTCGAGTCCACGTCGCGCCGCCCGCAGATGCCAGTGCCACGTCGCTCGTCTCAGCGCACCGCTCGCCGGTTGAAGTTGTCCCGAGCTGCTGCCGCACCCCAGATCCTCTCCCTTTTCCTGTAACCTCGGCCACGCCGTCGCTCGAACTTGTCCCATCGCAAAGCTACAGCCGCCGGCCAGCTCACCTCGCCGAGCCTCTATTTAAGGAACTTCCGAGCTCTCCATTCTCCACCACGCCTCAACCCTGCTCATCTCCAGCCAAGCTCTACCCTCCGCCCAGTCTCCAGTGCGCTTCCTCCATCTCATCAGCCATAGCCAAGCCACCGGATTCTTCCCCAACCAAGCTCGCAGCTTTCCTCTCTGTTCCGCATCAATCCGAATCGCCCAGGTAGCCGAGCCAAGCCCCCTGGCCGAGGAGCACCAAGCCGGTCACCCTCTCCTCCCTAGAGTCTTCTTCCCCTCCGATTAGTAGCTCGCCGCCGGGAGCTGCTTGCCCAACCGCCGCCGCCGCTTGTCCGTCGAGGCAGGTGAGTTCGGGAGCCACTCCCAAAAGGGGTAAGTACCGACCACACCACAGCAGCACATTGAATGAGTCTAAAGCCAACTTCCGTGTCCGAGTTCTAAATGCGCACTGACTTCAGAGCCGTTTCCGACCGGAGGAGGCGGAAATTAATTAGCAGCTAGCGCGTAGGGCTGTCGGTCAGTGTAATTAGTTGGTTCATTTGCTATAGCTCGCCCCAGAACCGGTTTCCCCTCAAATTTTAAACCGATTCAGCACGATTTAAATCGGCTTTTGGAAAATTAGTCCTAGTTCTAGAACCCTAGACTCATTCCCAAGCTTTAGATTCAAAAGAATTCTAAGTTTAAATAAATTGTTAAACATAACCAAGGGCAACTAAGTTTAGGGCAGTACTTTTTATTTCTTAAATCTACATATACGCTATATGTGTAATGTCCAGAGCAACCGAGACCAACTGGGGAGCTCACTCCCAATCGGTAAGTACCCAGCTGCCTATGGAGTGAAAGCGCATTCTCTGGTCTCCGTTTTCCCCTGCTAAGAGACGTAAACACTTTTGTACAGAAGGCGTAAAGACAGTTCAAGACCAATTCCTTTCTATTTCATGCACTCTCTGGTTCACCCGATTAAAGTCCTTTTGAATTAGTTTTTGCATATGCAGTACCGGTTCTGATGTCCCCAGTATATATATCCAAGCTCCAATCCTTAGGGAACTTTGAAGTTTGAAACTGTTTTATAATATGAAACATAGAGATTAGGTATAGCTAGTTCCCTCCTTTTCCTAGAACCTATACACATACGCCGTGAGTATTATGTTCAGCATAAACACAATACTTTCACCGTCTAGCATACTAGCAAGCGAAGAGTACCCTAGTAACTCGATAGGACATAAGGTTTGAAATCAAATCTTAAAGAAGTCTAGACCCTCCTAAGCACGTCGTCATTTTATGCAACCTACCTATTCGAAGGAATTCTT
This sequence comes from Stipa capillata, assembly GCA_019208055.1. Lineage (NCBI taxonomy): Eukaryota > Viridiplantae > Streptophyta > Magnoliopsida > Poales > Poaceae > Stipa > Stipa capillata. The sequence goes on from JAGXJF010003035.1 coordinate 89,223, forward strand.
CCGGCGATCCTAGGTTTAGTTCCAATAGAAACCTAATGAACCCAATGACACCAACACTTCACTATTTCAACCATACACGTTCTTGGAGTTTATTTGGAGTTGATTCGCTTGCTTCTTATTTGCCGATCTTTTTTTCGACGTATAGTTAACGGAGTGCCGTGCGTGCCGCGAGAGGATCCGACGTCACCTTCACACCAAGAACAGGAACAGGACCCGGAGTTGCCAGGCAAGCTTTCCCTCCTTGAACATGTCGAATCCCATATTTGCTACGTTTAAGTATTTTGTTTGCAAAATCCTGCATGCTATTTTATTAACACCGATATTTTATGCTAGAGAAGTTATGCCAAATAGATGTATATGCCCTAGGTTTGGAACCCGTCCTTTGTAACCCTAGGACTAGTTAGTCGACCGAGATCGACCGGCAAGGTAGTAGGAATATAAGCAGTAGCTGTGCTTAGACCTGCTCTAGTTAAAACAAGTTTTACAAAGTACGGGAGGGATATGGGATCAAAACCTCGGCTTGTTTATACATGCCGAGGAAATCTTTTAAAAGGAAATATTTGCGAAAACCCCACATGAAATGATGAAGGATTTTGGATTCGGGCGGGAATGCTAAGGGTGTTATGAGGATGTAGAGTAGCCGGTTGCTACTTGCGGAAGGAATGGTCGGGTAGCCGGTTGCTACCCGTGGAGTTGGTTGGATATGGAGCCCCGCTCGAATCAGTTAAGGACCGAACCTAAGTGCCGCTGAGTCAGTTCCCGCACCGTACGTCCACATGTCCTTTATGGGAAGGACTGGACCTGGTACCTCGTCTAATGCCGGAGCCCGGAATCGTGGGAAGTTAGGTTGAAGTTCTAGTGGATCCGTAGAATCCCTAGAGGATCTCCACGGGACTGAATAGGGGAAAAGCTCTTCATGGGTCTCACCGTATTGTGAGGGTAAAGCTCAGTAGGGTCCTACAAGGTACGTGGAACATGGTCCGACACAAAGGGGGAGAGTCCCATTTCTGTCAATTGAGAGGCAGAGGGTCGGGTAGTCCTCCTAGCGAGTCCGGCTCTGGCATGAACACGGGAGAAGGGTCTCGTTGTACAAACCCTGGACACATGCGACCGGTAGCATGCCCAGGGGGAACTACATCTTGTGGGTAAAGCCGTACAACCTCTGCAGAGTGTTAAAAACTATTCGAATAGCCGCGTCCTCGGTCATGGACATGAACTGGTAAGGCCACACACTGGTTAGAATATATTTTGGTTGTGAAAGCTGGGAAAGGGGATTAAGGACGTGGACATGATGTGTCCACAGTGCGCAATTTACGCTACCCGGATTGGTAGCTAGGAATTGCTGAAGAAAAGGCTAGCTACACTGCCGGGGTAGTGTGAGCGGAAGCCGAAAGGGTAAGCGGTGATGAGCGCGGCTATCCCGCGGAGGAAATAAAGGAGAGGTAGCAAGGGCTACCACGGGGGACGATGTGATACGTTGGGATCGTTGTTTTACAAAGTTCGCTTTCAATCTATTATTGTTATTTACAATAAAGACTTACATTTTCGCACAACATGAAACCTAGGTTAGAGCTCTCCTTTGAGATATCCCTTTTGCATGAACTACGCCGTATTATTTCCCCGAGGGAAAAGCTTGCGAGTACATTCAATGTACTCACCTGGCTTGTTGATTTGGCCAGATGAAGAAGAAGAGTGGTGCTCTGAGGACGAGGTCAGCGACCACGAGAGCTAGGGCGTTCTCCCCAGTCAGTTGCCTGTGGATGGGCATATTGATGGGTCAATAATCGCGCTTTGTTATTTTCCGCTGCTACTTTCTATTCGGCCAATCGGCCCTGTTGTTGAATAAAGACCATAATGGCTTATTTATGTAAGATATTCGGTATTGTATGAGGATGTTATCAAGTTCTTGTGTGTACCGACTACTGATCCAGGGATCGGTACAGTAAACACGGGAGACGTATCCGGCTCTAAAACCGGGTACGCCACAGGTCAATCCTCATTCCTCAATTCCTCATTGCCCAACTGCCCGAGCCGATTTCCCTTGCCCTGCGCGGCTGCGCCCTCCCCTGCCCTAGCCGCGCCACCGCCCTCAGCCCGCCGCCCCGGCCATCGCTCTCAGCCCCGCCGCGGCGCCGCCCACCCTTTGCTGTCCAGCACGCCCGCGCCCTCCACGTCGCGTCGCCGCCCTCAGCCAGTCAGCCCGCTGCCCGGCCGTCGCTCGGCCGCCGCCCTCGGCCCGCCGCCCGCCCTCTGCTCTACCGCTCAGCACGCCAGCAACCCAGCACGCCCGTGCGGCCCACGTCGGCGTCGTCCCCATCAGCCAACCGCCGTCCCTCCACCCCTCTGCAGTCTGCACGCGGCACGCCCGCCGCCGGCCCTCCACCAGAATCTCCCGTAAAATCTGGTCCGGCAAAAGAGTAATTGGTTCTCTCATTTTCAGTAGCGATTTCTGGTATGAGATTCCGTTTAGTAATATCTAGCTAGCTAGCCTTAATCTTATGTACAATGCAAAGACATGCTGAAATCATCTTCTTGCTAGGGATAAAAGATTCTAATGGAGCTTAGAACACTGTGTGAACATTGTTAAGCTTGTTCATTCAATGGGAAGTTTTGAAGGTTTGCATAAATTAGCTCGTGGTGAATTGTCTTTATAAAGTATAACTCACTGTTTTGTTCTATAAAGAGTAAATTTCAATCATGTACTTTCAGTATCTTTCTTCTGTAGTTTCAGCTTACTGGACGAGTTCTACTTAATCAATGGTTTATATTGGACAAACGCATGATATTTACATGTCAATCCCATTTGGAAGCACTAGTGCACATGTTTCTTTCTAAGTGCTAGTTAATTATATCCCCTAGTGTTGATGTTTATTTGGAAACAGAACTCGTGCGTTGGTACCATTGGCAAAATGATCGATGCACGTGATTTTAGCAGTCCTAAACATTTCTCCTTTGTCCAATTTACAGTACGGAAACAAGACATTAAAGGGAAGAACTCCTTATATGACAAATATGGAAGACTTCTGTTGATTACTCAGGTACCTCATCAGACTAATTTTATGTTTGGTTATTTGTTTTCCAAATACCATAACAAATACACATGATGATATGCTTATATTTGTTCAATCTTAATCTATTTTTTCAGTTTTGGGCAAAGCAATTGAAACATATTACATATCAGCCATGGTTGCTAAATCTTCAAGTAATGCCAGGAATAAGCAGGTATTGGAATTTATATTCGTAGCTTTGTACACTTGCTGAGTTTGTAATTTAAAATTTATGTTTTTGTAGGCTGAGGTATCAAGTGAACTAAGTGAAAACTACAATGTCAATCCGAATGCTAGTGCAAGTGGCAGTGCTCCAACTGTAGATGACAATGTTGCAGTGCAGAGTGGTGTGGCTGCCAAAATCATGGGCACAAAGGGAAAGAAGAAAATATAAAAAGTTTGGTTACACTACACTGAGATGTTTCAGGAAGAAAAGGTGAATGACAAGGTTATCAAGAAAGTAATGGCAGAATACAAATACTGTAAAAAGGTTCTTGAAGTTGGTAGTGTGCAAGGTACGTCACGTTTATGGAATCATTATAAAGCAAAACATAAAGTACATGAGAGTCAGGGACAACTTAATTTGACCACATTAGGAGGGAGTGTCAATTTAGATACTTGGAAGTATGATGAGGAAGCTAGTGTTGAGAAGTATCATCTTGCAATTATCATGCATGAGTATCCATTCAACTTTTCAGAGCATGAATACACAAATGACTTTATCAAATCATTGTGCCCCAGATTTCCTTTGAAGTGTCGCAAGACAATTAGATCAAGGATAATTGATATTTTTCGCAAAGAGAAGCTGAAGATTTTTGAGAAGTTTGCCTCTCTCAACTGCCGATTTAGTTGCACGATAGATTTATGGACTTCTAATCAAAATAAGGGATACCTTTGTGTCACTTGCCATTTCATTGATAATGATTGAAAAATTCAAAAGCATATCATCAATTTCTTGCATCTTGAAAGAAGACATACGGGAGCAAATTTGACTACTGCATTCATGGGGGAAATGGCTGGATGGAATATTGAACATAAGTTATGTGCTTTAACCTTAGATAATGCTTCTTCAAATGATGTTTGTGTGGACACTATCATCTCTACTCTTGAAAATCATAATTCTCTAGTCTGCCATGGCAAGTTCTTTCATGTCCGTTGTGCTGCTCATATTATTAATCTCATTGTGAGGGATGGTGTGAGTACAATTTCAGCTATTATAGATAACATTCGTGCATCTGTTCTTATTGTCAAAAGCTCACATTTGCAATGGGAGATATTTATGAAGCATGCTAATGATATGGGTTTATACACAAAGAAGAGTCTTTCTCTAGATGTGTGCACTAGGTGGAACTCAACCTATTTAATGCCAGCAGATGCCATCCACTATAAAAAGGTTTTCCAAAGGCTTGTTATTTTGTATCCAGAGAAGTATTGCAAACGTGCTCCTTCCAATGATGAGTGGGAGAAGGCAAGCGTTTTGTGCATGTGTTTGAAGTTATTTTACAATGTGACTAACCTTTTGTCTGGTTCTTATTATCCGACCGCCAACTTATTCTTTTCGTAATTTAGTGAGATTAACATTCAGCTCATTGAGTGGGTTAATGGCAATGATGGCTTTATTGCTACGATGGCAAAAGCTATGAAGGATAAATTTGACAAGTACTGGCACATGAGTAATGTGGCTCTAGCAGTTGCATGCATGTTAGATCCTCGCTACAAGATGAAGGTGGTTGAGTTTTACTACAAAGAGATGTCAGACAACTCTGGAATTAAAGAGATAGCTGAATTTAGAAAGGTTGTTCAAGAGTTATTTGATTCTTATGCTTCTCTTTATAGTCATCCTGCAATGGGCAATGTGCAAATGCAACCTAGAGCTCAATCTTGTGAATCACATGTGGATCTTGGTGATCAGCCAAAAAAGAAAAAGCTAAGTGCTTTTCTAAATGATTTAAGTGAAGTAGACCATGATAAGTCTGATTTGGAGAAATATTGTAGTGAGCCCTTGTTAAGGTGGCCTGAAGGTGAATATTTTGATATTTTGTATTGGTGGAAGACCTATGGTGTACAATATCCTGTCCTTGCTCTAGTTGCAAGGGATGTATTGGCTATTCCTACATTAACAGTTGCATCTGAATCTGCCTTTAGTGCTGGAGGAAGAATCATTGACAAGTATCGTAGTCGTTTGGACCCTGAAGTTGTTGAGACTTTGATTTGTACCAAAGACTGGATAAGGGCTGCTAGGACAGGTAAACAAATAAAAATAGGCAAAAAATTTCTTCTATTATTTGCTAAAGCATTGCTAATTTATTTATCTTTTTCTTTCAGATCAATGTGCCATAGCTTCAATTCTGGAAGATTTAGCTATTCTTGATGTGAATGACTAAGTTGAACAAGGTGAATTTATACAAGATGATGGCATACAAAAACAAGGTAGAGAGTAAAGATTAGACATTTTTAATGTAAATGACAATGATGCTAAGATTTATCATTCCAACACTTCATAGCACTTGCATACTAAGGCACCAGATGGGATAGGAACTTTTGAATTGCCATTCTGTATGTAAATGGCAATGATGCTCAGATATATCGTTTGTGTTTTAAAAAAGGATGAATGCATATCATTTTGCCTAGATGTAATTACTAAGTATGATATGATCATATGAATAAATACATATAATTACTATATTTTACTAAACATCTCAACTGTTACTTATTGTGTTGTAGGTGCTTCCAGCCATGTGGAAGGTTCTTCTTGAAGCATTACAGCCATGTAGACTTGGAAGGTTCCAAATTTCTTAGATGGACTGATGGGAGGAGTTCTATTCTGTTATGCGCTTATCATGTAGTGCTCTTATTATGTAATTTATGTTTGCTATATTTATACATGTTCATTGTTATTTTGTGTGGCTGGAACAAGAACCTCCAAACAATTATGTACTATGTCTACATGAAACATATTACTATCATCATTATCTATGCTGAAATTATGACTATCATTTATTTGTATGGAACGTATTATTATCGTTTATCATTGATTGAGATATATATATTATTATCAGTCCATCACCATCTATCACGTATTTATCTTATTATTTGTTTTACTGTAGTATGTCGTTGAAGTTTTTGGATAATCGTATCCGATTCGAATTGAATAAATATCCGATCCGTATTCGTATTCGATAATATCCGTATTCGGATCCGTATTTGATTTAAGAATATGGAAAAGGAAATGGGAAGGGCACTATTCGATCCGTATCCGATCCGTTTCCACTCTTACATGCATGTAACATGGCAGCTTCCATTCGCTAATAAGTACTCTACTGTAAGCATATTGTTTGCATGCAGATTAAGTGGGAAAAGTATAGGACTAAGTTAGCTGTTAATAAAAGGAGGTTCATGATGGAACCTAGCACGGACCACACTCACTTGCCTTTCAGGTGGAATGAAATATTCCAGAAATGAAATATTCCAGTGAAAGACTCGAGACCACTGTCCTCTTATACATTCAGCATGAGTGTTATATTATTCTACTGCTACTTGCTAAAGCTAGTATGAATGTGTGATCCCCAACTACCTAATGAGAATCTATCCATATGTATGCAGACATGTTCTTATGTTTCCAATGTCATTGCACAGAAGTTGCTGCATTGCACTTTTCTTGCGGGCTATGATAATGCAACCATATGATATGATGTTAATTTCCTACCTAATACGCACATGGTCAGCTGCTGTTCCTGTTGCCATTGTTTCCTAGAACTCAACTAACCTTCTATGATTCTTTTTTCTAAGGAAACCTTCTAAGATTCTTGAGAGACTTAGTTGTGGACAGGCTGCATAAGTTCTTCAGATACTATTCACAGGTGCAGTCAGCAGTCCTTACACCTAATAGTTGTGGACAGGCTGCATAAGTTCTTCAGATACTATTCACAGGTGCAGTCAGCAGCCCTTACACCTAACAATCAAGACTTGTCCCATCCTTTGACTCAGTGGCAACAAAAAAACTCGCAAGTTGTACTGAGAAATGAGAATTAACCTGACGCGCCGAGAAATGAGAATTTAACCCACGGACGGTACCACTGCACTACTGCAGATAGATATATCAAACTGCAAGTTGTACATAATGCATTTCTTGCAAGTTGGAGTATTTGATGGTAGGTAAGGTTACTACAAAGAAACTCACGTACAAGGGTAAGAAGATAGTATCTCTGATACCACGCAACTGACCTCATGATTCATTCTTCAAACGCTAACTCAGATTCATTCTTCAAACGCTAACTCAACCTAGCTTATCGAGCTCAAAGTATGAAGCAAGCATACAAATTAGCAGATACGACATTAATCACATGACGCGCCACACTGACTGGAGCGAATATTTCTTCAATGCCGTTGAGTTACAATGTGTGGAAATCTTTAATCTATACAGCAGTTCTCAGATCCAAAGAAAGAGAGAACAAAAACAAATCAACTCTATATACAACCAGGAGATGTGTGATCATCTTTTTCGCAAACCTGAAAACTCTATCAATTCAACCAATAAGCATGTGTAAGTCACAAGGTTGGGGCACACATCCTCACACAAGCACAAGGGAAAGGCATGCAATTGGAGCAAGAAACAGTAACTTGCACTCAAACATCAGAAGCTATCTGAACCATTTAGGTGATATAACCCATTGAATCACAGCATTCCGATCGTATCTCTCATTTTTCTTTCTCAGCAGGGAGAATGAGTTTGAGTTGCGCAAGGTGATTCTGGGGAGATCCTCAGCGTCCCTCCAAGCTCCATGGGCACCAGGGGAATGAGAGAGTGGAGTACATCTGTGATTAGTGGCCTGTAACTTGGTTCTGCCTGCACACAGAGCACAGCCACTGCAGCAACCTGCGAGTAGCGCATTACACCAATCTAATTAGTTGAAGAGACAGATGTAAATGAAAGACACAAATTATGAGATAATTTTGATGATTAGTACTTGGTACAAGTGCTTCAGGTCCATTGTGTTCTTGATAACGGGGTCAATTATGGTAGGGAGCTTTGATCTGTCAATTAGCTGAGGCATGGCCTGCATTTGATTGCAAATATGTCAGATTTCAATGGGTTAGGCAATGCAACTTAGCTGCCTGGGTTCAGGCGGTGAAAATCGGAAGTGTTCTAACTACTATTCAGAATGTCAAAAATCATAATATTGTTTACCCATGTAACAATTGACTGGCACTGAGATGGTGCCATCTTCTCAACAGGCCTCCTTCCCAACAGAAGCTCCAGAAGTACTACTCCAAACGCATATACATCGCTCTTCTCAGTCAACTTCCCTGAATTAGTCGCAGTTGCATGTTACTAGAGTACAACATCACCATTGTGGATAAGCTTTAGTCTACAAAGAGGATTGCAAATGGGGCATGAGAAAAAGGAGGAATTACCATCTAACAAGTACTCAGGAGCTACATAACCCAAGGTGCCAGAGAGCTTCAGATTCCCTTTGCTGCGATTTCCGCTGGTCACTGCAAGACCAAAATCTGAAATCTGAACAGCAACTATAGATCAATGAACTGCACAAAGGATCAATAACTGAATTTCTTTCAGTGATATGAGTTATGGTCAATAGTACTATTTTAATTGACCTGAAGTAAAATAAGCAACCATACCTTGGTATTGAAGTCTGAATCTAAAAGTATGTTAGAGGACTTCAGATCCCTATGGATAACTGGTGGATTGCAGTGCTCATGAAGATACTCTAACCCCCTGGTTAGTTTAGTTTACAGATGCATATTATAATAACCAATCATAAGCATCTAATGAAGTTATTCATAAAAAGTGAAGCAAAGCACAAGATGGGGAACCTTGCTGTGTCAAGAGCAATCTTCATCCGAATGTACCAACTTAGAGCTGATCCATGTGATGGCCCTAGATGCAACCAAAGAGATGAAGAAACCTTATCAAGACTTCCAACATCACAATTCAAGATAATTTCATAATAAACCCATTAATGGAAATTGGTACTACCATGAAGTTGTGTTTCCAATGATCCATTCTCCATAAGCTCATAAACAATGAATCGTCTCTCCTCATGAATGCAGAAGCCCACAAGGGACACTATATTTGGATGCCGAATCCTCTGAAGCAAATCCAGCTCATTCTACCAATCCAACAACAAAGAAAGCATCTTCAGCAAGAACATACCCTCATCAAGAACAATGATTGGAGAACAACCATTGAGACAACACAATCATCACCTCAAATTCCTTCTCGCTCTCCTGTCCTTCACAGCCCAACCTCTTAACCGCAGCGACAAACCGTCCATCAAAATTGGCCTTATACACACACCCGAACCCGCCGACTCCGAGCACATTGCTCTCACTGAACCTCTCCGTCGCCGACTCCAGCGAGGCGTACTCCATCATCGCCACAAGCCCCTTCTTGCTCGCCTTGAGTGAGTTGAACTTGTTCAAGATTGGCACCAATGCGGTCCTTGCAGTATCTGCACAATGGAAGTATACCAGTAGGCAGGTAACTTACATGGATAACAGGGCAAGTCAACAAGGATTGCAAGAATCAATTAGAGCAAGAGAAGGATCAAAACCTGAGCTCTGGTTACCCTTGAAGTCCGGGGCTCCGCGATATCGCTGCCACACAATGCAGGCAAAAAGCGAGGCGAGGAAAATCGTCATGCCGGCGATGGAGGCCAGGACGATGGCAATGACAAGCTCCCTGCGTAAATGGTGGTGCCGCCCCTCCACTATGAGCACTGCAACATAGAGAGGCAAATGAAGGGTGGGAGTTATGCACTGAAGGTATTTAATTGGAGAAGATGAACAGCTACTAGGTCTGTCTGGGCGTTTGCAAAGATCAACAGTCTGAAACGAAGCTGAAATGAGTAAAATTGGAGCACCCCAAAACAATGACTACTTCTTCCGCAACTCCAAAAGAAGGAACAAATTTTTTTTGCATTTAAATTTAATGCAACTATCTTACAGATCCTTAATTTGCTTCCCACTCAGGTTTTGACTGGTTTTAAGACCTAAAATGAACTAAGTACTTCTTTCTAAACCATTTCAAAAGAGAGAGCTGTTTGTTCGGATTAAACTTGTACTGAAATTGACCAAAAAAAATCCAATATATATTGTTGCTACGCCCTTTCTTGAAACTTGGAAGATAGATGATCCCAAGATGCACTTTCCCCACCGTTCCCAATGAACCAACACCGCTTACCCACCAAATCAGCACTGAAATTTCTGAAAGGACAAAGAAATAAACAAAACAAAGTCCCCTCCCCAATTTTGAAATTTTGTAAGAGAACACATAATGGAGCCAATGCGGCGGCATAGGACCGGGATCAAGAACCCCGGGAACAACACCGCAAGAACACATTGAAAACCCAGGAAAAGGGGAAAAAAACAAGCTTTGACCCAACTGCACTAGTAGCTGCCAACCTACCAAAGGGAGCTGGTGCCGCAGCGGCAGGAGACACAGCGGCGCTGCTGTTCGAGGAGGTGATGTCGCCGACGGTAGTGGGTGAAGTCCCCGGAGAAGAAGGGGAAGAAGAAGCCATGGGCGGTGGAGTCCCACAATTGGCCGCCAATGGGCAGCACAGCAGCAGCAGCAGCAAGAAGAAGAAGATGGAGGAGACAAGAAGTGGCAATGGAGATGGCGGCATTGACCACATCCCACCCAGTATCGCACTCTCTCTTTCCCCTCTATCCCTCTCTCTCTCTATCCGCTACTCCTTGCCTGGGAGCAGAAAATGGCGACAACAAGAACACAAAACTCTGTGCCCCTCTGACAAGATACCATCCCAGTCAGGGAATCCAAAGAAAAAAAAACTTGCAGATGTAGCAGCAGCAGTTAGAGCTGTTGTCTTCTGTCCTCCCTTGCTTGAGATCCTTGTGTGCACTCCTCCAATGGCTTGTGCAGTTTATATTGGTTCTTGCTTTGTTGATTCTTCTGTCTTCCCTTTCTAGTAGTACTACCGCGTTCTTGATCTCCTGGATCAGTGAGAGGCAAATGGAGCCAGGAGGGTGAGAGAGAGAGATGAGGTCCACGACTGCACGGACAACACGGCGTAGGGAGAGAGAGAGGGAGACAGATTGGTGGTGTTTTGTAGGGTTGATCAAGCAAAAAGGAGAAGTCATGTGGCAGTTGCCAAAAGGCACTTCAGCTCTGGATGGTGATTATCTCAGAAGAGAGAGAGAGAGGTGTGCGTTGCTGTTGTTGTGGTACATGTGCGGTTCTGGGAGGGCAGGCATACCGGCTTCGATTTTTCGTGCACCTCCAATTTCTCCATGATTCCCTCCAATACGACCCAAATCAGTGGCACAATGCGCTGGCCAAATAGTACTTGTTTGGAACACTGACAAGAATCACTCACTTTATTTACTCCAGAAACATGGAAAGATTGCGGCGAAAAAAAGAAACATGGAAAGATTCATGCGTTCTAGCTTCTAAACGGGATCGAAGTCGCTACATCTGGGGATGCACTGCTCGTAAGTTTGGACTTGTCGGTCTAAATTCCGGCAAATGGGAGAGCACGAATTTTGAAGTAATTCTGCGGAAGATATTTTCCCTCCGTACATGAGCATGCAAAGAGAAATGAATTTGCTATTTCTCAGTTAATCGAATTGACTATTATTAAATTTCCAGTTGCATAAAAAAGATTTAGAGATGTGCAGCTATCTAAACGTAAAGTTAGATATAATTTCTAGAATATGAAACTACCTAATTAGTCGCTGAATAGATAATCAACATCTGAAACGAGAATCACTTTAGGAATAGATTTTCCAAAAGAAAATAGTGTTTTTTTTCGATCCGCAAGCATCAAAGAGTAGTTAAGACTTTTCCCGAACAATGAACTGCAACACTACATGAGTAAACGGTAAATGTGCGCCAAACGGAGTTCTGAAGTCAAGTAGTTAACCGATTGATCAATTCAGTGTTAAATAGTTTCTCTCCTGGATGAGAGAGATGTCTCATCTATCTCGCCTCCATGTCGCCTGAACCTCGCTATCGTCTCCTGGCCAGCCAACCAAAGCTGGCATTAGTTCCGTACGGGCCCATCTGTCAGCAGAGACTCAACCAAACGGTCAGCTTTTCAGCAGTTTTTACTAGAAAAACTGCAGCCCAACCAAACGACCAATTTTTCAGCAGCTTTTTCCAACGGTAGCTGTGGCCTTTGCAGTGCAAATTTAGCTGTTTGAAAAAGTTGTCTTCTACCAACTTTTTACAATGTGCTGAAGATTCAGTGTTTATTTTCCAAAATATTGTAGATGGTTTAGATCAACCAAAAGCCATATGTTCACTTTGAAACAGCCACAGCAGCTTTGTCAACAGTCACAGTCCAACCAAATAGGCCATAAGTGCTTTGCCTCTCCTTGTTGCAATGGCAGGCAAAGCAGTGCCTGAATTTAATCAGCTGTTCCGTAGATGGATCGGCGTGAGGTTTTGCGCAGATTGTCGAGTCGTGCGATTTATTAGCTTACGCTTCTGAACTCTATTTTAGATGGTACTTTTTACATGGTTATAAAAACCGTCATAGAGTAGGAATATCTGAAATGGTTCCATAAAATTTACCAACTGAAAAATGATCAAACGTCTCAGTATAAGAATGAACCATATGGAATAAGGCCATATTCTAGACGGTTAAAAATTTGAATCGTGTGCGTTGACATCCAAAACGGTTGAAAATATGAATCATCTAGATGTGGATAGTTACATATCCTAGACAGATCAAAGTGACGAATCATCTGGGATTTCTTCACATGTATAAAGCATGTATATGATTTGTCCTAACTTCTTCGTGCCCTTTGCCCTCCTCCACGCTAGTCGCCTTTGTATTCTCCTCGCCCTAGCCCTAGCCCAGTGCCCTCCTCCATGCCAGCCGCTGCCACCGCCACACCTCATCATCCACCCCGCCATCTCCTCCTCGACGACACCGCCGCCACCTCCTCAACGTCCCTGCCCTCGTCGCCGCCGACCATCGCGCGCCGCCTCCAAGCGACGCTGGCCACCACGCGCACTCTAGTTGACCCGTCATCTGTTGTTCTCTTGTGCCACGAAGGTGTGTGAGGAGTCCATCCCGGGGCTGCAAGTGGACCAGGTCGACGTCTCCAGCCTGCCGCTATTCAACTCCAACCTCGAGACCAACGGTGGAGCCGGCTTCCGTGACAGGGTCATCCTCTTCGGCTCTTCCAAGTACGTGCTCCCTCCCTACCCCCTTCCTTTTGTATACATATTACAATGTTTGTATAAGCCTCTCCAACTGGTTGTGATATTTTTGGATCAATAGTTTTAATTTAGTGAAACTCACGAGTTAGCATGTTGTGATTAAAATGTATGATATGGTGGTATTGCTTTACTAATAATAAACAACGAATTTAGAGGTTTTAATCAGTTTACTAGAAAAATTCTGTCAAACTAATAATACTTTTGAGATGAAAAACAGATCAAAGAAACGTTAGTTGCTGTAGGAACTAGGAATTGCTAAACATGTCATTTGGCAACTATATAATAGCCCTTAACAAGGTAATAGCTTGTAACTAAAGAGTGAGATGAGAGGCAGTAGTAAGCACATGAAGCTAAATATCAACAGTCTAAAGGAACAACGACAACATGCCCATAATTTCTTTTATTTCTTTGTTGCATCTGAAGATACAACTTGTGGTTCTGTCATTGCAAATCCTGAACGAATTTTCCCTTTTAATAAAGGAACAAGGCATTGCTTCTGTTGTTCCTTACTCCCATATCTCAATAGGACCTATAATGAGATTTTCATTGTCAGATATAAAATTATTCGTGCCAACCCTCAATAGAGCATTCAAACTACATGTTTTAAGATCCTTCTAAAAATAGTTAGCATACTAAAGGTGGTTCATTTGTTGTATGGTTTAATTATGGCCTAATTTGCAAAACCTTTGCTTGCATTGTGTGATGACCAATAAGTAGCTACTTATTCATATTTTTGTGAATCAAATTGTTGGTGAGTCCAACTGGTGGTAAATTCAAGGTGTTAGGTAAATTCAATATGTCATCCCAACATTTATCGTCATCGAGCTCGCCCGGTGAATGAAGGTCACCGCAAGCATCCGACTCTTCGATGAGTACGTCATGGTAGAAAGCCCGCTAAGAAACCCTCTGGTTGCTATCACAAGGGTAGCTCATCACTTTGGGGCTCTAGCATCCTCTATCAGAACCGTTCAAAAGTTCAAGTCGATATACGGGTTAGTAGAAAGGGAACGGGTGAAGATCACCATAGAGAACTAGAGGCTCCTTACCTTGGAAAAGTGCAACCTCATTGTAGACGAAATAATAAAGTCATTTGAGGTGCCTGCTGAATGGAAAGAGGGCGTGCGACGAGCCGAGTTGTTGACAGCTTGCAAGGCTTGGAGGCACTTCAAGTACCCTTCATAAAATATTTTTTGAAGGAGGAAAATGAACCATTTGAAAAATATCCGTGCATGAAAGAAGATGACTAAGAGCTATTTGTAGCGATGAAAACAAAGCTAGAATTTCAACATTGAATTGAAGAACACAAGGAGCTAGTGGCAAAAAACTTATATCCACATAGACTTGGCATGTACAAGTACATGGGTAAAAGAAAGATATGGAAAAAAGAAGATGGAGAGGCACGCTGTTCGGGTAAAGAAACTCATTTTTTTCAAAATCCAAAACCCCGTGCCTGAGACTGGTGTAGAGGAAGGTCAGTTACCAGCTCAAAAGAGGAGGTACACTTACCTAACATTGTAGACCAGAAAGTCTACCAACGATTGGTAAGCTAACGACCACCTCGTTTTGCAAATTATCCATAACTTAATATTTCCTAAAATAACTTCTCGGGATTTTACTGGAATCATTGAGTGAGCAATCTTCCCAAGGCTTATTCATCTCGGATAGGATGAATGATATACTCAGCATGGGAATTGGGGCCAATGAGCACTTGAGACGTACCCGGGGTAAAGCATTTCCACAGGCCACCGCTGCCTTATCTAATGAAGAGCAGAAGAGAGCTAAAGAGACGATGAAGGTCAAGCATATTAAAGCAGACTTACGCCAGGAGTTTGAGCAAATGCTTGATTTTAGGGTTAATGCCGCCCTCGAAGCCCACATGCAGTAAGGACACCCTAGCCCCAATGGCTGACGGAGTAGCTACTTGTCTGTAGGCCTTGATGATCTAGATGACCTCGGTGCCAGATACTCGGTGGATGACAGCTAAGGTCCTACCGATTCCTCTCTTTATGTGAAGTGCATGGATATCTTTGTAGAGATTGTTTGTGGGGTGGCGTTTCCACCCATTGAAGGGGAATTGTTGCACAGTGTTCGATAAGTTGAGGTTTCACGAGGTGTGGCTTGTACCTTGTTCACAACTTAGTCAAACAAATGCCGCTGCCATGTCCTGATGAACAACATCAGATTTTAATCCAAGTCGTTGGGTTATTCATCCAGTGGCTGAAAAAAGGACATAGTGTTGCAGCATGCATCACCCACAATAGCACCTTTGTAACTTTCTCTAATCTCTCAACTCCCTGTTCCAATAGAGCTAGATTCAACTGCTTCCGTCGGGCAATAATTTCAAGAGAATCTAAACTGCTTGTCTCAGATAGAACTAACTTCACTAAAAGTGCTCGAGCCAGAGAACACTATTCTAGTTCAACATTCCATCCCTTTTCCGGTGAAGGCAATATATCAAAACAAAGCCACAAAGAGCTCGAAGAGTGCCAAGGAAAAAAATAAGCATATCGACTATGAAAATCTCTCTTCCATGGAACCAGTCAGACAGTTCGTTCTCGGAGAACCAATGCTATCAGCTGAAGAATTAAATAAAGTAGAGCTTATTTGCCAGACTTTTCACAAAATATATACATGGAGGACTCGAACAAGCTGCCTAGACAACAAGGAACTAATATAACTGCTTTGTTCAAGCTGGACCATTTTCACCACGTGGCGGGTGATGTGGTCGTGGACTATGCAGACATCTTCCTCCTCTACAATCTAAGTGAGTTGGACGCCATCTGATGAGAATCTAGATGTCGTAAGTTTTTACACAGAAATTTCAATCTTTCCTTGCAATTTGCTAAACTAATGCATACAACAATTGCATAATCTGTTTTGTACATCTAGTCACATGATCGCTCAAGTAAGCAAGGAGACAATTGGCAGGTTTTCTCAACCCACACTTGATTTCCGAGCAAAACATGAATGCTAATGAAAATTTATGGAGGGATACGTGGCAGACTCATTGTAGTCTCAACGGGACAAGGAGTTCATACTCCTTACCTTCAATCGGTTGTAAGTAATCGATGCTCATACATCATCCTTTATATATTTTATACACAATACCAATTATATATAACCATGAAAATCTATTCTTGTAAATTTCACTAGATCTTAATTGTCATAATACCCAAGTAGAACAAGGTTATATACCTTGATTCCTACAAGCATCAGAACCACAACTTTACGCATATCAACCGGTTAATCGACGGGTCATTAATTAACACATTTGTTTCCTTACATTATTATTTTTATTCACTTATTTACTAACTTTTCTAAAAAATTAAAACATGTAGGGAGTTTGCCACTTACGTGTCCCATGCGGGAGATCCAATTTAGCATCCCACGACAAATTGATACACGATTTCAATTTCAAGATCTTTCCAAATACAAAACAATACTCTATACCTTCACTTTTGAATTATAATAGTCCCCTCTTGAACTAAGACCTTTTCTCTTTGTAGTGCGGCGAGCAGCTGAAAGAAACCAATATTTGTGGGTACTATGTCTGTTGGAAATATGCCCTAGAGGCAATAATAAAGTTGTTATTATTCTATTTTCATGTTCATGATTAAGTTTATGTTCTATGCTAAAATTGCATTGGTTCTTGAATATGAGATTCAGAGGAAAACCTAATTGCATGTGTGGAATAATAAACACCATTCAGATCCCTAGTCAGGCCTCTGGACTAGCTCATGTATTGTTGATGATCTTGTTTTCCTGATCATGGGCATTGTTAATGTAACAAGGATGCCGGCAATAATGGGAACACATTGTTAGGGTAACAATGGTATTGGATAGACCCCTTATGAGATACTGCGAGATCACTTCATCAATATGTTGTCAGTATCTTCTCATGATGTGTTAACGTTTACTTGCGTCCTTAGACCATGAGAATATCATAGACCCGGATACCGGATGGTTGCTTTGGGGTCATCAATCGTTACGCCGTAACTGGGTAATTATAAAGGTGACTTCCAGGTACACCAGAAAGTATATCGTGGTTCTAGATATGTCAAGACTGGGATTTGCCCATCCGGCGATGGAGAGATACACTCTGGGCCCACTCGGTATTACGGTGTCCAGCATCGCCTGGCCAGGTATTGTGACTAAAAGGTTAGTCACGGGGATACCGGAATACGGAAACGAGAAAAGAGTACAAACCGGTAACGAGGATAACTAGGTATGGTGATCAAGGAGTTGATCACAGGGATACCGTCAAAGTCTCGCCTCGGGTTGTGTAATGTATCGTGATGCAAAAGGAATTGTATGCGACAATACAAGGTTTGCTCGATAAAGATCTTCGATGATATGTGGGAGTCGTTATGGGTGTCCAGATCCCGCTGACGATTATTGACCGGAATGTATTCCGGACATGTCCACATATACTCGAACCTATAGGGTCACACGCTTAACGTTTTTAGCGACATTTAGGAATGCTATGATTTATGGAGAACGAGAGAGAAGGGTTCCGAAAGTGTTTCGGATGATCTCGAAAGTGTTCCGGGAGGTCCCGGATGGTTCCGGTGATGTCCGGAAGTGTTCCGGAAAGTATTGGAAGGTTCTAGAAGGTTCTGGAAGGTTCTAGAAGGTTCTAGAAATTCTAGAAGGTTCTAGTGGAGTTGGACTCCAACTCCAACAGGGTGTCCCTGCTGAAGTAGGACTCCACCTGCCTAGGGAGAGCTGCCCCAACCCCTATAAATAGAGGGGCAGGGCACCTCAAAGGGTATCCCAAGCAGCCCCAGAGGCAGCCCTAGTCCCTTGGACTAAACCCTAGGCCGGCCATCTCTAGATTGGCCACAGCCTTCTTTTTCTCTCTCTTCTAGATTGGATCTAGTACAGCTGCCGGCGCGCTGCTGATTCTCCTTCTCGTAGATCCCCGCTGTTCTTGTGTGCTGGTCCACACATTACCGCGGTGTCGCTGATCGGTACGCGTGGATACCTCGGAGACGTCGTATACTTCGGCGTTTGATCGGGCGAACTATTCACGAGGAGATTGCTCTCGCGGCTGGGAGGTATAACCTAGCTGCGGGAGTCTGCGGACTTCATCGACATCGGTCAACTTCTCCGCTGCATTGACGTGATCGTCGAAGGTATGATATCGTTATCTACACCTCGATAGTGTTTCTTGGTTTGGTTCGTGCGCGGAAAAATTGTTTGCGTAGCGCGTTCCCCAACAAGTGTAAGGATAGAAGGAGAAAATAAGAGAATAAAAGAAGTGACAAGGGAGAGAGAGGGACAATAAGAAGAAAAAAAGAGAAGAAAAATAGAGTCGAGAGGAAAAAGAAACCTAATATGGGAGGTGAAAGAGTGAAGGGCGAGAAAGAATACAATAAGTAACAGGAAAAGTTGTATAATTAAATGAATAAACAACCACATGGATACACTAAAGTCTAAGGCACCTAACATTAATACTTAGAATTACTGCCAGTTTCAAGAAATCACTCAACTTATAAAACAATTTACACAGCGCAGTATTACTGTCGGAATATACACTTTTCTCCCCACCTCCTATGCTCTTAATCCCTTCCTACCCTTCCCTCCCTCCTCAAATAAACCAAGTAACTAAACAACTAAATTAAGAATGTCGTATATAACACTCTTTGAAAAAAGACCCCTTAAAAACAGATACTAAGATGTACACAACTCTCATCTACAATAATAAACTTCCTCTGTCCACCCCCTTCCTCGCTCCTCTCGCTCTCTCTCTCCCCCCGCCCTTCTTTCACTTCACCCCAATGGAGCCCCTATATATGTGTCCAAATGAACTGAGTTCGAAAATACGAAGAACAGGGGCTAAAAGGACACAATAAAAGTATAAGAGAATAAACGAATGAGGTCTCCGCAAACACAATAATAATTTCTCGGTAATATGCTAATGTGAGTACCTTTCTCACTTATTTCTAATATTCAAGTTTTTTTTATTTTTAAACGAATTTTGAAAACTGAATGAAAATTCTTGATCTTCACCATGCACAGTTCCTCGACATCGCATGTGCACGCTGTGGCCAAATATTCGATGATCCTAAAGTTTTAGTTTTTAAAAATCTATTTGAGGAGAAAACACTTGTTTTAAAAGTGCTGAGGGTCCAACATTCTAAGACCCTCATTTGGACAAATCTAATTTATTATTTTGTAATAGAGAGAAAAGAGGTGAGAAGTACGAAAATAATTTTATTTTTCCTAAAACTAAATTGCCTCCATGAGTTTTTATTTTTGAAAAGGAAATTGTTTTATTAAACAAAAGTCCCAACTAAGGCAGCCATCCATTATCCTTCAATCCATGCATAATTGACCGAAGTTAATTTCCTTAGCCCAAGGCAACATATCAAAGTTTATCCAGCGGTCATCAGAATGCAGCTAAGGTGACTTAGCTTGTAAGGCAACTAAAAGATTAGCCTCTGTAGTAATCCAGAGGAATACTAGTAGCTGCTCGTAACAACAAGCATGAGGTGGCAAGCACCTCAAAATGTTTACCACCGAAAAGAGCCCTAGAGCAGCTTTGTACAAACAAAGATAAGGCAACTCAAGTGAAACAGTAGCCAACATCACCACCCATTTTACCGAGACCACCATTTCCAGTAGCTAGACCGAGCCATAGACACCATCAGCATATCATCCCCATCGTAAGGAGTTGAGCCAAAGGAGTATCAAGTTCGGAGGAGAAGGAAGATTACTCGAGCGTTTAGGAGTCAAGTTCCAGGAGGCCGAGATCACCAAGTAGAAAAGAAGGGGCGGGCCACCCAGGTCAAGAGGAGAATTAACCGAAGGGAAGGAGGAGTAAACCATCATAGGTCAGCTGAGACCAAGTATAGTAATTTGTTCTTATCAGTTTACACCTTTCCAAACCCTTTTTCTTAGAAAATTATCTTCACAGAAAATAAGCTAAGAGCCAAGATCAACATCTATTCATAACAGATTTATATAGAAGCATCACAAAAGAAAATGAATTAAGGCAAACAAAGTATCTGCTCTTATCAATTTAAACTAGAAAAATCACCACAGAAATACATGCCTAGTAAAGGTATCAGTAGCATTTGTTCTTTACAATTGACAACTGATTTGAATATATGTAAAAATGGGAAAAGCAGGGAGTAAATAATACTAAAGTAGTAGTATATGTTCTTGTTTCAGTTTGAAAGTGCTAAATCAAGCGTAGATCTGTTCTGACCAGTGTAAACAAATCATCATGCTAGAGACCATGCAGTATCTGTTTTTAGTAATTTGGGCAGCAATTATGTATATATATATATATCACTACCGCTCAAACAAAGTTAAGACCAAGCTGGTATCTGTTCTTATCAAACCGAAGGGCTCCAGCATGCACATATATGTAAATTTGAATCACCCAAAGACACTAGAATCTCTCAAGTATGGCATAAACATCAGGCACCAAATTAACCTTGAACCATCGAATTAACTGTGAAAAGCCTAAGCCCACAAGCTCAATGCCATCGTGACTAAGCAGCTATAGAGGAACCCTAGAAGCAGAAAAGGGAATTGGGGAGGAAAAGAGGCTTACCTGGGCACGGCACTGCGGTTGTGACGACGGCCAACTCCGCCACTGTCCGGCGGAGTAGCGCCGAGTGGAGAGACTGAGTGAAGCGCCGAGTGGAGCGCCAAGTAGAGCGGCCGAGGCGAAGGCGGCCGAAACGGAGGGTCCGAGCGGACGACGGGGAAATCGCCCGAGGCGGCGACACCATGGCTGGCAAGCCATGGCAGCGGCCGAAGCTCACAACCAAGCTCGGAAGGAGCCCGAGCCCTAGGCTCGCGGTGATGTCGGTGGGACCAGAGGCGAAGGCCATCCAGGTGGCGGCGAGGGGAGCCGAGCGGGGCAGCACCGAGGGAAGAGAGGAGCTAGAGGAGGCGATGGGGCACCCGCCCTAGGTGGTGGCGTGTAACTGGAGGCGGAGAGGAGAGGTGAGAGGCACTTGGAGGCGTGGAGGAGAGATTAGGGAAAGGAGGGGGCCAACCGTGTGGGCCTAGTGGGTCAACCGGAGGAAAATTAAGTGAGGATTAAAAGGAAAAGGAAATGAAAAAGGAAAAAATGGAAAATGGCATAAAAGCTTAGAAAAGGTTTAATATATATATATATATATGTTAAGGAATAAAGTGGAATTAAGAATCTCTTAAGTGAAAATATTTATTTCTTAAAAGGAATTGAAACTTGAATAAAGTAATAAGTATTCTAACTAAATTAAATATATTTTCCTTTGAAAAAGAGAATTTTAACCTAATCTAATCCCTTAAGTGAATTAGAATAGATGATGAGTTAATTTAACTCGAATGAAATCAACATGAGCTTTGAACATAATTAAAGCTTGTCATTTTCTTTAAGAAACTCCAAATCTTAAAAAGATTGTTAAAATGAGCAATTCCTCTTTAAAGGATTTGAACCATAGGTTGGTTTCTTAAAATCTTTACCTACATTTCTAAGTCAATTAAGATAAGATTAAGTAAAAATATCAAACTTCAGGTAAAGCAAATCAAAAGCTAAATTGATTATTATGGTCATGCGAAGAATTAACATAAGATTTAAAATATCTAAACGCTCAAATTATCCTCGGAAATCCTAAATCTTTAAGAGATTGTTAAAAAGGCTAAGTTTAAAGTCTTTGATAATAAGCTTGATCCACGTATCATCCCATGCATTCAATACCATGTCACTGCATTCATGTTTGGATTTTCTTGAGTAAGCCCTTATCGAACTTTTATTGGATTTTTCTTCCAGAAGCAGGAGTTCAGCAAGTCGACCAGTTGAACTCCATTACCTATCCATTGCCAGGCAAGTCCAGTTTCTTGTTCATATCCGTTGAGAACGTTTTCCAAAGTTTCCTTCTTGTCTATAACATGCATAAAATGAAAACCTATTTTCTAAAGATGAATCAATTGTTGTTTTATTTGATCGCCGGTTTTTGGGCGTGATCATGGTGGGTGTTGAAATCCTGGAAAGGGTGCCAGAGGCACATTGGAAGGTGGATTTCCTCACACGGGAATGTCTCATATAAGGTTAATGCAACCAATGATCGATTGTGCTTAAGGGCTGTAGTGATCGCGCATACCACATACTCTATATGGGCGGGGCTGAGCTAAAGTACCTTTGCCCTAGGTCATACCGCCCCCGGGAAAGGAAGCCCTCAAAGTTGGATCTATAGGATCAACTGTTGGGAAGGTGGCGTTAGCCGTTGGCTATCCACAAAGTGTTGAATTTGTAAGATTAACGGCATGGCTGGTGGTCCCTAGCCTGTTGTGCGGGACTGCGATGCGGGGTATGACTGAGCGGGCGGCGAAACGGCTCTGTGATATTATGGTCTGGTTGTGCATGTGACGACATGAACGCCATGACTATTGATCGTTTGTGGGTACAATTGTGCACCTCTGCAGAGTGTATTAAATCGTGGCATTGTCACTCCATGTTCCTGGTTAGAACTGCGAACCCGGCAAGAAAGGGATTCATCGGGAATCCTAGCAGCTTGTGAGACAAGAGATCATTAGTCTCTTTAATTAAAACCTATCTCTCTTACCTTACAAAATTGCATTGCTTTTGGAGAGCATTGCTGTTCTCAGTAGATAGTGCATCAAACACCTCTTTGCTATTCCTGGACTTGTTGAGTACCTTTTGTACTCATCCCTCTATCTAATTCCTTTGAGTAGACTGTGAGCCGACGACAGAGGAGGAGGTGATCTACATCGAGGTTAACGATGAAGTTCCCAAAGATCCAGCGACGGCGAAGGAGGACGAAGGCGTCGACTACTACGTCGAGTTCCGCGATGAGAACACCATCGAGTAGAATAGTAGGTCGTATGAGTTGGTAGGTGTAGTTAATACTTTTGCTGTAACCAAACAATAATGGTTTTAAATTTTTCATACTTTTGGGAATATGTTGTAAGACTTCCTGTTGTATTTTGAGTTTGTAAAGTTTGTAAATTAAGTTTATAACATATGGACTACTGCAATGCTACTGTTGTGCCACTCTGATGGGTCATCACAGCACAATCCTCGGATTCAAAGATATAGGGGGAGCTCTCACAATCCCAAATAGAATATGTGCATTCATATTTCAAGCAAATCTATCATGCACACATTTAGGGGAGCTCTTCATACATCCAAGAATCCAAAAATAAATTCATTTACATCTCTTTATCGAAGCTTTAATCATGTTGTCATCAAACACCAAAAAGGGGGAGATTGAAAGTGCATCTAGGCCCCTAATTTTGTCTTGGTGTTAAATGACGAACGATTAAGGGAGTAACATTTTCAATGAGTACACATTCAGGTTTTAGTCCCCTTGTGAAGAACAATCGGCACTAACAACCGCCCAAAAAGTAAAGAAAAGAAGAAGGCGTATGTTTTGTTGAAGATCTTTATGGATTTTACTCTCTATGAGGTTTTGACCTATTTCTTTTGAGTATAGGAACGCCGTACTATAAAGAGGGGTGTGTCGACATGCTGGTGAGAAATCTCAATGCTAAATTGCTCAACAATATTCTATGTTGGAGACACAAATTTATCACGTACACTTAGCCAAAACCTAATTTCCTTTGAGTATCCGGAGTGTCCGGCCCCAGGCCGGAATGTCCGAGTGTTTTGGTGCTAAGTAGTATGCTCTCGGGTAGGTTCCCGGAGTATCCGGCCTAGCCCGAAATGTCCGGGTGTCCAAATCCCGGATGTATCACTCTCGGGTAGGTGCCAGGAGTATCCGGCCTAGCCCGGAATGTCCGGGTGTCCTAATCCCGGATGCTCTGCTCTCGGGTAGGTGTTCGGAATGTCCGGACCTACCCAGAATGTCCGGATGTGTTATGAGATTCTGACCATTGGGATTTTTTATATCTGGAGTGTCCGGACTAAGTTTCCTAGAATGTCCGGATGTGTTATTTTAAATCCAATAGCTAGTTTCTGTGAGAGGGCTATTTATACCCCTCCTCCCCCATTCACTCCCAACTCTTTGCCAAATCGTTTCCTGCACTCAAGAGAGCCATTTCTCCTCCTCCAAAGCTAAAAGCCCTTGTTCTTGAGAGAGAGATCCAAAAGAGTGAGGATTTTCAAAGTGTTGAGCAGTAGAGCAATTGAGTTCACCTCCAAGCAAATCGACGCGCTTGTTACTCTTGGAGATTGGGGTCTCCGAGATGGCTATGAGTCCTTGAGAGCTCCCATCCTTGTGGTGAGCCTCAAGAAGTTTGTGAAAGCCGGGATTCGCCTCCGAGAGGAAAGAATCACCAAGAAGAAGTCGAGGAGACGCAAGAGCGTCCTCGAGGGATAAAGGCTTGAGAGGGAGCCGGCTCTTGATCACGTGTGATCGAGCTACCCAAACGGAGACGTAGGATTCCCCCAAGGATCCGAACTCCGGTAACAAATCTTTGTCTCCCTTGCTCATTTAATTCTGCACTTACTTTGCAAGTACTTTGATATTGCTCATACTCATCTTGCTTAGTATATTTGATTACTCATATTGAATATTGCCAACTTTGCTAATCAATCAATTTTAATTCCGCAAAAGTGAAAGATTTGATTAACATTGTAGTAAAAGTATTTAGTCGCCTATTCACCCCTCCCCTCTAGGCCGACATCTTGATCCTTTAGTTTTTCCCTTTCCATCCTGCCATTCTGGAGGCCACCTGTCGATTAGAGGTTCGAAATCAACCTTTCGTAAGCGGCAGAATTGTAGTGGGAGGCCCAGGTACTTAGTCGCGAAATTCCCGACTCACGCAAGGAAGGTTGCCAATATAGAGGTAGTGTCCAGACCCTCGCATCTATAGGGAAGACCTCCATTTTGTCGAGGTTAGTGATCAATCTGCTCGCATGCCCAAACGCCTCCAGAGTTTGCCGGATCGCTGAGAGTTCGTCTTGGTTCGAGTTTGCTAAGATCCCTGCATTGTCAGCATATAGTGATACGTGGACCCTCGCTGTCTGCACCCTGATTGGTCTTAGAATATTGTGGTCCGCCGCGAGCTGTAAAAGACGTTGTAGCGGATCAATGGCCAAGATAATAGCATTGGTGATTGTCGCGGGGATTTCGCGGCAATATACATTTTGATGGATTCGGGGACACAAGTGGATGACCTAGGCGGGTTCACACGAGGAGATTTTACCCAGGTTTAGACCCTCTTGTGGAAGAGGTAATACCCTACTCCTGCTAGATTGTTTGATCTCGTATGAAAGATTGTACAATGGAAGAATTGTGTGTGGGAGAATGAGAAAAATGAGAAGCCAATCAGCCAACTAACCGACCCCCATTCTGGAGCCCTAACCTCGCCTTATATAGGGCTGACGAGGCTCGGGCTTACAGCTGCCGAGTCGGCCGGGTCGTGGTAACGGCACATTGAATGTATGCCTTAACTCCTGATTAAGCACACCGTGGTAACGCTCTAATGATGGCGTTGTAACGCTCGCCTTGATGGAGCTCTGCCATTGTAGCCGGGTGGACTTCATGAGACGTGGTCACCCGAGTGCGCCTCCTAGAGTGGACCTGGGTCACCCCAGGCCTGTTGGGCCAACTTCTTGTCTTGGGCCTACCCGGAGGGGATCCCTCCATTAGTAGCCCCCGAGTGCTTCAGGGTCTCGATGCAGGTGCCGTCCGAAGAAATGTGTTGTGTACGCCGCCGAGTCACCTGTAGAGAGACCTTGAAGGACTCCAGTAGTTCCTGAAAAGGTTAGGTATGAGCTAATAGCGGAAAAAAGCCTCGGTGATACCCAAGTTTCTCTACTGGGGAGAAAGGCCAGTGGCCTGCTGGGAGGCGTATCATGAATTCCGAGTGAAAATCGGACGGTGTCTGGGCTTATCTGAGTTGATCGTTGCCAGCTGGTGTCCAGAGGGGAACGGCTTCGATCTTCAACTTCAGAACCGAGCCTGCGGACTTTGGCATTTGGTTCTAAGTCAGAGACCAACTTGTGCCACCGGGAATGCCAAGTCCGTCCTTCGCTCAGGGTGTTGCCGAGTGGCCTACGAACCCTGTTGGGCCGGTCATCGACACCCATTTGCAGAGTTGGTCTGCTTCCGAGTGGGCGTAGTCGGTGCGCCTCGGGATGTTTGGTAATGCTTGGTGGAGTCGGCACAGTCTTTGTGCGGCGGCACAGTGAGCCGAGTCCGACTCCAAATTGGTTCAGCGACCGTGCGTGACGTTGCCTGGTCCTGCCTAACCCAGTCAAACTGTTTTACGGGTGCACGAACCATCTGTTGCGGAAGATGTCACGTGGAGGCGGTTCTCACCTCAGCTGCCGCATTTATTGCGCTCAGTCGACTTGATGGGGCGCTTGGGGTGCCGGACCGCGATGATGTCTCCTCGAATTTCGCGCGAGGCATGCACGGGACAGCCGTTACTGCGGCGCTTAGTGGCCATGTGGAGCGCACTTTCAAGCGGAGCGGTTCGCCTCCTTGTATAAAGGCAGGCGCGGAGGGGGGGCAGAGCGGTTCCCATCTGCTTTCTTCGTTTTTCTCGCGCGCTCCGCCGCAACCACCGGAGCCCTCCGCCGCGCATTGCTCTCTCTCTTTCTTTTCGTTCATTCCAAGTGCCTCCCCGCCAGCCTCGATGATGTCTCGCGCCGGCAAGGGCAAGAGTTCGTCCTCCTCCACCGCCGCCGCCGCCCTTCCCGATGGTTGGAAGAAGGGCGATTGGGTGCCGTCGGTAGTAACCAACCGGATTCTGGCGGGCCTCGCCAACAAGGGCCTGCATCCACTTCGGGCTCTCTGCAACTGGAGGGCGCCGTTCCGGGAAGAGAAGCCCGCCCCGCACGCGCATGAGCGGGTGATGCTCATCCCATTCGTTGAGCGGGACCTGTCGCTGCCCCCGCATGACTTCGTGCGAGGGCTTCTCTTCTTCTACGGCCTCCAGCTTCATCACCTGAGCCCCAATGGCATCCTGCACATTGTGTGTTTTATCACGCTGTGCGAATGCTTCTTGGGGACTCAGCCCCATTGGGGGTTGTGGAAGAAGATCTTCCTCGTGAAGGCGCAGCCGATTAAAGCCAGCGAGCGCCTGTCGATCTGTGGAGGAGCCGGTATCCAGGTCAAAGTCGGTGCCAAGTACTTCAAGTTGCAGCTTCCTAACACCGTGAGGAAGTGGCAGGATGGCTGATTCTACTACCCCGACGAGCGCACGCCGATTGCGCAAGAAGGGCTCCCCAAGTACACCGAGGGCCCCCCTATGTGGCAAAAGCGCCGGGGTGCCAAGCCGTCAAGTGCGGAGACGCCCGAAGTCGAGCGCCTGATGAGGAGGATCCAGCGGCTCCAGGACAAGGGCCTCATCGGCGTCGATCTCATTGTCACATGGCTGAGTCAACGGATTCAGCCACTCTAGGCTAGGGAGCACCCTATGTGGGCGTACTCAGGCGCTTTCGACTCGACCAGGGTGTCGGCTAGGGAGCTCTCGGATCGAGACTTCATGGAGCTACTGAAGAGCTTGACCAAAGAGCGCTCCGACCTCGACAGGGTGCCGCACGTGGCGCCCTTTTCCGCTGACAATCCCCACCCACTGTAAGTCATCTTCCGAGTTGGATTCTTTACGACCTTATCTCGTGCTGTGATTTCTTCTGAATCCAAGTCCTTTACGCCACAGACTTTACTGAACTTGAGTTCCATGCCGCCTCTCCCCGAGCAAAATCTGGCTCCAGGGCTTTTGGATGACGTGGAAGTCGACGAGGAGGCTTCCGAGGGTGGGGACTCGGGCGATGAGACCCAGGAGGCCGAGCCCGCAGCTTCTATGGCCCAGAAGCGGAGGCGAACGGAAGATGCTTCCGACTCCGGGCCTTCGAAGGTGTCAGCGGAGTCGGCGCAAACGGAGTCGGCCTCTAAGCGATCTCGGCCGGCTACCTCCCAGTCGGCTCCAACTTCTTCCTCCGGAGCACCGACCGCCATGGGGAGGCCTAAGAAGAAAACGGTGGCTAAGGTGATCCCCACGACTTCTAGGTACGCAGTCTTTCAGCCTAGCCTTCCTCTTTTGGTTGAAGTGGGGGCGCACACTGAGGCCGGAGTCAGAATTTGACCACTGCAGCGTCCAGAGGAAGTTGGCCGACAAAGGAGGCCGCCAATCCAGCATGTCCACGGGGTCGAGTCCAACTCAGTCACCGGAGTCGGTTCTCGTGACTCCGGTTGCAGTTGTTCCACACGTGCAACCGCCTACCGCACCCACAGTGGAGACGCCGGAGTCGGACGCGGGAGCTGAGCTAGCCGTTGCTCCGGCGGGAGGGGTTCCGCCGAGTGCCAATGTCGACGGTGGAGACGTGCCGACTCTGGTGAGCGAGCTGAACCCAGAGCCGAGTCTGGTGTCAAGGGATGCGGTGGATGCCGATTCCGCCGCGCCAGCCGACAAGGCCAAGGACAAAGCCTCCACCAACGACAGCGCCGCCGCTGATGTGGGGGCCGCAACCACCGACTTGCCTGAACGGGACGAGTTCGTAGTTGATGTCGTCATCAACGGTGAGCTTGCCTGCGTCGGAGACGAGGTGGCGGCCAAGTCGACGACCACCGACTCCGCGCTGGTGGAGCGAAGCCTTGTGCTAGCTGCCCCGCCTGCGGAGGGAGGAACGTCACCCAGCCAGCCGGGTGGCCCTGCTTCCATCCCACAGCTCATGCTGTCTGCGGGGGAAGGAACGCCGGGTGGCCCTGCTCTCATCCCGCAGCTTGCGCTGTCAAGTGACAGCGCGGAGGAGTGTGCGGCAGCATGTGACACCGCAACCCACGTCGCCGCCCTTAGTGCCATGCTGAAGGAGTTTGCAGGCGCGACCAGCACGCTAGTGGACTCGGCCAGCGTGCTCGAACGTTCCGTCGGGCTAAGTGACGATGACATAGCACCCGGGTATCGTCAAGGAGGGCAAAACTGGCCATCCGGGCATAGGGTGGGCCAGGCCGACTACTCGGAGTCCGACTATGATACGGGGGCGCTTCATTGACTTGGAGTACAAGACAAGGACTAAAACCAATCCTGGCATACCCGGGTATCAGTTGTAACCGATTAGGAAACATATCTGTAAGCCGATCCGGACTCTTGTAACTCTACCCCGACTGTCTATATAAGGCCGGGTAGGGATCCCCAGAGATGGAAGACCAGAGAAAAGAGAGATCATCAGACGCTCTCATAGGCATAGACACATACCCTCATACGGGATACGATCAATATCATCCACCAAACACAGGACGTAGGGTATTACCTCTTCCTGAGGGCCTGAACCTGTCTAAATCTCGTGTCCCGTGTGCACCCATCTAGATCTGCTGTGCGTACGCCGCCCCATAGTTAGTATTGCCGGAATAATACATCGACAGTTGGCGCGCCAGGTAGGGGACTGGGCGCATAGATCCATCTGAACAGATCCAGATGGGTTTCTTCAACAACGACGGCGACTTCGTTCCGGGCCTGGTCATGAGCTTCGACCCCCGGACCTCCGCCGCCGCTCCAGGATAAGCTCTCTGATTAGGAAAGCTCGACTTCATCGCCGACTTGCTCGGCAGGCTCTACCTCGGTGACTCGGCTTCCAGGCAGTTGCCAGGGGCTTCATCGCCGACTTCATCGTCAACTTGTTAGGCAAACTCCACCTCGGCGACTCGGCTTCCAGCGAGTTGCCGGGGGCTTCATCGCCTTTAGTGCTCGGAACCTCATCCGAGTTGACTACTTCGGCGATCAACTCCAACAACCTGATCGCGCTCGAATCGGATCTACTACTCGGGAACGGGTCTTCACCCGTCGAATAGAGATCCCGACTGGTTGGTACGATCGAGTCCCTTCTACCCGTCCTCGACTACGACTCGGACGGCTTCAAGTGTTCGGGAAGCCACAATCCTTCTCGGGAGGACTTCATGGTGGACTCGGATGCGCCGTACGTTGCCGCCCGACTACGCCCGGGGGCTTACCGACTGAAGGATAAAAACGGCAACCTCATCACCAACGCTTGGAACATTGAACAGCTAAGTCGTTTTTATGCTTAAGCTTTGTATTTCCATATTTTAATTATGAATAAGTGAATAAATATTTCTTTGCTCCATCTGAGTAACTTTTGGGGTTCCAGACTGGCCCGCTATGCGCGCCCACGGCTACTCAGAGCGGACACTCGGGGGCTACACCATACTGGGTGCGTCTAAACGCACTCGGGCTCCTCTCTTTCAACAATTATTTTAGTACTGTGTAAACAGCCCGGCGTTAACTCTTCGTTTTCGATCGCCGGTCTACGCCACAACCCTGCGCTACACGGAAAACAGCCCACGGTTAATCTCAACGCAATGGGGGATATGACGGGTCGGTAAGAGCACACATAAAGGGCTAACTTACACATGAATGAATCTTTACGAAAGAAGAGATTAATAAACATGACACAAGTTCACCAAAACATGCAGAGTCACACTCGGACTTCCCGAGTACTTAACATGCATTTGCAAACGGTTCATATATTTATTCCTACTTCCACAGGTTAGCGCGGTCAGCAAAGGCGTTTCGCTGCAGCATGGACCTCCTCCTCCTCCATCAGCCTCCAGAAAATCATCAAGACCCTCCGCTCGGTTCCACGAATCGAGTGGAGGCTCGGGGGCTACACCCACTGAGTGCACTGTTCGTGCCCCCAGTGTGAAATTCACAAGACAACAAGGAATCTCCATCCGACTACTCGAGTCGGACACCGAACAACTCGGGACCGAAGCACTACAGCCTGTATTCTGGTTCTGACGCGAATTTCGAGGGTATTCCCCCAGAGGGACACTAGCTGGACCTGAGCCACTCAGGAAACCAGATACCATTCGGCAATTCAGTCGGGACTCATGAGGTTCTAAAGTCCCTCACACTCTCCCTGCAAGTGACGACGAGGCCCGCTCAGGCGGATGCCACTCGGGAAGCTTGCCCAAGGGAGAAGGCAAAAGCACTTGGCATAACCAAGACAAAAATCAGCTACTTGAAAAAGGTCATAAGGACCCTCCACTCGGTTCTTCGAACCGAGTAGAGGCTCGGAGGCTACACCCTCTGGGTGCATTGTTCGTGCCCCCAGAGTAAAGTCTACAGAAGGAGCCTCCGCCCGACTAATCCAGTCGGCCGAAGGCTCGGGGGCTACTGACGATGACATAGCACCCGGGTATCGTCAAGGAGGGCAAAACTGGCCATCCGGGCATAGGGTGGGCCAGGCCGACTACTCGGAGTCCGACTATGATACGGGGGTGCTTCATCGACTTGGAGTACAAGACAAGGACTAAAAACCAATCTCGGCATACCCGGGTATCAGTTGTAACCGATTAGAAAACATATCTGTAAGCCGATCCGGACTCTTGTAACTCTACCCCGACTGTCTATATAAGGCCGGGTAGGGATCCCCGGAGATGGAAGACCAGAGAAAAGAGAGATCATCAGGCGCTCTCATAGGCATAGACACATACCCTCATACGGGATACGATCAATATCATCCACCAAACACAGGACGTAGGGTATTACCTCTTCCCGAGGGCCTGAACCTGTCTAAATCTCGTATCCTGTGTGCACCCATCTAGATCTGCTGTGCGTACGCCGCCCCATAGTTAGTATTGCTGGAATAATACACCGACAGTAAGTCTTCGCAATCGTATTTTGTTCCTTTCTTGTTTTTACGTTGGGGGCACGGTCAGTGCACCCAGTGGGTGTAGCCCCCGAGTCTCTGGTCGACTGTTTGAGTCGGCTAGAGACTTTTCTGACTCGGATCTTCCTTTTGCCCAGGTATTGGCCCAACTCGGCGGAAACAACCAAGTCCTCGTGGAGAGGAACGCTCCCCTCGAGAAGGCACTGGCTGACGAGAGGGCCAGGAGTCGGTCGCTCGAGGAGAAACTCGCTGCCGCAGGGAGTAAGTATCCGAGTCATAGTTCTTTCTTTGCATTGGAGTTCCTTTTGCTGGTCTAATCTTTTTAAGCCGGTAGACGCCGAGGCCGAAGCTGCTCGCCTGAGGGAACAACTGAAAAACTCCATCTCGATGGAGAAGGTGAGGGAAATGCTCGACACTCGGGAGGCCGAGTTCCACGACGAGCTTAGGCAGGCTCGTGAAAACATGAAGACCGCTGCTCTGTTGCAGTCGAAACACCAGCAGCTGACGGACCAGTATGAGCAACTGAACGCCATGAATCGCGAGCTACAGAAGCAAATCGACTGCTTCTACTCAAAGATGACTGAGTCAGAGAGCCGGCACAAGGTAGCCATCGCCGAGTGCCAGAAGCGCAAAAAAGAGCTCAAGGAGCAGCTCAAAGCCGCCAATGAGTCCTTACTCGGTAAGTTTCCGAGTCCTTCGCCAGCTTTTTCAGTCTTTTCTTCCTTGTCGGTGTCTTTGTAATAATTCGTGCCCAGATGCTTGCCCAGAGCTGGAGGAGCAGGCAAGGCTAGCTGCACGCCGACTGCAAGGGTTGGCCAACCCGGCAGAGGCAGCGCTCGAAGCCTTCTGGACACCCGAGGCGTTGTCCAATTGCATCGTCACGCTAGAGAACCGACTGCTCCAAGTTAAAAACTTGGTGTAGAACATGAAGACGGCATCGCAAGACCTCTGCACCACCTTGTGGCCCAACGAGGAGCCGAGCTCTTGTATATTTGCCCTCGCGGACAAGCTCATGCAAGGTTCGGCGGAGGTGGACGAGTGGAAGGAGTCGACGGCACGCTCGGGAGCCGAAATGGCGCTAGCGATGGTCCTGGCGCACCATCCCGATGCTGACGTCAACGCGATCGCCGCTGGGGCCCCACTTGACGCGAAAGGCGAGCCGGTCGATCCCGTGAAGCTTCTTCCCCAAGTTCGCCGAGCTGCCAGTCAGATTGCCAAGTTCGCCAACCTGGACGAGCGCGTGGAGGCAGCGCCAGAAGAAGAGGAATAAATGTATTTGATATGAATCCTCGGTATGCCGAGTGAAAAGCGCTGTAACAAACTTGTGATATTTTGAAGACTTTTTACATTATTTCACTCGTCTAAATTTGTTTCTGCGTTAAATCCTTTCGTGTGCAAGCCGACCTTTAGCTTTTGCTCTTGCCAACCCGATAGCCGGGTTGCGACTGCATACATCGCTGGTATGTAGCACCAGCTTTTTTCAAACCAAAAGCCATGGTGATATAGCAATAAGCCCCAAACGGGGTAATGAAAGAAGTTTTTATTTGATCCGACTCTATCATCTTAATCTGGTGGTAGCCTAAATAGGCATCCAGAAAACATAAGCGTTCACAACCGGCCGTAGAGTCGACCACCTGAACGATACGAGGTAATGCGAATGGATCCTTGGGGCAAGCCTTATTCAGGGATGTGTAGTCGACACACATGCGCCAAGTTTTGTTCTTCTTAAGAACCAGGATTGGATTTGCTAACCAGTCCGGGTGAAGAACTTCTTTGATGAATCCGGCTGTGAAGAGTCAGGCGATTTCTTCTCCGATGGCTTTGCGCCTGTCTTCAGCAAAGCGGCGAAGGGACTGCCTGACCGGCTTCACGTCTTTGGCGACGTTGAGGAAGTGCTCGGTGAAATTCCTTCGAACACCCGGCATGTCAGCCGGCTTCCACGCGAATATGTTCCAATTCTCACGGAGGAAGTCGATAAGCGCGCTTTCCTATTTGTCCCCGAGGTTGGACCCGATCTAGACCGTCTTGGACGAGTCGTTGGGATGAACCTGGACCTTCTTAGTGTCCTTGGCCGGCTGAAAAGCGGACTCGGTCGCCGCCTTCTTGCTTTGTGGAGCCTGCTTGAAGTCGACAGACTTCTTGATGGTTTCAAGCTCTTCAGCCGCGACCTGGGAGTCGGCAATGTCCGCACTGGCGACGTCGCACTCGTTGGAGCGCTCGAAATCGCCGATGATGGTGATAACCCCCTGGGGACCCGACATCTTCAACTTGAGGTAGACGTAGCATAGCCTAGCCATGAACTTGGCGTAGGCAGGGCGACCGAAGATGGCATGGTAGGCGCTCTTGAAGTCGATGACTTCGAAGGTGAGGGTTTCGACCCGGAAGTTGTCCGGCTCGCCAAACACGACCTCCAAAGTGACCTGGCCCAATAGTTTGGCGCACTTCCCTGGCACAATCCCATGAAAGATAGTGCTGCTGGGACGGAGTTGAGACTCCGGGATCTGCATCCTTTTCAAGGTGTCGGTGTAGATGATGTTGATGCTACTGCCACCATCCATGAGGACCTTGCGAAGCTTGAAGCCACCGACTTGCGGATCCACCACCAGGGGGTGCTTGCCTGGGTGCAGAACGCGATCTGGGTGGTCGGAGCGGTCGAAATCGACTGGCGTCTCCGATCAGTCCAGCCACTGGGGAACCGCTGGGACGGTTGCATTCACCTCGCGCTATCGGAGCTTTCGATTCCTTTTGGAACCGAGTCCCTCAAAAATCATGAGGACGCCTTTCCGCAGAGGATACTGCGGGGTGCCACCGTCTGCAGCAGGGCCGTTCTCGTCGTTAGCGTCGGAGGTGGGCAGTTTCTCCGCCCGAAGGCGCTTCAGAAAGCTACACTCTCTGGTCGAGTGACCTGCCTTGAACTCAGCGGTGCTATGGAAAGAGTAAGGCTTGTCCAAGATCTCCTCGAAGGTCAACCTCGGTGCCTTGCGTTGCTGCCACGGGTGTTCCTTCTTGCGGCTGCCATCGCCGCGCTGATTGTCGCGCTCAGCAGCCGCGACCAGTTCAGCTCCGCTGACTCCATCTCCAGCGCCAGCTTTGCATTTTTTGGTGCGGTTGCCACCGTGCTTCCGGCTCGAGTCGGCACGGTTTTTGCGTCCCGAGGACTCGGCTTTCGACTTGCCTTTGTCCTCATAGCGCATGGCCTCCTCGCCAGTCGCGTACTTGCTGGCCACCTCCATGAGTCGGCCCGTGGTCTGAATGTTGGACCGCCAACTTGTGCTTCAGGAGCTCGTACTTGACCCCTGAGAGAAGGCCTAGATGGCCTGGATCTCCGAGACATCTTCAATGGAGTTGCGGAGCCGAGTCCAGCGCTGGATGTATTCTCGGACCGACTCCCCTTTTTCCTGAACACAAAGCCAAAGGTCTTGTGCGTTCTCAGGCCGCTTGTACGTGCCTTCAAAGTTCTTGATGAAGGCCTCCTGGAGGTCCTTCCAGTAGTAGATGCTGTCTTTGGGTAGGCTGTTAAACCACGCCCGTGCCGAGCCCTCGAGCATTAGGGGAAGGCTGCAGAGGGCGATGCGCTCGTTGCCCCCACCGATGTTACACGCCACAAGGTAGTCGGCGAGCCAAGTTTCCGGTTTGGCGGTACTGTCATATTTGTCGACGCCATTGGCGATCCAGAAACAGTCCGGGAACGGCTCGGTGCGGATTCACTTGCTAAAGCACAGCGGGCCGATCGAAGCCAAGCCACTCTGCTGATCAACCTCGCCGCCCCGACGCTGGGCCCGTGCCCTGGCCGCTCGGATTCCTTCGATGTCGTCCCGCGCGTCGCGGGCGCCGTCAGCCCGGCCACGGGGGGAGTCGGCTCGGCGCCACTCCGCGTGGATCAGGTTGATCTCCTCGCGGGCGTCGGGACGTCGGTTGGTGGAGTAACTCGGCTGTGACGAGCCTATGGTGATGGGGCGACTTGGAGCCCCCGAGGGCTGACTCCGAGCGGACCTGGAGGCCAGCCGGTCGTGCGGCGAAGCGGCCTCATTCTACTGTTCCACCGCCGTCTTAATCAGAGCGACGACTCGGTGGTAGGTCTCCGTCGCAGGACCATCCGCTGGCGGCGGAAGCGAGTCGGCTAGCGCCACGGCCGTGATGAGGTTCTGAGCAGGGGTATGTTAAACCGGGATGCCGTCCGCACCTTGACCCAAGATGGAGTCGTGGACAACGCGGCCCCTCCGAACGGTCGATGAAGTGGGCTGGCGTGGGCGCCGGTGCGACTCGTAAGCCATAGCCTCGTCATACTCACGCTCTCGCGCTTCAAGAGCCGCTTGCTCTCAGTTGACGCGATCCCGCTCAGCCAGGATGGCCAGCCGAGACGCCTCCAGGGCCTTCTCTGCATCCGACTGGCCAGCGATGGGCGTGCGTAAGAACTCGTCCACATCCGTGGTCGTCGGGCCGGATGTGCCTGTGGCGTCGGTGGCACCGGGTGCGACCATGTAGACTTCTGCTGCAGAGGCGCACCTGTGTGAACTCTCGTACCCGTCGGATTCGGAATCCAGGACGGGCAGGAGTGACGCAGAGCCGATCATGCCGACGAGCTGGGAAACAGCCTCGCCATCGCATGAGGTTGGTGAAGATCCCAGGGGATGCCTGGGCGCTGGCTCCACCGCCGAGCGGGGAACTGGGTCCTGGAGGCGCAAAAGGTCGAAATCATCGGCCAAGAAACGCAGGCTCCCGAAGGAGAACGTCGCGCCTACAGGGAACATGGCGAAGGCTGAGTGCCCTGGCTTGCCGTCGGACACGAACCCGCCGCCGATGACCGGAGGAGATCCCGCCTGGATCTCAGCTCCAGCGTGCGCCTCCCCTACCTGGCGCGCCAACGGTCGCGTGGATTTCGCGGCAGTGTACATTTTGATGGATTCGGGAACGCAAGTGGATGATCTAGGCGGATTCATACGAGGAGATTTTACCCAGGTTCATGCCCTCTTGTGGAAGAGTAATACCCTACTCCTGCTAGATTGTTTGATCTCGTATGAAAGATTATACAATGGAAGAATTGCATGTGGGAGAATGAGAAAAATGAGAAGCCAATCAGCCAACTAACCAACCCCCATTCTGGAGCCCTAACCTCGCCTTATATAGGGCTGACGAGGCTCGGGCTTACAGCTGCCGAGTCGGCCGGGTCATGGTAACGGTAACGCTCTAATGATGGCGTTGTAACGCTCGCCTTGATGGAGCTCTGCCGTTGTAGCCGGGTGGACTTCATGAGACGTGGTCAGCCGAGTGGGCCTCCTAGAGTGGACCTGGGCCACCCCAGACCTGTTGGGCCGACTTCTTGTCTTGGGCCTACCCGGAGGGGATCCCTCCGTCAGTGATAGTGGGTCCCCCTGGTGCAACCCCTTGGCGTGGAAATATGACTGGCCTACTGAACCGTTGAGAAGCACCTTGGATAAAGCCGAGGAGAGAAGCGGGCAAATTCAATCTCTCCAACATTGACCGAAATCTAAGTGATGTGCACCTGAACAGTTACACATTTTTAGATAAGTTACACAAATCTTTTTGTACAAATATAGACTTGATGATATACAACTTGATTGTCTGAGAAATTAATTTCCCAGATGACTTAGAAATAGTAAATCTGTATATTACTATATCTCATGAAGATGGACAATGACTAAGCCTTTATATTGAAGATTCAAGATAAAAGTCCTCCAAGTCAATA
Source organism: Stipa capillata (assembly GCA_019208055.1). Taxonomy (NCBI): domain Eukaryota; kingdom Viridiplantae; phylum Streptophyta; class Magnoliopsida; order Poales; family Poaceae; genus Stipa; species Stipa capillata. The sequence continues at coordinate 126,752 of JAGXJF010003035.1, forward strand.
GACGTGCTAGACTTCTTTGCCTTCCTCACCTGAGACTCCGATCTGCGGTCTTGTAATGGCGTCACAAGTGATGACGATCACGACAGCGGAAAGTAGATGATCTTAATTGGCATGTAGAACCTATGTGTAGTTCTCTGTCGGAATAAATGAGATAAAATTAATTTGTTTGTACAAACTCCTTACGCCGATCTCTAGCATAGACGCTAGCGTTGTTTCATCACCTGAGTGAGTCCGTGCGATAAAGCCCATCACGGATTAAAAAAAAATCTGACAAAGAATTTATCATAAAAGGAATCTAAAATTACTCATATAGATTATCCGGTCCTTTCATCAACTCACGCTGACGAGAACGGCGAGGAAGAGAGGATAGGGGTCAGGGGCACAAGGACGGAGGTGTTTCCCTCCAACAGACATGCCCTGGCTTTTTTCATGAATCAACAGAGCTGGCCCTCCATCTAAAAGTCATAAGCAGGAATATACAAGATGGGGATACATCGCATGATTACCAGCGAACCCATCGCCATCCACCGTCACATGCCCACGCCAATGCCGCGTGACACTCGCGTCCGGTCTCTCAAAAGGGAGAAAGTGAGTTTTCAAAAACAAAAGGGGGGAAAATGAGAGGTAAAAAAAAGAGAAAAGAAAATCCAAAGCGACGGAGCGATTCGCCGCACGACCACCGAGGCCCTGGAAAAAGGCTCACGAGCCACTGTGCGGTCCCGCCGCCTTCTCGTCTCGTCGCCGAACCGGCCTTCTAGAAGCCACCGCCACCTCCTCCTCCTCCTGCTCCTGTAGTCCAGCAACTTCGGGGAAGCTCCTGGGTCCACCTTTTGCTTAGGGCGGCGTGGTGAACGGATGAAGGGCCAGTCGGCTGCCGCGGCTCCGGCGGCGGCCGCGGCGAAGAGGCGGTGGCGGTGCCTGGCGGCCACGGGCGCCGTGGTGGCGCTGCTGTTCTTCTCCGTCGTCGTGCCAGTAGCCGTGCTCCTCGGCCTCCACGCGCGCTTCCCGTCCAGTTTCGTACCTTAACCCCAAAACCCTACCTTTTTCCCCTCTCTCTCTCTCTCTCTCTCTCTCTCTCTCTCTCTCTCTGCCCCCGGATCTGGGCCTCGCGTCCGGTTCGCCGGTTTGAGCACGATCTCGGCTCTCGGGATGCCCCAACTGTTTTCATCGGTTTTATGACTCGAATGTTCGTTGATTTTTTCAATCTCTGCAGTGTATTCGGGCGACGAGGGCGCCGTGTCGGTGAGTAACTCAGTGCCAATGGAACCTAATTAGCTCATGTTCGCGTCATCTGTTTTTAGTCTAATTTGGTCGTTGTTAAGATTTGCCCCACGTTTCTGCTGCGCAGGTTTATGTCGGCAGAGAGGGTGGTGGTTGGGAGCCAAATCCATCGGAGGTAGGGTCCGCCATTTCTGGGCTATTTTCTGTTCCATGTCCTAAGTGTCCCAATCACATGGGGATGTCGCTGTGCCTTAGTTTAGCTTGGTCAATGCTGGATCATCGTGGGATTTTAGATCAGTGATGAATGCCTTTTCCAGGAAAATGACAGACTGCGAATGAACAACGTCGTGAAGAAGTTTTCACCGGTTATTCTAAAGGTTTGCAATCTCACTTGTACTTGTTTGTGTGTATTGGCGCGTGCGATTTTATTTAAGTAGCGTGCTTGTTCTTAGTGCTGTCATGTTCTGTAGAATAAATTTATGTGTATTCAGTTATGGCCTCATGGGCAATCCTTCAGTAGAAATGCTTTTTACATGGTCCATGAGACCATGACCCCCTGTTTAGGACATGTTGGTCTGCATTTGCTGGATAGATAATCTTGTTTCCTATTGCTCCCTTTTACAGTTATACTACAGCCGAGGCACCATTTCTTTCTTTCTGGTATGATAGTTGGCAGAGTGAGACTCAAGAAATAGGCATCACCACATCAGTAGGGACTTTCAAAGAAAGACCTGCCCTGTCATTGTATATATGTATGTATGAAGAGGTGGAAAAGGATTTTGCACTGACCGCCTAGCCTTTCTATGTCTGAAATATAACGAACTGAAATGGTGAAGCTAAATCTTAGACAAAAGGTAGTCAGAGCTCAAAGGGGTTCTGGACTGTTAGTAGTGGACAGTAGACTAATCGTTTGGTGGGAATTTTGAGTATCATTTTCTGAATGCATGCTTTTAGTGGAATTCACGGTTGCTATGAGAACCTATGAAGAACATGCTTTTGGGTGAGCACATAGCCACAAGCACATGATAATTGTCAGAAAAAGATGAGCTCTAAATCTCAAATGATTTGGGAGGTTTAAAATCCTCCGCTTTGCGCGCTAAATGTTATGACTATCACAATGGCTAGCTTACAGCTAGTCATTTTGCCAGGTACTGTTATGGTACTATGTGGAAAATCTTGATCCTCTGAGTTGGTGCTTGTACTGCCACATATTGTGGCTTTTATTATTTGATCCATATTTACGTTGGGCTACCAATATGAATTGCACTAATGAACTCAATGGGTGAAAAGCAATTCAGCAAATCTTTCTGGGCATCGTGTGCGAACTGACAATTCCATCTCTTTTCAATTATTTCATATTTAAGGTTGTTTTGCATTATCATTTGGTTGCCCTGTTAGTCTGTTGTCACTCAATAGACACATGTCTTGGAGCAGGAAACCACAATGGTTGCATTTATTTTGACCGCAAGCATGCATATTTTTTTTTAATCTTGCCAAGCCAATCATGTAGTTAGTTGTCTATTCTTCATACAGAACTGGACCAATACAAATGCCAGTCTTTCCAACACAGGAAACAATGGGATTAACAGCCATCCAAAGCTTGACAATTTGAATAGACATAACTCAAGCTATCCAGGTAATTAGGGCTCTTTTTGTTGGCCACTTCCTTAGTTTAAAATTTTTCAGTACAAAGGGAAAGATTTATCTAATTCTTATATTAATGTGCAGGTCCTCCTATCCAGGAAGTTTTAACATTGGAAAATTCATCGTTACTGAATGTAAGAGCCACAGTGCTTAATAGGTTTTTCTTGTCATGCTATCATGCACTATTGCAGTAAATTTACAGGCAGATTTTTACAAGAATTATATGGGTAGAGCATGCCAAATATGCTTTGCTATGAAAATGTTCTCAAAGAACGATTTTAGTATGCTTGTGTAAATTTTACTTGTGCCTTTGTAGGTTACATGATAACGATGATGGAACATTTTTTTTGCTTGATCTATTTTTTCACTACATTGCAGATTACTGACCCTGATCTCAAGGACAATTTTGAACAAGGTTTACCTGGTGATGAGAGTGTAAAATCCTGCCAGCTTGAATTTGGAAGCTATTGTCTTTGGTCTGTAGAACATAAGGAAGTCATGAAAGACACTGCAGTGAAGAGACTCAAAGATCAGCTCTTTACCGCAAGAGCTTACTATCCCAGCATTGCAAAACTTGAGGGGATGGAAAAACTTTCACATGAAATGAAGCAAAATATCCAAGAGCATGAGCACATGCTTAGTGAGGCCATATCTGACGCTGATCTTCCTATGCTGTAAGTAATCTTGCAGCATTTCTTTCTTCAGTTTTCATTATAACATATCATCTTAATCCAGATTCCAAACAGTACAGCTAACTTCAGAAACCAGAAGTTCATCCCACATGGAAATGTTGCAAATCTTATTGTTGGCACTTGACAGTGGCTGCAAAATATTTGTACACATCAAATGTAGCAAATGCTATTTCAGCATTCAGCCTTTGCACTGGACATTCTCAACTAATTCCTTGTGACTTCAGTGCTTCCAACATCAAATTCTGTGTACATGTGGTATCCACTATTGTGTGACATGCATGCAGATGGTCATGTCTTATCTTATTGACAGCATATAATTAGTAGTCTATCTTTGTTCAAGTTGATTGAGCATTACCTGAGTGGCTGAGTAAGAAATCTGTTGTAACTATGTATATTCAATAATAGTCATGGACTAATGGGGGACCCATAAGGCCGTAACTGCACATATTGTCTGGTAGTAACAATCCACTAGCTGGACAACATAATCCCTGTACCAGTTACAGTTAATAAGTTGCCCATCAGTCTTAACTAGAACGAATGCTAACCATTTATCTCTTTACTCACCTCAGATCTTATTTTTAGTTCACATTATTTTGTGATGTTTTATATATCTTCCATCTTTATGGGCCACAGTAATGACACACCAACAGTATGTAGTTTATTTGAGTAACATTATAGTGAGAGCTAAAATTGTGACCTTGGGAAGAAAAGTTTACTAATTATAGTAGCAGTAAGTTGCATGTTCGAAGGGACCAAGTGGACTGATGAACTGATGGTTCAAAGTGAGTGTAGACATTGCCAACAAACTTTTTCTTACCTACCTTACTTTCAAATAACAAAATTTATTGCATATATCGAAGAACTTGCTATAGTGAATCTCTTTGTTATATTGAAGTCATGGAACCAATATGGCAAAGATGGATCAGATCATAGCTGCAGCAAAATCATGTGCCATCGAATCCACTAATTTTGAGAAAAAGCTGAGGCAATTGCTTGATATGACTGAAGATGAAGCTCATTTTCATGCAAGACAGAGTGCATATCTTTACAGGCTTGGAGTTCACACGTTACCCAAGAGCCTCCACTGCCTTTCAATGAGATTGACAGTAGAGTATTTTAAATCCTCTGCTGACACGGAGTATTCAGATGCGCAAAAGCTTGAAAATCCAGTACTCTCGCACTATGTTATTTTCTCCACCAATCTTCTTGCATCATCCATGACTATCAACTCAACTGTGATAAATTCTGAGGTATGGTATTGTATATGGTGCTAGACCATGTAATCTTTTGAAACTCTGGATCATGTCACTCTCACTCACCAGTTCTCTTCATAGTGTTTCAGGAATCAGCAAATGTGGTTTTCCATCTTGTCACTGATGCACAGAACTTTTATACATTTAAGAATTGGTTCATCCGTAATTCTTACAAGGAAGCTACCATCAGTGTCATTAACTTTGAAGATTTTCAAGTAAAGCATTTGGATAATGGGGAAGTTGAACAATTATCACCTTCTGAGGAGTTCCGCATCACCTCCCATAACAATGCTAGAGCGTTGAATACCCTAATGACAACTGAATATATTTCAGTTTTTGGGCATTCCCTTTTCTTGCTTCCTAAACTGTTTAGCAATCTTGAAAGGGTGATTGTTTTGGAAGATGACACTATAGTCCAGAGAGACCTGTCGCTCATCTGGAATGTCGATTTGAAAGGAAAAGTGATTGGTGCTGTCCAGTCTTGTGGGGTTAGATTAAGGCAACTCAGAGCATACTTGCCTGACTTCCCATATGATACTAGTTCATGTATCTCGATGTCTGGAGTTAGTGTTATTGATCTCAAGAAATGGAGGGAACATGATGTCACTGGGGTTCATAATCGGGTACTCCAAAAGGTTAGTATCATATTAACTGCTCTACTTTTCTTGTATGTTTGAAAAAACTTTGGGTTTCTTCAATTAATTTTGTGGTTAGATTGTCATCTAGTCATGGGTCATGTGCATCACGATTGAAGTCTTGCTTCATTTTGTGTGTGTGTGCTGTGCTGAAGTTATTCTACTGAATTTGTGCTCATAACTAGACAGACCAGCTTGAAGCCTTGAACTTGTGCATTTACCATAGCTTGTGAAGCCAAGAGTACATAAATTCTTAACCTGATAAAGGATACTTATGCCTCGCCTTTAACAGCTGCAACATGGCACAGAAGCATCATGGAGAGCTGCAGCACTACCTGCAGCCCTGCTCACTTTTCAAGATCTGATCCATCCTATTGAAGGCCAGTGGATCCAATTTGGTCTTGGGCATGACTATGGAGTTACTCATGGTGCCATAAAAAAAGCTGCAATTCTACACTACAATGGTAACATGAAACCCTGGTTAGAACTTGGCATACCACGATACAGGAAATATTGGAAAAGGTACTTGCCAAGGGATGAGCCATTTATGATTGAATGCAATGTGAACCCGTGAATATGGCAATTTTGTGAGTTGTTGAATTAGGAAGTTCAAGCTCGCATGGGATGGTCGACGGAAAGCACCATCTTCTGCAATACAGCAAGAGTTTGCAGATCTGAAAAATACGCAACTTGGTCAGCAGGGAGCTTGTTCAGTACGTACTGCACTCACAACTTGATTATTCAGGATGTTGCTGAGGTGTGAAGGAAAGCTGATATCTGTGGACGATTTATCTATTGTTCCTTTCGTTCTTGATAGATGTACAGTGAGGATTGGACAAAGGTGCTAATTGTACATCGGCATTACAAATTGGTTGAGGATTTTTAATTTTTTTTCGAAATGGGCAGGCAAGAGCATTGCTTCCATTCCATTTCATAAGCGAGAAAATTGGTTAAGGATGTGTTTTAGCTAGGCGAGTTTTGGGGTTGTAGAGGTCAGTCAGATTAGGTTCTTGGGACAGTAAACAGAATTGTCCTGAATATGTCTGTGGCCGTCCTTTTGAAGGGAAATCAGATATCTTGATTAGTACTCCTGTTTGTTTTTCTTCAGTGCTGTTTCATGGTTCATCGCCTGGCTGTACCTGTGCGAGTCTTTAGTGCAGGCTGCTCCTTGTTTCATCAGGGCTGCAACTTGCAGGGATGGCCTCTTTGCAGCTTTCTAATTCTATATCATGTTTGTTTAGAAACGAGTAGACAGGCAAAACGCAGATAGAGAAGACGTGGTGCACTTCGTGCTTTGTTGTGCCGTGAAATCTAGTTAGGACTATATTTACTGATTCGAGTAATATTTCCCTGATACATTTTGAATAACGAAAAGAGAATTCAACCAGCTGCCGTATTCATAAGTATAAATAAACAAGTGCTATAGAAAGCTACCGCAATGCCAAGAGGAGCTAAGTCTGTAAGCCTTACTGCAAGGACCAGCCTGACCTGGCATGGTGATAGCTTAGCACTAATTTGGTTAAGCTCGTGCAAGAGGCGGGGCGCACCACGTCCATATGGAGACCGCGTAGAGCGGGGTGCCCTTCCACCCTAGCCGCACCGTACCGTCGTGGTCGTCCGCCACCGTGTAGCCCAGCCCCGCCGGGCACGCGCTGGCCAGGAGCTGCGTGCGCCCACCGGCACCGGCGCGCAGGAAGCTGTGCCGGGCGAGCTCCGCCTGCCAGCTGCCGAACCTCTCCCGGCCGGTACGCGCTGGCCCGGCGACCGCCAGCACGTTCCCGATCTCCCTGCCTAGGATGCCGTTCTCCACCAGGTGCCTGCTCGCGTCCTCGTCGGTCGGCCGCGACGCGCCAAGGGAGTCGAACACCGCCGAGTAGTGGTGCAGCGCGGAGACGTACCGGTCCAGGAAGTGGCCGTGGCCGCCGTCCCCAGCCGGCCCTGTCTCCTGCTCCACCAGCGTCACCACCTTCGGCTCCAGCCACCGCACCAGCCGCATCACGACGGCGTCGTCCCCGGTCGCCTCGTACAGGGCGTGACGCAGCCAGTGCACGGCCACGGCCTCCCCTGGCCTCTTGCTTGGCAAATCGGCGACCGCGTCGACCTCACCAGGCCGCTTCGCGATGGCGTAGAACTCGAACGGCATGCTCAGCTTGCTCGCCAGCCCGGCGAGCTGGTTGCCGGTGTCGTGCAGCACCGACGTCGACACGCCGAACCCCGTCACGCGGAGAACGGGCGGGCCGCCCGGCCGCGCCGCCAGCGCGGGGAGAAGCGAGAGCCACTGCAGCGCGCCGCCTGGCACGACGTCGAGGTCGACAATGTGGACCAGGCGCTTGCCGTGGAACGCCTCCAGGATGGCATGGTTGCACGCCAGGTAGGCGGACCTCGCGAACGGCGCGACGTTGTAGAAGGCCCGGAACGCGGCGTGGATGCCCGCGTACGGCGCGGCCAGGGGCGCGCAGACGCCGACCCACGAGCTCATCAGCCGCGCCGCCATGGCCCTGGCGAAGTAGGCCACGAGCCGTTCGCCGCACGACGTCGCGTACGGTGACGCCATCTGCGACAGCTCAAGCAGTGTCCCGTTGGCGTCCGCGAGGTTGCCCACCGACATGGCCACCGCGCACTCCATGAGCAGCGCGATCATCCGCACGCCGTGAGCCTCCTCCTCCTCCCCTTCATCGCCTCCACCGGACACCTCCTTGCACACACCTGATTCCATTTGCCCGGCTGTGCCGGCCGCCGCCAGCTCGACCAACTCCGGCACGTCCTTGCCGGTGCAACGACCTTCGTCGGCGTGGACATAGCCATGGTGATGAGGCAAGAATGGTTGTGGCAACGGCAGGTTGACGCTGCCAGTGCCAGTGCCAGGGCTGCTGCTGTACAGGTACTGGTGGTGATCATGAAACTGCATCAACCCCAGGGAAGAATCTTGCATGTCTGAGCCTCTACCTGACATGAGGTGATTGATCATCGGTCAAAACCAAGTAGGGTTTTGCCTTTGCATAGCTCAAGAGAAAGGAAGCAGAGAGATCAACGGGTGATGGCTATATATATGGAGTCAAGCGTGATCAGATATTAGTACTATTACTAGGGTCAACCTGGAAGCTAGTGGCAGTGTGAGAGCAATTTACACGGCAGGAATCTGTGAGACCGGACGATTCTTTGAGCTGTATTCAGATTGGTCAGTAGCTTTGGCCGGCACAATGAAAAATTCAGATGTACCGTAAATTTCAGAGGAAATCAAAGGAGCAAGAGCCAAGGCAACTGTGATCTCTCTTGCGCTAGCAGTAAACGCTGACACTGACACTTAAATTGGAAATGATGATAACTGAAACATGTCAATCTGACGTGTATCTTTTAGGAGAATGAGGAGGAAAACAGGCAAGTTTTTCTTTGTTAATTCCTTGAGTGCATAAAACTAATGTTTTGTGCTTGATGTACGTTTTTATCTATGTACAGCAGAGGGAAAATCGAAACCGAACTATAATAGAACCCTCGGGATGGCACAAGGGAAGACACATGCCATAAAAAATCAGTTCAATAATGGAGTGCTACTTCCATAGGGGAACTACGAACGTCTTGTGTTTTGAAATGGAAAAATGCACATCTCTTGCATCATTTTTGCATATTTTCGTCATTTCTGTGTGCCAAATCGCTTGGTCAATCGCAAAGCATAGATAACTACCAACGTATAAACCAAAGCAACCGTGTTAAAATAAAACCACGAGCACAATGTGGTGTTTGCATAGATATGTTGTATTCCAGAACCAACTAAACTTGAAATCGCCTCCGAGTTTCCGCATAGGCAGTGGTCATTTAGTTAAGAAAATGTATTTATCATACATAAGAAGGATAGAACCAAATAATCATGTTTTAGTTCTCCGACTCCATCATATGTAATGTAATTACTCCACGGTGCATTCGGTAATAAAAACCGAACATCACAATGTAGCAACGCGTTCAATAATATATGTGGTTATGTTTCATCTCAAAATGTAGAAACTCTAACAAATAACAAATTTTGCTCTGTAGATTCTAGAACATCACTTATAAAATGACGGAGGGAGTATCAAAATTGCAGTAGGCCTCGATTAAGTTTGATTGATTGGGAGGCAAACTCAAGGATGATGCATGACTGCTCCATCAAGCTAACCCAGCTAGCTATAGCTTTGGCCGGTCTTGCTAAAAGCTGTCGCCCAGCTGGCTAGCTAACTCTAGCTCGTTCCTGCCTCCACATGTCAAACTCATCGTTTTCTATGTGATAAGCAAGCTGCATGATGATATAGTACTAACTTGACCAGGTATGCGCGATAAGGACATGCGTAGTATATAATTCGTGAAGCGGTTGAGATCAGATTGACACGGTTTCGGTAGAATTAATCATCGGTGACAAAACTAAAGTGAACGCCTGCCTTGTTTGCACGTGCATGGCATCTGCAGGTATGCAGGTGATATCGCGAGTAGTACATTCACTATTACACAAAATTTGTTTTCGGACGATTTAAAAATCGTCGTCCGAGACAATTTTGACCGTCGTTTAAGAACATGCATCACAAATAATCAGTCTTTATCTCGAATGATTCCTAAATTATTTGAGATTACATCATGTTTCAGACGGTTTTCATCTTAAAATCATCTGGGATGTGATATTATCCGAGACGGTTCGTACATCTACATCTAGATAATTCTTATCTTAGAACCGTTTGGGATGTGATATTATCCGAAATGATTCGTTTTACTGAACTGTCTACATCTTAGACAGTTCTTCAGATTTGAACCATCCGGATAGTTTTGTGAGGTTTGATGCCATAATGGATATCCCTGACAGTTTCTTCTGTTTGAACTGTCTGAGATAGCAATTATGATAGCAATATTTATTTTATTTTTATTTCTATCCTGAAACAGGAAATTTTACATATTTTATATTCACATATACACATTCACAACAAATGAATAGATTTGTGATATGAAGAAAATATGCATAGAAAGAACATATTAACATCTCCATCAATATCCACATAACTAAGTACATGAAGAACAGATGAACTTCTAAGTATCGACATATCCATATAACTAAGTATCCTCATTTCAGTTCATATACACAGCCAACTAGGGTTGATGGTACTCGCCATTGACATTGATTACGTGGTCAATAAAGAATAAGACAAACTCCCCCTACTCTCTATGTGCTCGACCTTGCTCATCATCTTTGTTTGAATATCAATCTCAACCTATATAAAGTAATATTAAACTCATGGATAATGTAAGATGTGGATATATAAAGAAATAGTGGTAAAATGGACAAGCCTTAACGTCTTGGATCATCAAAGACGCCTTGAGCTGCCGCATGTGATGACAGATATAGTACCCATAAAGCTTGGTTTCTTTTGGTTGTTGGCGGCACTACAAAGAGAAAAATGTCTTAGTTTGAGAGAGGATTTTTATTATTTGAAAATGAAAGCATAGAGTATTATTTTTTATTTAGGAAAGACCTTAAAATTAAAATCGTGTTTCAATTTGTCATGGGGTGCTAAATTGGATCTCCCCCACCGGGAGACGTAAGTGGCAAACACCCCGCGTGTTCCGAATGTGTTATTTAATGAGGCAAATGTGTTATTTAATGACCTATCGACTAACTGGGTGATATGCGTGAAGTTGGTTCCGATGCTTGTAGGAATCAAGATATATAACCTTGTTCTATTTGGGTATTATCACAATCAAGATCTAGTAATAGCTACAAGAGTAGGTTTGCATGGTTATATATAACTGGTATTGTGCATACCTATACAAAAGATGAAGTCCAACTCTTTGTAAGCAAAATTTCGGGATGAAATCTGACTTTTGCTCCAATTCGAGTTGGATTCTGAATTTTGGAAGGAAAGAGACTCGGAATAGGAGTCTGGCTTGGTGGCTGGTCTAAGGACTGCTATATAAGCAGGGTTGGGCGAGGCTTCAAGGCACGAGTTATCAGGAGTTTGAAGCCCACAACCAACCTGGAGAGCACAAGTTCCAAAGGAGAGGAGCTCTCAATTTTGGAGCAGGAGATCGGTGCGACATCGATCGAACAGGGAGCAGGCGTTTAGGTCGGATACTTAGATTTGTCCAGGAGAGGCAACATGTTGTTGTCAACAAGGTTCAAGATAGTGAAATTTGATGGCACTACCAATTTCGTTATGTGGCAGACAAGGGTCAAAGATTTGTTGGCGCAACCGGGTTGCTCCAAAGTTTTGCAGGACCTACAGCAAAAGAAGATGGACCTCAGAGCCAGGCATTAACGACATTTGCAGTGGAGGATGAGAGGTCTGAAGCCAAGTCATACATGTTAGTGGCTCCGATCAGTGAGCTATTAACAAAGAAGACCCATATCCTAAGAGAGCACGGAGATTCACACAAGACGATTTCAAGGTGGCGAATGACATACTCGCCAAGATGGTGTTTGTTGAAGATATGTCGAATATGTGTTCATGTTTGGTTACAAATTAGGACTTGGGGTTGTAGTAGGGATAGAGTAGAGCTAGTGTCGGATTCCTGTAACCCAGGCCCCCTATAAATAGAGGCACCCTGTGTAACCTACGACATGTAACTTGAAAGAGAGTTATCAAGGCGAGGTGCGCCCATAATCATGCCTCGTGGATGTAGGTCTAACAGCTGAATCGCGTTAAAAACATCATGTCTCTTGTTGTCTTTTCTACAATGCTATAGGAATAGATCTACGCTTTCGCGTGTTGACTTATGGGACATTAGCGTTCCTAGGGCCAATTTTCGTAACACTTCAGCTACAGGTACACCGCATCATAGATTTGATTTGGGCGTTCATGGGAAAAATCTGACGCATTTCAGCAACAAAGCAAAGAATTTCCATGTTCTAAACCTCACGATGTGGTGCAGCAAGCATGGCCATTTGATACAACAGGTGCGCAGGAGGCCATTAACTCTTTCCACATCACGGGAATCAAATGTTAAGAAAGTTCCATTCCATCGCATCACAGGATGAAGCCATCTGTGCTTATAACAGAGGAATGTCAGGATTTGCATGCTAGTCTTTTGGATTTCTTCCGTGTACGAGATGGATTTGCACGCACCGACTTCTTCTACGATAATTTTTTTTGGTTGTGGTTTATGTTTTGTCTCATTTTTTGATTACTTATTAGGATATTATGAGTTATTTGGAAATTGGTATTGCTACAGATTTTGAGGAGGGAGAGTTAATGTTTTTTGTTTTTCCAGCATTGCACCAAGTGTCTAAGAGAATTAAAACTCCATGTCATACATCGATTCTTTCAGGTGCAAAATATATTCTTGGAGTTGTTGGAAGGTCACCTTGTTAGACATTACAATATTCTAAGAATGGAGTCCCATATTTTCCAGGCACTCTGTAATCATTTTAGGTCAAAAGGTCTTTTGCAAAATACAAGAGGGGTAAGTGTTGAAGAGCAGTTAGGAATATTTGTGTACAAGATTTCACACAATGCTAGCTTTCGCACATTGACTAATAAATTTCAGCATAGCCTGGAAATGATCCATAGACACATATATTCTTGCATTGATACAATCACCTCATTGACATCCGACCTTGTCAAGCCACAGTTCTGGCCTTATTTTGAGGTACATGTCATCTATAGTTATATAGTTTAGTAATTTCTATCCTCTCCTAATATATCTTAGTTGGAAACTGTATTTTTTATTACATAATTGTGTTGGTGCAATAGATGAGATTCATGTTCCCGTGACAATAATAGACAGCTATGATGCACCATACAGAAATAAAAAGGGGACTCTTTCTCAAAACATCATGATTGCTTGTGATTTTGATCTAAATTTTGTGTATGTTCTACTGGTTGGAAAGGGTCTGCATCAGATGCAGGGTTATTAGACTCTACTATCTAATTTAGCCTTTGAGTACCTATAGGCAAATACTATTTGGTCGATGGAGTGTATGCAAATACACCTAACTTTCTTGCTCCTTACCGAGGGGTCTGATACCATCTTAAAGAACAAGGTTAAAGGAACTACCGACCGAAGGACTATAAAGAACTCTTCAATCTTCAGCATGCTCACCTACGGAACCATATAAAGCGTGTAATTGGAATCTTGACGATGTCATTTCCTATATTAATAGAAACTCAAGTGAAAAGTCATGTGCCAGCAATTGTATTGCATAATATTATCATAAGCCATAGAGGTGATGAAGAATGGCTCACTACCCAAAAAATTAAATTGACCCTCGTAAATTTGTGACTATTCCTAGTGGAGACGAGACACCTCGAGATAATTCTACACCATCAGACAATCGGAGAAACTCGTATAATACCCGAGAGATGATATAGCAAAAAAGATGTGGGCCAATTATGAAAGGAGCAGGACCAGAAGAGTGCTATGAAGATCTGCTCAATGAGCATTTCATGTTGTTTTTATTCCTTTTGAACTAATTTATTGTAATAGAGCAAAAAATGTTTGTCTTTAGTGCCATTGTTGAAATTTTTTGTGATTGATATTAGTCCTGCTTGTTGCAATACTATATGCTTTTTTTGTTTTTTCTAGGTTCTAGTGGCACAAAGAGCAAGTTGGACGTCAAAACATGAAAATGGAATGGTGGATGTACTTAACAGCGTACAATATCTCTCATTACTGTGGTCAGAATGAAAGGTGTTCGAAAGGTTCGAACTGGATTGTGAAAGAAGTGAGCAAACTTTTCCCTGAAGCAGGATATGCGAAGTCTCAAATTCAAGGTAAACAAGCTCAGTTGAAGAAAGAGTATAAGGTCATAAAATCCATTATCAAGCGAACAACATTTCATGGAATCCAACTACTCGCATGATTAACACTACGGCGGAGAAGTGGGAAGAGATCATAGAATTAAGCTTTCAACCCTTCTTTATCCTAGGGATGAAATTTTTTGTCCCTGAAGATGATAATGCATATGAAGGACCAAGTCATATTCAAGCACAGGTAGGAAAAATCCTTGGGATAAAAGAACGCGCTCAATAAATCAAGATGAAGGGCATAAATCTTTATACGAAGTTAAAAGAATGGAAGTCATGGGAAGGAGTTTTGGTCATCAAGAACCACAAGATCAGCATGATGAATGTACCGGTTTATGTCGTATCCTTGCAAATTTGTAATTATAAAGGATAGTCCTTTTGCCAACCATGTCAGAGTATCACTAGACGATCCCCCATACATTAGTTCATTGAATAAATCATTGAATCGAATGTTGTGCTCTTTCACCCTCCAAGGATCTATCGCGTTCGGATAGTCTCTCTGTAGCTTGTGCTCATGCTCTTGAATATAAGGGAAACTATTGTCATGTGTTGCAACACCATGAAATGAGCTCGAGCAAGTGCATCACGTTCAGAAGTCCGGAATTATTTTTTCTAAGAATACCAATTCCTTGAAGTCTTCCCTCATGTCAAGATTGAGGCACACCAATCGGTTGGGCCTAAGCCATGTAATTGACCCAGAACTCAACAACTTCTTGTGAAGCATAACCTTCAAGAATACTGCCCCTCGGCAGATATCGATTCCGCAGATAGGATTTTAGAATTTCCATGTACCGCTCGAACGGATACATGCTATGTAGAAACACGAGCCCACGCATCTTTATCTCATAAACAAGATGAACAATGAGATAGACCATGATATCGAAGAAATATGATAGGAAATACACCTCAAGTTCGCATAGTCTTCATCACCTCCTCTTGCTGATCACCTAGTCCACCCACATCCATGATTTTCTGAGAAATTGTGTTAAAGAAAAAATGTAATCTCACGATTGTCTTCTAATTGCTACTAGGACCATCTGCATGAGCAACACATGGCAATCATGAGACTTTAAGCCAATTAGTTTCAAGTTTTCCATGGAAACAAGTTTCTCTATATTCATAGAGTAACCAGACGGAACCATAACACTATGCAAGAAGTTGCACAGTTTAAGTCTCTCGGCCTTGGATAAAGTGTGACAACAGGAGTGAGGTATTTGAGGCCTTTCTCGGTATTTATTGTGCTAACTTAGGTCTGATGCTCATATCATCTAAGTCCAAGCATGCCTTAAGGTCGTCCTTTGTTTTTCACGAATGGTCAATAAGAGGCCAAACATGCGGTCACATACATTCTTCTCTACGTGCATCACATTGATGCCGTACCGAACTTCTAGATCCTTTTAGTAAAGACCTAAAGTATTGAGCTCTTCTTCCAGATACTCTTCTCAAAGTGCTTATTCGGTTTCTTTTGTCCCTTCCCAAGAACAATAGTGATATCCTTAACCTTCTCATGCACCTTTGTACTGCTAAAAGGCAATGGTTTTGAACTGTGTTTTGTTTTATTGTCAAATTTTCTCATCATCTTGCGGTATGGGTGGCTCCTCCGAAGGAAGTGAAGCTGTCACATGTACACTGTTTTGTAAGAGTTGTTCAACCACACCCAAGATTTGGCTCCCTTTATAGTTTGGCCCAACATGTTTCCAAAGGCAGGATAATCATTGACGGTCAAGAATAGTATGCAGCGTAAGGTATGGCCATCATGATGTACTTTTACTTCATGCACGACCAAGATAGAAGGTTGCACTTACATAGATTCATGGGCTAAGTGATGTGTAGGCTGCTCATGTTGCCAATGGATTCATTCCATCGGTAGTCAGTCCAAACCTTACATTCTTAGCTTCTGTACCAAACCCTGGGTGCTTCTTATCGTTGTTTTTCCACTGGGCCGCATCAATAGGGTGTCTTAGCTTTCATCATTTTTACGCTCCTCGGTATGCCTACGCATCAGCTTTGCCTCATGTCAGTTCGCAAAAAAATGTTTCAATGAAGGAATTATGAGAAGATACCAAGCAACCTTTGTTGCAGTTCCTTTCATCACCTCGGTGCCGTCTTGATGACGTCTATCTGACTGTTACGCTTGTATCTTGATATTTTGCACAATATACATAAATGCAAGTTTGCATACTCTTTACGTTAAGGGGTACAACCCTTCGGATATGCATGTATTCTTTCTACTTTCATTCCCAGTAGACAAAGAACCTTCTTTGCTCTGTAGGTGGTTGTGGGCAACTCATTCCCCTTCGGGAGCATGTCCATTAAAAGACCTAATAGCGCTGTGAAGTTCTTGTCAGGCCATTCATTTCTTGCCTTCAGCCTCAAATGTTCTGGTACGGATGACAATTTGTAGCCCGCATACAAAGGTCTCTCTAAGTTCTCGATCAAGCCCAAAAATTCATTATAACCTCTATCATTTTAGTTACCCTCTTCATCATGCAGCATCTGATCCAGACTGGGCAAGGCATCCTCATCAACTAACATCTAATCAAAACCAGCACAATCACCGTCACCTGGCTTATCGTCATTGCGTCTGGCGTATTATTGACTTGGTTCTCCATGATGTAAACATTATCTTCATATATCACCTCCTCTTCACTATGCTTAGTCCAAATTATCTCCCTTCCATGAAACCCCTTCAAATCAAGTGGTTCTCGATCTGCTTTAAGTTCTGCCACATCTTATCATTCTCACAGTTGAAGCATAGATAATACATCAACTCTTTCCTATCTTCCTCGGTAGCTCCTTGAAAAGAAGATACGCCATTAATGTAAGCTTCACTATAACAACTCTCATTATACATCCACCTTCAATTCATCTATGTTTTCAGTATAAAGATTCAATTAAGATCAATCCCTCAATCACAAGCATAATTATGTAAAATACAATTTGTAAAATAAGTGCCTAGCTACTTTTTACTTCTTCACCAAAATGCCAACTATATGCATACAAATTCCAATTGCTAGGTAATTCTAAACGACCCTAAACATTTGTATTGATCTAAATAATCCTCTACTTTCTAAACATGTGTGCCTACACATGCATCATAGCTCTAATTTCTTGATAAATAGGAATTAGCCTATTCTAACTCTCTTTTCAAAATTAGCAAGGATGGAGAGGAATGCAATATAATTAGAATGAATTACTAACCTTTGACAACATTGATCTCCACTAAATAGGTCCAATTTCAAACCGGGTCACCAAGATCGCCCAAATTGCCCACCAGCTGCTAGCCTGACCTAACAGATCTATGGTACCCAGATCTATCAAGTCGGGCTTTAGCCTTATATAGGGTTTCACATCTAGACGATTCAAAATATAAACCATCTAGGATGTGTACCTGTCCTAGACAGTTCAAGTTATGAACTGTCTATGATATGTCCACATCCTAGACAATTGACATTTTGACCGTCTCAGATGTTATCCTAGACGGTTCAAATTTTCAACTGTCTAAGATGTGGCCTTATCCCAGAGAGTTTATTCAAATTTGCAGCAAGAGGGAGCCGGAGTCAATGCAGTAGCAGCAACGGAGGTGGAGCCAAGGTAGACGAGCTCGCTGGAGAGGTAAGGGTAAGGGTTAGGTGTTCGATGCGAGGGAGGGGGCACTGGTGTCAAAAAAGAAACCCATGCTTCCCGAGTCTAGAAGGATGACTGGGGGCAGCGATAGGACCAGTGATGGCGGCGCTTCAGGCACGGCTGGGTGACAAGGCGGCGCGAGCGCCACCAGCCAGGGGCGAGGAGACGGCCGGTGGGAGAGGTCGGAGGGCGGATCGACGAGTAGGTGAGGCGCAGGCGGCGATGGAGGTGGGGAAGGAGAGGGTGGGGGGCGGCGCTCGAAGGAGTGAGAAGGTGGTGAGGCATGGGCGGAGGCAAGGGTATTCACCTGTATTCAATTGAATACCAATGATTTGAGCAAAAAAAAATCATATAGGCATACATGCGGCCCATTAGCCCTTCGGTCACACAGGACACAGCCCAGTTTTTCTTCTATTCTGTAGTGTTGGTTCTAATTCTTCCAGTAGCCACTGCTAGTGTTGAAAGGGTATTCTCCTCGATGAACTATGTGAAGAATCAGCTTAGGAACAAAATGGGTGATGAATATTTGAACAATTGCTTGGTTACATTTGTTGAGAGAGAATTCTTCAAGCAAGTGAAAGATGAGGATATCATCAATCTCTTCCAGAAAGGAGATCGTAAAGTTATATTGTAATTTATTTGCTATTTTCTAATCTTTGTTAATTGTTAGAGATATTACCACGATGTTATTTTGTTACTATTATGGATATATGGTCATTGATTCGTTGTTGTTGCTAGCTTGCTGCACATTTGTTGTCCTATATAATATATATTGCTATTGCATTGCATAAGTTTTTTTTACAATGAATACCAAAGAGCAAATTCCTGGCTCTGCCACTGTGGTGAGGATGGAGAAGGTTCGAGTTAAGCTAACGAGTATAGAGAGAAAGAAGAAATGATTATACAGGAGATCCAATGGCAGAAACAATTAACTGGAATTTTCCAAAATTCTAGACCACTGTGCACCGTACTCTCCCTTTATCAACAGGTACAACCAAGTTCACAATTACAGGATGAGTGGTCAGACATACATGATGGCCAACATCAGATTACACGAGAATTTGGCAAGATTACGAACATTACTATTTAGTCCCTACCTTCATGCACCACCTGCATGCATGACTGCACCGCATCAAGATGCTTCAACCTCTTCTGCATATCCTGAAGGATCATCACGGAAGTGCACCTGAAGAGCTTGATGAGCATAGACTGCAGCATAGTGCGACCTACCACGGCGTGCTCGGCATCAAGGCGGTTGAGACGGGCGCAAACGCACGAGCCGGCCCAGGAAGCGCGTGGGGAGCACGGGGGAACCCACAGAAAGGAGCCGGGACCGAAAGAAACCGGGGAGGTACGTGAAAAGGGGGCAATGGGCCACCTCCTCTCACGGCGGGCTAGCGTGCCTCGTTCTCTACGAAAAAACTGACGTGATCGGGCAATGGTTCGTCGGTGGCTGGTGGTGGCGCAAATGACGGAACAAGCTCGACGGAGTTGAGTTGTAGGGTTTGTTAACTTTGTTTTTTGAGGGAATGGAGTTGTAGCACACGCCAAACATGTCTTGTGATCTATTTCAGCATAGTCTGCTATTACACTTTGACTATGCTTCATCATGGACAGGGCCTTCGCCATCCCCTTGACTCCCCTTGTTCATCACGAGAGCACCGGTGGCACCGTTAGTGTGCTGTAGAATCCTACCGGGAAGAATGTCCTCACATCAACCACCTAGGAATGAACAGAAATGCCACAGACAACATAATTTGGAGCAAAAGAAGTAACATGTCTACTTGTTTCCCTCACTTGTTAATTAGTTTGGATGATGTCACGATGATTAATTACCTGGTGGTACACGTGGGTGCAGAAATACCCGAACAGTACGATTCGAGCAACCTGCAAGCAAACATAAGATGAGTGATTGATTATTCAGCCATACTCCCTTTGTTCATAAATATAAATTGTTTTTTTTTCATAGCCTAAAATTTAAGAACCTCACAATCGTTGCAATCTATACGTAAAAATAAATGTAAAATGAATAAAACTCCAAGTCCAAAATACAAATGCAAACTTAATTGAAAGACGGCGCTCCCGCTAGTTCCTCGAAAATAATAATAATAATGCAAATCCAAATAAACATTCAAATAATCATAAATATTAATATTTCTGTATAATAAGGCAGAGGACAAGATTCTAAGATCATGGGTGAAAGAATGGATTAATTTGGATAAAAGATGAAGAACATATAGCCTTAGGAAAATAGATCTACTATTCAAATTTGAATTTCAAAATTCTAAATCCTATTAATTGAAATCTTGAAATCTTAGATATGTAGATAGTATGAATTCTTACAGGTTTTTTTGGGAAAAAGAACCACTAAATTTGGAGGTGTTTTGAGCAGGGGCGAATCTATGGGTAGGCTTCACGAGGCTCTAGGGTACCCTCCAATTTTGCCAAAATAAAAATGCATACTATATATCCCTTAGCCATGGAAGATAATTAGAGGAAGAGAAAAAGTTAAATTACAGCATTGCACGTGTTGGGGACGACGCAGCGAACTAAAAATAAAAATGGGGCCCTGCTGCCTATGTGGCCCAACTGGCCAACCGGTGTAAATAGCCAGCCCAATGACCCATAAGTGAAAATAAGAAGAGGATCAGAGAATAGAGGAGAGAGGAAGCGGCAACTTGGCTTGATTCCAAGCTTTCCCTTGGGTCGCATCAACTCACGACAACACACAAAGACCCTAAGCTCTGCTATGTAGCAAGAACTTGATGCATGACATGATATTCAAAACTTGCTTAGTTGATGATTGATGGTTGGAACAAAAAAGAATAAGACTTTCCCATTTGTATATCACCTCATTGAGTTGATAATGATCCTTTCAATAGCAATGGTTTTTGGCGGCTTTTTTTCCTTTGTTTCTCCTATTTATGTGCAACTTTTTTCAAGAAATGCAAGAGGGTTACAGTTTAAAGAGAGCGAGGTTGAACCTCAACTCAAGCATGTTCCACCCCCAGGAAACAACATTGAACTACTCTCGCATGAGCCCACCCGATCTTGCAATCTTCCACTACTAAAATTCTTCTCTGATGCGCCGTAGGACGTCCGCTGGAGAAGCGCTAACCATGTCAAACACGTGTTTGTTGTGCTTTAGCCAAATTGAGCGTAAGCATAGGATGACTAGCGAGTTGATTTCAGATTTTCGGGCAATAGGCAACAGGACAATAAAAGCAGACTACCAAGACACCAAGGAGTCCGTCATCCCCGGCATCCCCCTCTGCATAAGGTAAGGTAGCAAGGTGTGATACCATACCTCTCTGGAGAAGGGACATTGAAGAAGAAGGTGGTTGATGTCCTCAGCAAGTTGGCGAATGAGGTAGGCTGCGCTGCGCCAGTCTACCCGTGGTCCAACAATGGTTCATCAGCACTAGCCAGGCAAATAACTTAACCTTCAGGGGTGCCCAACAACTCCAAAGCTTGCACGCACAGTTGAAATCCATTGCCTCAAGGAAGAAGATGTTGTATGTAGATCTTACAGAGTAAGTGTCATTCGTGGTTAGCCACCAAGAGAAGACGTCTTGAGAATCAGATAGTTCAAAGTTTGACTAGATCGTCGTCCATAGCAGGAACAATTCCGCTAGCGAGTGCACAGAAGGCTGGCCGGACATGTCCAATACCCAATTCATTGTCTAGCAACACAGTCGCCACCATCCTCCTCGACTTGGCCCGTAGCGTGCACAAATGCCATGAGATTAGGTGCCAGCTAATCTGCGCTCATGACTCCAATTCATGTGCGAACTTGAATTGCAAGAAACTTTGTTTGCTATTTTCATCTCAATTTAGCTTATTGATTTAGGCTTTGACCCCACCCTCCATTTTCATCCTTGATTCGCCACTGGTTCTGAGGAAGATAGAGGCTTGCCACACTTTCTATCACGGCGGCAAAATTGGTCTTTTTGCTAATGCAGCAGCATTGTGACAGGGAAAGTTTTTGGTTGTTTTCTCTGTTGCTGTAGAGATGTTGCAAGAAGTGAAGTCGTTGTGTTCGCTACCGCGATACGGGTTTTGCAAAAATCATTGCCGCGGAAGGTGTGCGGCAGGAGAGACTGTGGCAAGGTGGTGCTGACGTGGCTTGCCAAAAGGTGACGTGTGGTCATGGCGCTCGCGTACCGATGGTTGCCGGTGCTATGGCAACTGGTGGTTGCCGGCGAGGACAGAAATGGAGAGAGGAGAGGATGGGAAGTCAGGCGATGTACACGCGGTCACCTATGGTGGATGGAGTTGCCAGCAACAAGGTTGAGGTGGCGGAGCCGATCGGGAAGGTGGTGGCATTAGTGTTCTTGTGGCGATCAAGGACAGATGAGTAGCCGAGGAGCTTCACGGAGGTCTCCTGAGGGCGGCAGCGACATCGTTCTTCGGTGGTGCAGACTACCCCGGCGACAGTTGCTCGCCGCAGTTCTCTTTTGTGGTGCTCGAAATCGAGCTCCTAAGCTAGAATCCAAGGAGGGCAGGAGGTGATGTGGCGTTGTAGGGGTAGAGGGAGTCTGCGGGGCCTATTTATAGGCCTCGGGGACTTGGGGTTGGGACACCTCGCAAGAAAGCACGGCAGCGCCATCGCCAGTCAAAAATCTAGGATGCACATGGCGAGAGAAGGAAGGAAGCGGGCACGGACATGGAAGGAATCGCGTCTGTAGCATCTCCCCCAGGGATTCGGTGCACCTAGACGAGCGGGAGCATGCGGGAGGCGTGATCTGACGCGGCGGCGAAAATTGGAAGGTGCCAGAGGTAGAGGACGGATCCAACGGGTGGGGCCCATCGGAAGAGAGAGATAAAGGAAAGAGAGAGGAGGAGAGCGCAGGGAGATGCGGCCGTCTGATTTAGATCCTACAGTCGGGTTCATCTCATACTGGTTCGGGTAGGGTTTAAGTGGAGGCGTGTTAATACACTTCCCGCGTTGCGGCCCATAAAATTCTAATATATCAAATAATTTATATTGGACTTAAAAAATTATTTCTACCCTAATTTTATTTTGTAAAAATCATTTTCACCATAGTCTTCTCAAGTTCCTCTTGCTTGAGCAGCCGGAGGTTCTGATGTTCCTCAATCTGGAGGAGAGAGGCTAAAGCAAGATAAATCTTGGTGTTGTCAGTCAACTGTGCAAGAGAAGGTGGTATAGTGGAGGAAGGGGCAATAGTGGTAGCCCTGGGCTCGGCCCACGAAGCCATAGTGAAAGGAGCTCTGGATGGAGACTTTGCTCTCGATATTGGGTCCTGATGCCTACAGAACATTCTTCTATTTCCTTGGCTTGTAGAATTCATGCATTACCTCGTGCAAGAAATTCATTGAAGTCTTGGAATTGATTAGCTGTTGGATGTAGGGAGCAAATGGTGAGGACCTCTCTTGCTCCATTGAGGCTTTGCAAATCTCCTCAAGTAGGTACTCCATGACATTTAAGTGAGTGCCATTATATAGATACTAGAGAAGGTCGATGTTGTAGGATCTGATGTTTGTTGCATCACCAACGTTTGGATCTAAAATATATCATAAAATCTTATTCAGGGTTGACAACCCTGGATATAGTCCTGTAGTCCCTTCTACCTTCGCACGTTTGATGCCAAGCATATAGAAATGATCTATGTTCTTTGTTGTCTGGGATGGCTCGGCATGAATGAATTCAAGTTCCAAACGTCCTTCACTCGGAAGGTCTGAATGAAGTTAGGGCTTTGAGATAGAAAATCTATCACCACTTGGGAAGTCCAGATGAACATCACTTGGAGGATTCGGATAAGGTCATGGCTTCGGGCCAAAATCTCTATCCCCACTCTGGGAGTCCAAATGAACCTCACTCGAAGGTTATATAAAAAATGGGCTCTTCTGGACGGAGAACCACTGAAAAACTTCAGAGGTTTCAAACCACCTCACTCGGAGGGTCCAAACCAACACTTTGCAAACTTCTCAGGTACCCCTGGTCATGTTTTAGGTCAACCGAGACTCTCTCTCACATGCTTGGAAGTTCCAGCTGACTGGTCTGGAAGTTCCGGACGAGCACTGAATATTGGTGTAGAGAGTTTTTCAAAGATTTTTTAGTTGATTCCTTTTGAGCACCAAGCAAGTGACTAGCTCCTCCCTTAATAGTATGTTTGTCCTATACTCAATGTGTTCATTGGATCACTAAAAAGGACTAGAAAACCATCTTTAATCTTCTAGATTTCATGATGTCTCTTTGTCAATATTTTTAGGGGTAGTCAACACCTGTTCCAACTTTTTTGTGGGGTTAAATTCCTGATCAACAACTTGATGCTCACATTAGTCTCTTAATTGTTTTCTCATTAATAATCAGAACTCACCTAGGGGCCAAGATGCACTTTTATGATGGAACATAAATGTTCCCATCACTAATGCAGGGTTGTTGTCTCGACTTGGGAGCTGATTAAAATTGAGGTGTTATATCCTAAATTCTGAGTCCCGACAAAAGTGATCCAACTGAATTAACTCCACAATCCCAACCATCCAATCAAAAGCCCGTAGGACAACAGCCCGGAGCCCACAATTAGCCTGCATAAAGAACCCATCCATCCAGACCCTCAACCCCAACCCTAGCACGCCATCCACCATTCCCCTACAGCAGCCGCTGCTCACATACTGTCACCCCAATAAGCCCTCATCTCCTATTCTCTTGCTCCGCCTACTTGTACCAGCCTGGGATGGCAAGGGTAGGGCAAGGTGAGCTCAGTGCCAGCTCTGGCCTCCTAGTCCCAGCTGCTCATACGGGAGTTGAGGGCGAGCTCGCGATCGTGATGATAGTACAATGGGAGCTCGCAACAGCGAGGGGAGGGCAAGGAGAGCTCGCGATGGCAATAGTAGGGCAACTCTCAGCCTCAGCCCACACTTGATCCTCCTTCTATTTTCCATCCCGCTAGAGATCCTACTACCTCTAGCCCTAAGCTCCCCTTTCTCTGTGAAGCTGATGTGGTGTTCTTGCTTGTACAGTCTAATTTGTTGCTTGATGGGTTAGTGTTGGGGGAAGGGTCCCCGCGTTACCCCGAACCGACGGGCTTCCCCCTGATAGCGTCAAGACCCCCCTTCCTGCGTCAACCCGTCCCACCTCGCATCAGCAAACTCCGCTGGCATCATCGAGGCGTCAAGGCTGCACTCCGTCTCGACGGGCGTCGAGGCCGTGTCCCGTCCCGGCGGACGTCGAGGCCGTGCCCCATCCCGGCTCATGTCGAGGCCGCGCTTCACCCCGTCGCCAAGGGCAACACGTCATCAAGGACTACCTCGACGTCCGACGTCGTCGAGGGCTACGTCGACATCGTCAAGGTCTACGTCGACGTCGTCAAAGACCACCTCGACGTGCTTAGGGATTCCTCCAAAGATGCCAAAGAATATTCCCCCAAAGATGCCCAGGAATATTTCCCCAATATCCTCTAAGGATGGGCAAATGACCATAATGCCCTTGTAAATTCCCTCTCCTGTGAGGGCAAAATTGTAATCTCCCATTTTCCATTCTCAAACCCTATAAATACTCCCCAGGGGGTAGAGAGAAGGGGATCCACTTTTCGGAGATATGAATTGTAATTCCTAAAATCAATACGAGAATTTCCATTTGTCCTCAACACGAGCGTCTTACACTCCACGCCTTCGCCGGTCGAGCTCCTGCGCGCTTAGCCTCGACAGACACTACACTTGTTCGTACACCGCTGGTACTCCCGGAGGTCGACGCAACCGATCGGGGGTGCCTAAAGTACACTGCCTAGTCCCGTAGCTACGACAGTTGGTGCCGTCTGTGGGAATCGAGCAAGAAGTTGTGTCATCTGAGACGCCGTCGGGAGTAGGCCCGCGGACAGCACCGACGACCGTAGCACGCGCGCGGTGGTCTTCGACACCACACGCGCGCTTCTTCGCGCAGTAAGAAGGCATGCCTCTCAAGGCGAAAGCAACGAAGGGGACCAAGCGAAAGGTCGCAAGTATCACCAACCTGGTTCCGAGCACCCCAGCTCGCGCCCCCCAGGTCATCGCAAGGACAACAACACGCGCCGCCCTACGATGAACAACGACGTCACCCCTGCCATCAATGCCTAAGCCACCGGTCCAGACACCTCTGGGACCCCCACTCATGCTGAGCGAGAGATGGGGGCATTAAGGCGGCAGGTTGCGGCCGCAGCCCAGCAGGCGGAGCAACTCCAGGTCCAGCTTGAAGCAGCCCAAGTCAAGGCCCTCCGCGCGGCGGCGTTAGCCCGAGAAACTGTGGAGCTCCGGGCACAACTTGCAGCTGCCCAAGGCGGAGCCGACATTGTTTGTCGACCGCAAGAAGAAGCCATAGCGGAAGCACGGGAGAATATCTGGCGCAATCACCAAGCAGCCAATGAGCTCCTCCAAGACTTGGCAAACGTGCAAGCATGCGCCGAACCCCTCCGTGAAGAGATCGGACAAAATCAACAAACAGCGCATGCGATCCTCCGAGATGCCGGGGCTGGCACCAGCGACCAAGGGGCGCTAGACCCGGGTCAGCGCCGGGGCAACACGCATACCCAGCTGCCTCACCTGACGCCTATATCCCAGCTCCGGTGGCCGCACTAGCCGCTCACCTGCCAAGGCAGGAGGTTGTCAACCTCGCGGACGTGCTCAGTCCGCTCAGCTCGGGCTTGCGGCCAACCGGTGGCCAAGCAAGTTTCACCCGGCGAACCTTCCCAAGTACAACGGTGAGACGGACCCCACAGAGTACACCGGTGTGTATGAGGCTGCCGTATCAGCCACCGGAGGGGGCGAAGCGGTGATGGCGAAAAGTCTGCTGCTTGCACTCACGGGTTAGCTCGCACGTGGTACCTCACATTGCCTCCCAGCTCGGTGTACTCGTGGGAGCACCTTCGCGAGCAGATGCACAGTCGCTTCCAGGGAAGCATAAACAAGCAAGTTACCTCTTCGGATCTGAACATCCTCAAGCAGGCCCCAGGCGAATCCATCCGGGCATTCTGCAAACGCTTCTCCAACCTCCAATGCCAAGTCTGCGACATCACCGACCAAAGCGTGTGTGACGCCGCGCGTCGTGCCATACGTGATGAGGACCTGGTAGCCAAGCTCGACAGGAAGTAGCCGAGAACGATTAGGGAGCTCTATGACATCATGGACACGTACTCCCGGGCCGAGGAAGGGAGAGAGCAGAGAAGAGCCGAAGCCTTGGCCTCAACCGCCCAGTTCGCGCCTGACGCGGAGAATCATGACAAGCATCGGCCACGCCAACGAGGAGTACACCACGTGGAGGAGCGCGAGGCTCCCTCCTCGCAAATACACTACCAAAGCCAAGGCCAGTGGCAAGGCAGTCGGCAGAACCAAGCACGCAGTGAAGAATGAGACCACCCACGTCTGGATCACCAAGATTGGAGGCGCGACGACCACCACGACCATGAGAACAACAGCCAGGCTAGGCACGGTAACCACAGAAGTGGTGGAGGCAGCAGGCCACAAGGCATGTTCTGTGAAGTACATCGAGTAAGCACTCACTCCACGACGGAGTGCGAGGTCGTCATCGCGGCCCGGCGGAGCCGACAACCACGGCACCCCGGCGGCAGAGGCATCGCGGAGCTGACAGGCCGTACTCGGGAGCAAGGAGAGCCTGCCTTACAGCTATCGCCGCCACCACCTCTACCGCCACATGGCAGAGCACCAGTGCAAGCCATCGGCCCCCAGCGAATCATCCACGCCATCACTGGAGGCAATGCTCACACCTACGCATCCAAGCGACAGCGCCGAGCCTACATCCGTCAAGTCAACCACATTGGTTCCTTCTCGCCCACTGAACTACCCGCGTGGGTCGGCGCCACCGTGACCTTCAGCCCGGAGGACGCCGCCGGAATCACCTTTCCTCACCATGACGCTCTTGTCATCTCAACGGTCATCAACAGCTGCGAGGTGCATCGCGTCTTCATCGATGGAGGTAGCTCAGCGGACATCCTCTTCGCGTCTACACTCGCCGAGATGGGAATCCCTCGCGTGTGCCTCACTCCCGCGGGGGTACTACTCCTGGGCTTTAGGGGCGAGCCAATCCCAGCCCTCGGTAAGATTGAGCTTCCGATGGAGTTTGGGGCCGGCGATTGCATCCGCAGGGAGAGAATTGTCTTCGACGTTGTTGACATCCCCTACCAATACAACGTCATCCTTGGCCGAGTCACGCTGAACAAATTTGGCGTGGTTCTGCACCACGCCTTTCTCTGTATGAAGATCCCAGCCTCCTCAGGGGTTATCACAGTGCGGGGCAATCAATACTTGTCCCGTAAGATCGACAGCGACATCTAAGCGGCCATCTGGTATGTTCATACCGTCCAGTCGGAAGATGACAAGGCTACGCAGGGGGCTCCCGACCCGCCAACATCAGGGTGGTGGGTGCCAAAGCCTAAACCTGATGGTGAGACGTGCGCCATGCTGCTCTCAGAGGGTGATTTGACCAAGACAGTGCTCATTGGGGTCAACCTCGACCCAATCAATGAGAAGGCCATCCTCAGCACGTTGCGGACCAATGGAGACATGCTCGCCTAGGAGCACGAGGACCTCCCCGGTGTCTCCTGAGAGATCATCGAGCACAAATTACTCGTCAATCCCGACGTGCGTCCTGTCAAGCAGAAGCTGCGAAAGATGTCGGTGGAGCGTCAGATCGCGGCACGGGAGTAGGTGGACAAGCTCCACAAGGCAGGAGTCATCCACGAAGTCAATCACCCCGAATGGCTTGCCAATCCTGTCCTAGTCAAGAAGGCCAATGGCAAGTGGCGC
Source organism: Stipa capillata (assembly GCA_019208055.1). Lineage (NCBI taxonomy): Eukaryota > Viridiplantae > Streptophyta > Magnoliopsida > Poales > Poaceae > Stipa > Stipa capillata. Next base: position 155,341 of record JAGXJF010003035.1, read on the forward strand.
ATGTGCGTGGACTACACCAACCTCAACCGCACATGCCCGAAGGACAACTTCCCGCTGCCACGGATCGATCAACTTGTCGATGCTACCTCCGGGTGTGAACTTATGAGCTTCCTTGACGCCTACTCAGGGTATCACTAGGTGCGAATGGTGCGGGAAGACGAGGAGAAGACCAGCTTCATCACGCCTTCTGGGACATTCTGTTATGTCCGGATGGCGTTTGGGTTGAAGAATACCGGAGCTACTTTCTCCAGGCTCATGCACAAGGCCCTCTCCAGCCAAGTCGGGCACAACATCGAGGCCTACATCGATGACATCGTTGTCAAAAGCATGATAGCCGCCGTCCACGCGGCAGACTTACAGGAGACGTTCGACAACCTCCGTCAAGCCGGCATGAAACTCAATCCAGAGAAATGTGTGTTCGATGTTCAAGCAGGGAAGCTGCTCGGCTTCCTCGTGTCGAGAAGGGGAATCGAAGCTAACCCTTCAAAAATCAAAGCCATCCTCGACATGCGCCCGCCTAAGGACGTCAAGGAAGTACAAAAGCTTACCGGACGCCTCACGGCACTCAGGAGATTTGTCTCCAAATCTGCCGAGAAGGGTCTCCCTTTCTTCAAGGCTCTACGAGGGTCCACCAACTTCAAGTGGACGGTGGACAGCCAAGCAGCCCTAGATAACCTAAAGAGGTACCTCACCTCACCACCGCTGTTGCAAAGTCCTACCCAAGGGGAGAGCCTGTTATTGTATCTGGCAGCTACCCCGGCCGCGGTGAGCGCCGTCTTGGCCAAAGAAGAAAACACAATCCAACACCCAGTATACTACGTTTCCGAAGCGCTTCAAGGTGACAGGGCGCGGTATACCAAGCTAGAAAAGCTCGCATACACGTTGCTGATGGCATCTCGTAAACTGCGGCACTACTCATCGCTCACTGTATTCGAGTGCCATCCTCTTTCCCCCTCGGAGAGATGCTCCGCAACAAAGAGGCCTCCGGATGCATCGGGAAGTGGGCGGCCAAGCTTGCCTCATTCATCATCGGCTTTCTCCCTCGGATGGCGATCAAGTCGCAGGTGCTGGCAGACTTTGTAGCAGAATGGGTCCCGTCGGAATATCCCGCCACCCAAGACCATGCTGACTTGCTGTGGACGATATACGTGGATGGCTCCTGGTGCTCCGATGGTACCGGCGCAGGGGCTGTGACTCGAGGCCCACTTGGCAGCGACCGAGGCCCGCTTACCAGTTCGGGACTTATTCTCGCAGCGGGGGTCCCACCTGTCGGTCGGATGGGACCGCACTGCCGTTCGGGTGGAGAGTCGGTGAGGTTGAGGGCCACCGCCAGTGAGGTTTTGGGTGTATTTGCGCCGGTGAGAATTTGTAGAAATTGGAGAAGGGTTCTGGACTAAGAGGGGGAGGGAAATAAGATGGCTATGCTGGATCTTGAGGAGGGGATTCGCATTGCTTGGACTGGTGCGGAAATAGGTGGTGGAAGATTTGGCTGACAAGGTGGAATGGAGGACTTCAAGTGCAATCGATGAGCTCGGCAGTTGGAAGAGAGTCAGAGGAATGGCTTGGAGGAGGAAGAGGGCTCAGAAGTGCTTCATATAGGCCGCGAGCGTGAGGGCGCTTGAGGCGGCCGTCGGATGCGTCAGACACGATGGAGGTGGGGGGCCCAGGTGGTCATGGCTTGGTGGCAAGTGACGAGGAGGTCAAGGGGGAGGCCCTGGTGAAGGCTGGAATGGTGGAGCTGTTTCGAACCACCGGGAACTCAGAGATGCCGCGCATAGGTATGTCTAGGTGTACCGTGCACGCACTCTAGACGTGGCTAGTGCACGTGCACATTGGCACGGCCGTATCGAGAGGTTCCTGGCTACTTCTCCTTGTGCACAACCATGTCACGGAGTTAGCCTATTGTGTTAAAAGGAGGACATAACAGGTGGAGTGCAGAGAGGAAGAGAGGAGAGTGAGAGACATGGAGATGCCACTCAAAGCATGAATAGACATTAGGGTGACAGAGGAACAAAGGAGATTCTCCTGGACAGGGCTGTGGTGTGGCAAGGTTCTAGTCATTCTAGAGATGCTAGAGAAAAAGTTTCATGACTTTTTCCAGCTTTTAGCTTCAACAAAACAAGGTTTGACTAGATGTGGCAGGATCTTTCTGTGGTGGATGCTTTGAAATTTTGTACTGGATACAGCTATGTTTTTGCATAATTCTTGACCTGCAAGTCTCCGCTATGTTGCAAAAAATTTGTAGAATTTTCGGAGAAGTATTTCTGGGAGTTGTAGTTCAATTGCAATTTTTGTAGAATGTGGTTTAGAATTTTTGCACTGGACACCACCCTTTTATCTTATAATTAGGTGCATATGGGCCCCACATATTTTATGGAACTTTTCTAAATTTTTAGAGAAGTAAATTCACATAAAATAACACTATTAGGGTTTTTGTGTTAAAAGAACAGAAATTAAGGAATTGTGTATGAGCTAGGGTTTCAGGTGGTGGGTGCCATATCTGACAAGTGGGCCCCTGGGGATGTTTGGCAAACTGGCTTGGATAACCTGAGACCCTATTTTGGTATTAGGGTTTCCACTTTGGTCGGGAGAAGACTAGGTTAGGGTTTCAACAAAATCGTCAAAGGAGAAAGCGATTTGGGTTTAGGGCATTGCGTATATATGCATATAAGTTTCCTATTTTGGGCAAGGTTTGAGTAGGTAGTCCTTGGGGATTATCTTTAGTTCATTTTCATTGGCGTATATTGTCGGAGTATTATTCCGGCAATACTAACTATGGGGCGGCGTGAGCACAGCAAATTAGGATGGGTGCACACGGGAGACAGGATTTAGACAGGTTCAGGCCCTCACGGAGAGGTAATACCCTACGTCCTGTGTTTGGTGACTAGTATAGCGTGTATCCCGAGTGCCGCAAGCCCTGGAGATTCAAATCTCGAGGTTGCTTGGAGACAATGGAGATCCTAAGATACTTTCTGGCCTAGAGATTTCTGCCGATCGGAGGTCCCCTCCCGGGCCTTATATAGGCGGCCTGGGTAGGGTTACAGGAGTCCGAATCGGTTAACAGATTGATTTCCTAACTTGTTACAACTGATTCCGGGTATGCCGGACGGGTATTAGTCCATGTCTTGTACTCCACGTTGATGAGGCATCCCCGTGTAGGAGTCGGACTCCTAGCAGTCGGCCCGGCCCACCCTGTGGCCGGAAGGCCGAATTTGTCCTCCTTGATGATACCCGGGTGCCATGTCATCATCAGTAGCCCCCGAGTCCTTCACGATCTTGCTGCTACTAGTCCTCTCTTCCGGTCAAACTTCCCGAGTGATAGAACTCCTGTGGAACAGATAGTTAAAGCCGAGTAACATTCACCTGTAAGGCAGGAATATTATGGCGGGTGAGCTAATAACGGGTAAACTCTGGTGGCACCCGATCCATCCTGATGGACAAAGACCGGCTGATAGCCCAGCGTGGGACGTGCCATGAATCCCGACTGAATTTCTGAGTAGCACCCGGCCTCCCCGAGTGGTTAAAGGCCAGCTAGCGTCCCCTGAAGGAATGCCTCCGAAATTCGCGTCAGAACCAGAGAAACAAGCCATGGCGCATAGGTTCCTGAGTAATGAAGTCTCATACCGGGTCGTTCCACTGAGTCTGGGGGTTCCAGACACCAGAACCTACGAGGCTTGAATGCTCCGTAGGTTTAGGCGGAGAATCCGGCAGCTCCGAGTTGCTCAGCATCCGATTTGTGGCCTACGGAAGGCACGCCATTGCTGCCCTTCACTCGAGTGTACTCGGGTGACTGCGTTCCTGCTTGAGGCCAGCCACCGATACCCTTCACGACCATAGCACCCAGTTCCGGTCCAACCGGTAACCGGTAAGGGTTTGCGGAAAACACGCTTCGGTCGCCATCAGCAGAGGTTTATTCCGACAAGTCATTAAGCCCGGGAGGCCAACCGTCGGATTTCCTTTCATCAAACAGCACGAATCGCGGCACCTCCAGGTCGTGGGCACGGAAAAGACGCGACGTGGCCCGTCAGAAGCGCGCGTGATGGAATCTGAAGAGGCACATCGTGGGCGCGGCAGATCCGGATGCGTGCGGACGTGGGGAAACTGAACCGTTCGAGCCGTCCCTTTATATTCCAAAGAGTTTGCGAATTCGACCCACGCATCCACTCGCATTCTCCTTCTTCTTGCGCCCAAACGCTTCGCCTTCTCCTTGCCTAAACCAACCCGCACGCGCCGCTCCGTCCAAAACCCTAATCCTCACCTCAGCCACCTCGGATGCAATCCCCGCATTGGGAAGTCGATCTGACCGAAGCCGAAGAAGACGCCCTTGTGTGGAAGCTGCTGAGCGAAGGGGAGTCGCCCACCGACCCAATGGCCCCGTGGGTGAAATCATCAGCGACGGAGACGCGGCTGGTGATCCTTGAGCGATTCGGGTTGCTGCCGCCAAAGGAGTTGGTCGAGTGGCACGCCGCCGCGGGGGAGACCATCCCTACTCCGAACACCAGCGAGCTAGTCGTCCACGGCCCCTTCTTTGAGCGGGGGTTCTCGGTGCCCATCCACCCATTACTGTGGGGGTTGCTTTACTACTACGGACTGGAGCTCCACAACCTCAACCCCAACAGCATGCTCCATGTCGCGTGCTTCATCACCCTCTGCGAGTGCTATCTTGGCATTCGACCACACTTTGCCCTGTGGAAGCACCTGTTCATGGTGAAGCCACAGCCGAGCAGAGACAACCCGGCCGTAGTGGGGGGCGCCGGGTTCCAGCTGAGGTCCGGGGCGGCGAAGAACTACCCAGCCCCACCAATGCAGTCGTCGAACAAGGTCTGGCACGCCAACTGGTTCTACTGCGCCAACCCTGAGTCGACGCTGCCAGCCTTCTCGGGCCAGCCGCCCGTAGCCAAGCCGAGCTGGTCAGATCCTCCGCTCGACCGGGAGCAGGATAGCGTCGTCGTCCTAATGGCGTAGCTCGAGGAGGCGATGAAGGCCGGGGTCACCGGGGCGGTTGTCGCCGCGACCTTCGTCCGATGGCGGGTGCAGCCTGCAAAGCTGTGGGCGCATCCCATGTTCGAATATACCAGCGAAGGTGACGCGACCCGGGAGTCTGCTTAAGAGCTCACGGAGGGCGAGGTCCAGAGCCGGCTCGAGAGGATCTTGGCCCCGGGACGAGCCTGGACTTCTCTGGGCGGCCGCCGCCCTTCAGCCGGGCGAACCCGCCGAGTGACGTGTGTAACTGAGTCTTGCCCCTTTTGTTTTTCCTCAACTCCTCACCGGATCTCACTCGGGGCTCGCCTTTATGTTTTGGCAGGTCCTGTTCGGCTTTTGTTCCAATGCTCCCCTCCCGGAGGACGAGATATGGAACCAGCCGCGCTACGCCAACGTCCCGAGCGGCGGGAAGCCACCGCAGGGGGCAGCCGGGGCATCTTCCTCCGGCGCCAGCTCTTCCAAGGGCGCCGGGTCTTCGGGGGGCGCCGGTCCTTCTAAAGGGAAGGCAGCAGCGGCCGCGGCCCCCCTCCCTCCTCCGCCGAGTGCGCCGGCCCCGGAGGAGGACGAGGATGAAGATGACGTCCCCCTCCGCGTGAAGAGGCGGAGGGCGCCGGCGGGCCCTGCCCGGAGGGGACAAGGCAGCTCCGCCGCCGGTCCGACGCCTGCTGCGGCGGGCTCCGCTTCATCGGGGCAGGGTGGCTCTGCCACCGGCCCTGACTCGGTGGCTCCGTCCTCCGCAGGGACTGCTCCGGCCGGGCCGGACGGCTCCGCTGCTGGGGCTGATCCGGTGGTGCCGGCTGCCGCGGGGACTGCTCCGATGGAGCAAGACGGCTCCGCCGCTGGTGCTGACCCTGTGGCGCCGGCTGACGCGGGGACTACTCCGGCGGAGCGAGACGGCTCTGCCGCTGGTGTTGACCCGACGCCAGCTGCCGCCCCGAGTGACACTCCTCGGGCGGCCAGGGATGACGTTCCCCCCGGCCGGGGGGAGAAAAGAGACGCAGACACCGCCTTCGGGGCGCAGGGCGGAACGGGGACCTCGCCAGCCCCGGCTGCTGCCGCTCCCGGGGGGCGAGCTGCGGGGCCCAAGAGGCGCATTCCCGTCCCCCGATCTGCTAAGTAAGTGTCTCGGCAATTGTCTTTCTGTTTGTGTTTTTCAAAGGCTGACGAGCTCAAACTCCTCAGGACGCGGAGGGCGGGGGACATCCCGAAGGCTCCCCCGAGCGCCCCGAAACCTAGTCAAGGCGGGGATCCCCTGGCGGCGGACGTCCGACCTGCGTCGCCCCTGCCTACGACCTCGTCATCGTCTCCCCGGCCGTCCCCCGAGCGGCCCAGCGCGCAGCCCGCGCCGACTCAGGGTGCGCCCGAGGACACTGGCCGGGAGTTGGTTGCCGCAGGAGAGGCGGGTCCCGAGTCGGCTGGGGCCGCCCCGCGGGACCGTGGGAGCAGCCGTGGCCCGCCCCCACCGATGGAGGAGTTCAGCGCTGCTCCTCCTCGCCAGCCGTCCTCCGAGCTGGTGCTCCGACCGCTTTGGGTCCGGGAGTCGGACCCGTGGCGGCCGGCTATGACGATCCGGGAGATCGACGACCTCGCGGAGGAAAAGGAGTGGAATGACGCGACGGAGGTCGTGGCTCAGCTTGGCGAGATGCTCCCGGCCTTGCTGAAGACTATGAAGAAGGGAGCCAATCTACTGAACGGAAGGTTGCGCCCGTTGATGCAGGTGAGTCCCCTTTACCTTCAGAAGGGTGTATCCGTAGGGAGTAGCCCCCGGGCCCCTGCCCGACTAAGGTAGTCGGGCGGAGGGCCCTTAGCTTTTTGTAGTTGTCACTCTGGGTGCACGGACAGTGCACCCAGAGGGTGTAGCCCCCGAGCCTTCGTTCGACTAGGATAGTCGGGCGGAGGGTTTATTTTTCCTTTTGTGGGAGTTTGACTCTGGGTGCACGGACAGTGCACCCAGAGGGTGTAGCCCCCGAGCCTCCGATGGGTCCTTGGGACCGAGTGGAGGGTTTTGATAATCTTCCCGGGTGGCCTTATCCTGTCGCATTCTCTTTTTTGCAGAGTCTGAATCAGCGGTCGCAACACAAGACTGCCTTCCTCCAGGACCGGCTCCCGGTCCTTGACCGACTCGACCTACGGAAGGCCGAGTGGGACAAGATGGCTGCGAGTCGGTAGTCGGCAGAGGATATGGCTCGCAAGCGCGGGGCGGAAGTCACCGCTCTACAGGCGGGCCTGTCGCAGCAGATCGCCCGGACCAAAGGTGGGGGATCCGAGTGGCGTTTGCTGTCCTTTATTGCCGTCTGCCTTACTGATGTGTTGCCCTTTGTAGCCACCGAGGAGGAGGCCGTGAAGATTAAGGTGGAACTCGAGGCGGTGCAGGCCCGCACCCGGGAGCTCGACGCTGCTAAGGACCAGGTCCGCAAGCTCGAGGAGATGCTCGCGGCGGAGAAAGTCCGTGCAGATTAGCTCGAGCGCAAGGCCGCTGACTCGGCGGCGGCTGCCGAAACGGCGAAGAGGGGAGCCGCGGAGGCTGAGTCTGGTAAGTTTTTGACCCAGGCTCGGAGCAAGTCGGGGTCCGCAAGTCTTCACTGCTCACCACTTAAGTGTTCTCTTTGTAGCTTTTAAGGCGCGCCTCGAGAAAGCCCGTGGGATGACCGAGTCGCTGCTGACTGCGGGACGGGTGGCGTGCAGCACCCTCTGGTTGGAGGAGTCGGCCCCGGACTCTGTAGTTGGAGTCGCAGAGCGCCTGACGCAAGCGCCTGACCAGGTGAAGAAGTTAGAGTCAGACACCGCGCGGATGGGGGCCACCATGATTCTGGCGGTGGCTTGGTCACACTATTCACTGCTAGACATGCAGGCGATCGGAGAGGGGTACGCTGCCGACGTCCCGGACGAAGAGATCCCGGAGATGGTGAAGACCGTTGAGTCTACGGCCGACTCTCTCATGGATCGCGCGGGCCTGTGAAAATAATGGTAGCAGTGAACAGCTCGGTAATGCCGGGTTATTTTTGTAAGGACTCGGAAGGCCCGAGTGAATTTTGTAAGGACTCGGGAGGTCCGAGTGATTTTCTTTGATATGCACTCGGGGATACCGAGTGACTTGTGTATAAACTGCTCAATCAGTAAGTAAGTTTATGTTATTTATGAAAGGACTTCGTTCCCATGTATGTTTGCTCGTTCGTTTTTGTTCCTTGCCAACCCGTTGTAGCCTCCTTTGCGTAGAGATTAGCCATGGGCGTGTGTCCCGTGTAGCGTAAGGTTGAGGCGTAAACCGGCGGTTGGAGTCAAGGAATTAACGCCGTTCTTTATACACGGTACTAGAAGATTTCACAAGTGTGGGGAAAACCACGTATTTGTCGAGTGTCTGCTACGATCGGGCGTAGCGGGTCAGTCGGGAGGAGGAAACTTATTCCGAGTGAACGGAAAAAGTGTTTTTTTATTAATGTTGTCATATTTAACATATAAAGTATTTTAGGCGTAGAAACGACGTAGCTGTTCGATGTTCCACGCGTTGGTGAAGGTGTTGCCATCGCCGTCCTTCAGTCGGTAAGCCCCCGGGCGCAGCACCTCAGCGACTATGTACGGACCCTCCCATGGTGGTGAAAGTTTATGTTGCTCTTTGCTGGACTGGACTCGTCGTAGGACCAGATCGCCGACGTTGAACGAGCGGCCGCGTATGTGCCGGCTGTGATAGCGTCGTAGACCCTGCTGGTACTTAGCCGACCGAAGGAGCGCAACCTCGCGGGCCTCTTCGAGTTGGTCGAGAGCGTCTTGTCTTGCCTCCTCTGACTCGGCTTCGTTAAAGGCGCGAACGCGTGGAGACCCGTACTCCAGGTCAGTCGGGAGGATGGCCTCGGCTCCGAAAACCATGAAGAAAGTTGTATAACCGGTTGACCGATTAGGCGTAGTCCGGAGGCTCCAAAGTACTGATGGTAATTCGGCTGCCCACTTGCCTGCGAACTTGTTCAGTCGTTGGAAAATCCGAGGCTTGAGGCCTTGCAATATCAGATCATTGAATCGCTCAACTTGCCCGTTGGTGCGTGGGTGTGCCACGGCGGCGAAGTCAAGACTGAAGTTGTAGTCGTCGCAGAATTGGAGAAAAGCTCGCCCCGTGAACTGGGTGCCGTTATCTGTGATGATGCTGTTGGACACGCCGAAACGGAAGACAATGTCCCGAAAGAATTCGACGGCCTTTTCTGCAGTTATCGTGGCGACCGGCTTGGCTTCGATCCACTTAGTGAACTTGTCGACCGCGACGAAAAGGTGTGTGTAGCCCCCGGGAGCCTTCTTGAGGGGACCAACCATGTCCAGACCCCAGGCCGCGAAGGGCCAGGTGATCGGGATAGTTTGGAGAGCCTGAGCCGGCAAGTGTGTCTGCCGGGCGAAGTGCTGGCATCCTTCGCAGGTGCAGACGATGTGTTCGGCGTCTGATACGGCAGTCGTCCAGTAGAAAACCCTGTCGGAAGGCCTTCCCGACTAGTGACCTAGGAGCCGCATGGTGTCCACATACTCCCGAGTGGATATCGTGCAGTAGTTGCTTTCCTTGGTCGTGGGGTATGCACCGTTGGAGGACCCCGGAGGTGCTCTTCTTGTAAAGTTCGTCATCGGCGACGACGAAGGCCTTGGCACGTCGCGCAATGCGGCGCGCCTCGGTTTGGTCCGGCGGGAGGATATCCCGTAGGAGGTGATCTAGGAAAGGCGTTGTCCAGTCGGGAGTGACGGTCAGGACCTCTGATGAGGGCTGCTGAGTGGTGTCACTCTCCGGGGCTTGTTGTTCCTTGGTCTCGGGTGTTGTGTCTGCCTTGATAGAAGGGGCGTGCAACTCCCGACTGGATCCTAGTTTGGCGAGTGCATTTGCAACTTCGTTGTCTCGGCGTAGGATATGGGTGATTTCGAGGCCGTCGAACTTAGCTTCGAGCTTGCGCACTTCTTGGCAGTAGGCTTCCATGGAGGGGTCTCTACACAACCAGTCCTTCTTGACCTGTCGGACTACCAGTTCCGAGTCTCCGCGCGCCAGGAGGCGGCGAATCCCGAGTGAAACGGCAAGACGAAGACTGTGGAGCAAAGCTTCGTACTCGGCAACGTTGTTAGATGCCGGGAAGTGGATCTGTAACACATACTTAAAGCGTTCGCCTTTGGGAGATATGAGCACGACACCAGCCCCCGCGCCCTGAAGCATCAAAGAGCCGTCGAAGTAGAGCGTCCAGTGCTCGAGGTCGACGACGGAGGGTAGCGATTGAACCTCTGTCCACTCGGCCATGAAGTCGGCGAGTGCCTGGGAATTGATGGCCGTGCGGGGGGCATAAACTATGCTGAAGGCCATGAGTTCCATGGCCCACTTAGCAATCCTGCCCGTGGCATCCCGGTTGTTGATGACATCGGAGATTGGGAAGGAGCTGACCACCGTAATGGGGTGTCCCTGGAAGTAGTGGACTAGCTTCCGTGACGTTACGAACACCGCATAGATGATTTTCTGGATCTGAGGGTACCGCGCCTTGGACTCGGAGAGGACTTCACTGATGAAGTAGACCGGGCGCTGGACCTTCTGGATATGGCCGGGCTCGGAGCGTTCCACAACCAAGACCGTGCTAACTACCTGAGTAGTTGCTGCAACATAGAGAAGCAGTGGTTCGTTGGGCATGGGGGACGCCAGCACCGGGGGGGTGGTTAAGAACTTCTTCAAGCCATCGAGGGCGTCCTGGGCCTCGGGTGTCCAGGTGAAGGTCTCCGACATCTTCATGAGTTTGTAAAGGGGCATGGCTTTCTCGCCGAGTCGGGAGATGAATCGGCTGAGGGCTGCCATGCACCCGGTCAGCCTTTGGACGTCTTTGAGGTTCTTCGGTGGGCCCATCTTGGCGATGGCATCGATCTTCTCCGGGTTGACTTTGATCCCTCGTTCGGAAACGATAAAACCGTGTAGCTTGCCCGAAGGGACCCCAAATACACACTTTTCGGGGTTGAGCTTCATGCTAAATCTCCTAAGGTTGGAGAATGTTTCTCCCAAATCGTTCAGGAGATCTTCTCTTTTTTGGGACTTGATCACCACATCGTCGACGTAGGCTTGTACGTTCCGGCCGATCTGCGACTGAAGGCAACGCTGTATGCACCGTTGATACGTAGCACCTGCGTTCTTGAGGCCGAAAGGCATGGAGACATAGCAGAAGGCGCCAAATGGAGTGATGAAAGATGTCTTGATCTCGTCATCCTCCTTCATCTTAATCTAGTGATAGCCCGAGTAGGCGTCGAGAAAACATAAAATTTCGCACCCGGCCGTGGAATCAATCACTTGGTCAATGCGGGGGAGAGTGAAAGGATCTTTGGGACATGCCTTGTTGAGGCTAGTATAACCAACACACATCCTCCACTTTCCATTCTTTTTGCGAACAAGAACTGGGTTCGCTAACCAGTCGGGATGATACACTTCTTTAATGAAGCCAGCTGCTAGAAGCTTGGCTATTTCCTCTCCTATAGCCTGACTTCAATCCTCAGCGAAACGGCGCAAAAGCTGCTTGACCGGCTTAACGTCTGGCCGAACATTCAAAAAGTGCTCGGCAGCCTCCCATGGAACTCCGGGCATGTCGGAAGACGTCCATGCAAAGATGTCCCGGTTGTTCTGGAGAAAGCTGACGAGCGCGCTTTTCTATTTATCGCTGAGCGCAGTCCCAATCTGCGTCGTCTTGGAGGGGTCTTCGGGATCGAGCTGGATCGACTTGTGTCGACGATTGGTAAACCGGCGATCTTACGGTACTCGCGAGATGATGATTACTGGGGGGTAGGGATCTCTAGGGGCCAAGTCGCCCAGAGATCTGACAGCAGGGAACAGCCGTTTTTATACAGGTTCGGGCCTCCCTCAGGATAATAGCCCTACGTCCTGTTGCTATATATTGATCGAGAACACGCTTTACAATGGGGGTGTATGTTAGTGGCTATCCTAGGCCTAATCGTAGACTAATCCTAGCTAATCCTCCGGGCTCGACTCCTTCGAGACTGCGGGTCTTCTAGGGCTTCACCTCCAGAGATCTTGAGCTGCGACTAGTTGAATCTATCGTGACCTAATCTGACCTGTTGTGACCTGTCCTCCCCTATGGGATGGCTGATCCTTATATAGGGGGTACCCAGGGTCGTACCGGACGTGGACTTACGCCCGAGTAGGACTCTGGCTTCCTTAAACGTCAGGATTGACTTTCCTAATTTGAGGGGAGTCTTCCTTCCTTAAAGGGGTTACTTTATCATCCGAGGATCCTTATCAGATACGCCTTCCTAAATCCTCAGGGAACTACACACAGATACCCCGAATACACGGGATACCGTACTACTCATCATCAAGCCCCCCATCAGTACGCGAAGTGAGGTCAAGATGGCTCTGTTAGAAATTTGCCCTTGTCGGAGACTAACCCCGAGTAGGCGACCCGAGTAGTCCTTACCGATGACTCCTCCGAGTAGACTCAATCTCTACCGAGTAGTCGCAAGAGCCTTATCGGATAATTCTTTGGATAAATCTAGAACGCCTTCCTTATCTGATCTGATCTGTCGATCACGGACACGCGTCCGCCCGGCTGATTTTCAGGAAACGGATCCATCGTGGCGAAAAATTCGCGTGGTGATGAAGAATCTTTTCTCTCTCTGGCCCATCTCTTGGGTCGTGGGTTGTCAGACCCTCTTTTTCCCGCGACGTGCTCTGTGCGCGAAAAAAGCAACTGCCCGCATTAAATGCGATGGAACTGATCGTGCCGTGAACCGCGCCCAGCGATCGTTCAAATCCTTTAGGAGTCCAAGAATTGGGGTTTTGCCCACATTGCATTCCTGCTCCCTAGCCTTCTGGTTCTCTTCATCTTCTTCCTTGCGCCATGGCCAGGAGCTCACCGGCTGATAACTTATGGCCACGCTCGGAGATGACCGAGGCAACTCTTGCGTCTTCCTTGGAGCTAGCTCTTATCCGATCCACCCACCAAGCCGAATTCCGCCACGTCCGGGGCGAAGGGACTCCCGAACCTGAACCCGGCTGGCTGGTCATTTTCCCCGATTGTTTCCGGTGCGGGTTCTTCTTGCCTCCTTCCACCTTTCTACAATCGATATTCCACTTCTATCGGGTCGAGGTGGTGAACCTCGGCCCGGCATCATATATTCTTCTGAGCGTGTTCGCCCACCTATGCGAAGCCTTTCTTGGAGTCCGGCCATCGCTGGACTTATTCCGATACTACCATAAGGTGGAGAGGACCCAGGGGAAGATTGTAGGAAGCGCAAGCATCCGCCTCCGAGAAGGAAGGATCACCGAATACATCGATGCCACCGAAATTCGGCCCTTCCCGGGATGGGAGCACAGGTGGTGCTATTGCCGCCCTTCGTCTTCCTCGGGCATAAGGTACTGGGGAACTCCACCTGAAGCTGCATCTTCCTGGACCGATGAGACCCTGCTCGACTCCCGCCTCCAGCATCTAGTCGGGGAAATCAAGGCCCTTCGAACTCGAGGCTTATCCTCAGCCGATGTGACCGCCGACTTTATCAGGCGCGGAGTTTGTCCTTTACGGTTCAGGGAAACAGGTGCTTGGGACTTGTCGAGCGATCCATACCAACGGTGGAAGAAGCTGGGTAAGTTTCTTCCCTCACAACCTAGTAGGGATGGCCCGTCGAAGTATCCTAACCCCCCTTTCTGCTTCGAAAAGCTCTCCCAGAAGCAGAGGTGTCCGAGAAGGTAAAAGCTCTCTTCACGCGCGTACCTTCTCTTGACCGTCCAATGGTCCCCACATCGCTACCCCTTCGACCTCCACACGAGAAGGAAGAGGTTCTAGCGGTAATCCCTTTTTTCTGTATGGTTTCTGATTCCCCACGCCCAACTTACACTGGTCTAGCGGAACCAACCCCCTCCGCAGAAAGAAGGACGCGGGGTTGACGATCCCGAAGCTGGGCCCTCCCTTCCTGATCGAGGTTCGACCGCGGCTGTCGGCCCGGACGGCAGAAACGCCAAACCCCCCGAGAAGATGGAAGAAGCTGCGCGGGGTGAACTAAGCTCCATGCCACTGCCTTATCTTCACCGAGTAAGGGATCCTTCGGATCGGCGAAGGCGCTTTACTTCACTAAAGAGGGCAAGGTACCATCTTCTTGCTCCATCGAACTTATCGATTTCACCCCCAATTTCTGATAGGCGACCTGCAGGGACACTTCTCCATCAAACCCCGCCCCTCTCGCTGTTCCACAGAGGAAGCCGTCTATCAGACTACGCCCTGGTCGGGGCCCGGCTGGCGGGGCATCCTCCCCTTCGCCCGCTAAGGACCGGCCGGCGTTTGATCTTTCGAGCGGGGGAGCTCTGGCCGAAGATGACCCTATGGCACTACTCGGACCCTTGGTGGAGGTAGGAAATACTCCCGCTCCTTATTGGTTTCGTCGGCTGATGCTGCCATCCTGACTGATCCGGGTGTTTTTTTCAGCGCGCCCGCGCTAAGTGGGACTCTACTCGCGGCGAGGTCCACTCACTCCGCGGCGAGGTCCACTCACTCTGCGGTGAAAACAACACACTCCGAGACCAGTCAGCTCAGCTTTCCGACTCTCTTTCTCGGGAGCAGGAGCGAACTTCGACCGCCGAGGAGAATTTATTGAAGATGGCGGACCGCCTCGAGCTGGTGCTTACTACAGTCAGCGCGTCTATCCGAGCCACCGAAAGCTTCTCTGAACGTCTAGCGGAGCTGGATCGTGTCGCTCAGGAATTTTCCGGGTGATTGCGTCTACCCGACTTGTAATTGCGCAGTCCTCGCGCATCAGACATGTATAGAACTTCTTTAATAAAAATATTTTAAACCGAATCTCAGGACCAGCCCCCGATTGTTCATTCGAGAGATGTTTTCGAGTGGACAATTGGCTGGCCTCAAACGTAGAACTTCTGGAGTTGATCAATGTTCCAGGAATTCGTTAAGACTCGGCCGTCTTCCATTGCTAGTCGGAAAGATCCTGGTCGAGTAGCTTCGACGATCGTGTATGGACCTTCCCATTTGGGAGAAAGCTTATTGCTATTGCTTTTGTTCTGTACAAGTCGTAGGACGAGGTCTCCAACTTGCAATGAGCGTTGTCGAACATGCCTGTCATAGTAGCGACGGAGCTTCTCCGAGGGATTTCTTCCTTGTCGGAATATGATTCCACCCGTGGCGATTTTAGGATAAGTTCACATGGCAGCATGGCCTCGGCCCCGTATACCAAGCCAAACGGAGTTTCTCCGGTGGCCCGATTAGAGGTTGTCCGTAAGGCCCAGAGGACGGAGGGCAACTCGCGAACCCAAGCCTTGACGTGGGCGGAGAGTCTGTCGAAGACGCGAGTTTTCATCCCCTGAAGTATGAGTCCGTTGGCGCGCTCGACCTGTCCGTTGCTCTGTGGGTGTGCAACCGAGGCATAGCATATCTTGGTGCCGAGCTGGGTACAGTACTCAATGAAGTCGGAGCTGGAAAATTGGGTACCATTGTCGGTTATGATTCTACTCAGGACGCCAAACCTGGTCATAACGTTTTGCATTATGAACCGTTTGGCTGCCTCTGATGTGATCTGCACGACAGGTTCGGCTTCGATCCATTTGGTGAATGTATCGATCACGACAAAGAGGAACTTATAGCCCCCAGGTGCCACCGGGAACGGTCCTAAGATATCGAGACCCCACGCGGCAAATGGCCATGACAAGGGAATTGTTTGTAATGCCTGGGCGGGCTGGTGAATGCGTCTGCGGTGGAATTGACACTGACGGCATCGCTTCACCAACTCGCTCGCGTCATGTAGGGCTGTCGGCCAATAGAATCCTTGTCTAAAGGCCTTTCCGACCAGGGTTCGAAAAGATGCATGTGCCCCGCACACCCCTCCATGGATCTCTTCGAGTAATCTTATACCCTGCGTCTGAGGGATACACCGCATGAGCACTCCGTGAGCCCCTCGTCGGTAGAGGGCCCCATCGACCAAGGAATACATCTTGGCACGCCGGGCAATTTGCTCGGAAAGTGTATCGTCCTCAGGGATAGTTCGATCGAGAAGGTACTTGCGGATGGGCTCTATCCACTACTCTTCAAGATCGAGGGGAGCGACAAGGTGACCCGCCACTCCCCTCGGAGCGTCAATGCCTGGTGACACCCTTGAGTGGTGCTTATCTACCACTCCTTCGTCCTCGGGCTCAAGAGAGGCCACGGACGGCGTCGAGATCCTTTCTATAAAGGCCCCGGGTGGGCATGGAGACCGTGAGGAAGCTAGGCGGGCAAGACTGTTGGCTTGGCAGTTATCCTTTCGAGGGATATACCGTACTTCAAAGCCGACGAACTTCTTCTCTAGCTTTCTCACCTCCGCAAGGTAAGCCGCCATGTTCTGGTCTGTGGTCTGGTACTCCTTGGATACTTGTCTTGCCACCAACTGCGAATCTCCGTTCACGAGCAGGCGGCGGATTTCGAGTGCGGAGGCGACTCTGAGACCGGCTAACAAACCTTCGTACTCGGCCACGTTATTCGTGGCCAGGAAGTCGATCTGCAGTACGTACTGCAGGCGTTCTCCAGTCGGAGAAGTTAAGACTATTCCAGCCCCCGCGCCTTCGATGGTTAGTGAACCATCAAAGTGCAATGTCCAGATGTCGTCTTTTTCTGCTGGTGACGCCGGGTTGTCGGGCTCCGTCCATTCGGTGATAAAGTCAGCGAGGACTTGCGACTTTATCGCCGTACGCCGGACGAAGTGGATGTCGAATTCTCCGAGTTCGACAGCCCATTTAGCGATTCGGCCTATGGCTTCGCGGTTGCGGAGGATTTCTCCCAGAGGGTAGGTGGTTGGGACCGTGATCGTGTGAACTTGGAAATAGTGTCGAAGCTTGCGAGATGTAGTAAGGACCGCGTATAGGAGCTTTTGAACTTGAGGATAACGCTCCTTGGGTCCGTGTAGAATTTCGCTGATGTAGTACACTGGCCTCTGAATCTTTTCACGGTGCTCGGGGTTCCCCGTTCCACCGTCAGTACTCCGCTGACCGCGGTCGGCCCGGCTGCGATGTAGAGCAGTAACCCTTCTTCGGGGTTGGGGGCGACTAAGACCGGAGGGGTGGTTAAATATCTTTTGAGTTCTTGGAATGCCGCTTCAGACTCTGCCGTCCATTCGAAGCCGTCGTGTTGTCGCAAATGTTTAAAGAAAGGGATCCCACGATCTCCTAGTCGGGAGATGAATCGGCTCATTGCCGCCATGCAACCTGTGAGTCTTTGGACGTCTCGGACCGTTCTGGGAGATCTCATCTCGGCGATCGCCCGTATTTTATCGGGATTTGCCTCAATTCCTCGATGCGATACCAAGAAACCGAGTAGTTTCCTAGCGCTGACTCCGAAGGTGCACTTTTCTGGGTTCAGCATGATTCTGTTTCTTCGGAGATTGGTGAATGTTTCCAGCAAGTCCGAGATCAGGTCTTCTTTCTTTTCTGTTTTCACGACGAGGTCGTCGACGTATGCTTCGACATTTCGACCAATTTGGCTATGGAGGGCGAGCTGCATTCCGCGTTGGTATGTTGCTCCCGCGTTCTTTGGTCCGAAGGGCATTTTTAAATAGCAGAAAACCCCGAACGGGGTTACGAAGGAGGTTTTCTCCTCATCTTCCCGGCACATGCTTATCTGGTGGTAGCCCGAATAGGCGTCGAGAAGGCTCAGGTAATCGCACCCGGATGTTGAATCCACTATCTGATCTATTCTGGGTAGGGGGAAAGCGTCCTTAGGGCAAGCTTTGTTGAGATCTGTGAAATCGACACACATCCGCCATTTCCCGTTGGCCTTTTTAACCATGACTGGATTGGCAAGCCACTCAGGGTGTTCGACTTCTCGGATGAACCCGGCCTTTAGGAGTTTTTCTAGTTCCGTCTTGATGGCCTCCTTTCGATCCGGGGCGAACCGTCGCAGCTTTTGCCTTACAGGTGTGGCGCCTTGACGGACAGCTAGCCTGTGCTCGATCACTTCCCTGGGGATTCCGGGCATGTCGGATGGCTGCCATGCGAATACGTCCGAATTGCCTCGGAGGAAGGTGATGAGCGACGATTCTAAGTCAGGATCGAGCGTTGACCCAATTCGGACTGTCTTGGAGGGCTCTTCGCATGATGGATCCAGGGGGATTATTTTCACCTCACCATGGGTTTTCACGGCCGCGTGGGCCTTTGAGGGCATGTGCTCTGCGTTCTCCGAGAGCACGTGGTCGAAGCTGCGCTTGTCACAGAGTAGTGCTTCTTTGGGGGAGCTCCTTATCGTAAGGACGCCCTTTGGGCCGAGCATCTTTATGCACTGGTATGCGTAGTGCGTAGCTGCCATGAACTTGGCTAGGGTAGGTCGTCCCAAGATAGCATTGTAGGCTGTCTCAAAATCGACTACATCGAACAGGATTTTTTCTGTTCGGAAATTCTCCGGTGTACCGAAGGTAACCGAGAGCGTGACTTGCCCGATCGGCGTGGCCGATGAGCCCGGGACGATGCCGTGGAAAGCGTGCGTCACTGTCTGTACGGCCGACCGCGGCACTTGCATGGCATCGAGGGTGTTGGCGAATAGGATGTTGAGGGAGCTCCCTCCGTCTACTAGCACACGGCCAACTCGGCAATTGTTGATCGTGGGCTCGACCACGATCGAGTACCGTCCCGGTCGAGCACAGTTCTCGGGGCAATCGGTCTGGTCGAACGAGATTGCTACCTCTGACCACTTGATCGCCCGGGGGACTCGCGGTATACTCGCGAGGACTTCCCAGGCGATCGCCTTGTATTGCCTCTTGGGCTCATAAGAGGTTGAGCCCCCGAATATGTGCTCGATTGCCCTGACATGCCCCTGGAACGGCTCAGGGGTGGATTCACTGTCATCGGAAGATGTCTCCCGGCTGTTGTTGGCGACTTGAGGGTTCTCCTCGCGGAACCTCTCTCACTCTTCCCGAAGGTATTTCTTGAAGATGCGGCACTGTCGCAGATCATGCGAGTCCGTCTGGTGGAAGTCACCAGGGCTTGGATGCCCTGTCGGAGGATGTTGCGGGCTTATCTTTGGGGCGTGGCTTCCAGGTGCGCTTCTCGGAGACGTCGGCCATTACCTCGTCGGTTCTGGTCCTCTTCTCCTTGTTTCCTCCGGAGGGCTTCTTCTTGTGCTTGGGCTTGCGCGAATCGCCTCTCGACTGGAGGGGAGAACTGGTTGACTCACCCCGCTGCTGCTTGATGTAGCGCAAGGTTTCCTCCGCACAAGCGGCCTTCTCGGCCAGGTCCATGAGCTGCCTGGTGGTTCTTGGTGGACATATGATCAGATCGTGCGTGCACATCTCGTTCCGACTGCCCCGAGTGAAGGCGCGGATGACGTCTGAGTCCGTTATCTCAGGTATAGTGTTGCGGACAGCACTAAACCTCTTCGTGAACTCCCGGAATGTTTCGTCTGGTCGCTGGACGACAAGGAATAGGTCGTCGACCCGACCAGGCCTTGGGAAGGTACCCTGGAAGTTCCCGAGTAGCATGTCGCATAACTGTCCCCAGGAACGGATCGTTCCTGGGGGAAGGTTCGTCAACCACGTCCTAGCGGCTCCTCTGAGAGCGGTAGGGAGGTAGTTGGCCATTACCTTCTCGTCACCGCCGGCCGCCTCGATCGCGGTGGTGTAGATCTGGAGGAACTCCACGGGATTCGTGGTTCCATCGTACGATTCAAGCGAGCCGGGCTTGAAACGAGAAGGCCATCGCACTTGCCGGAGTTCCTGGGATAGCGCTTGGCATCCGCTGAAGGATCCCCGATAAGGTACGTTTTCGCCGCTATTCGGGGTCGAGGACCGGCCCCGAGTATTGGCGTTGTGCACATGGTCCCTCCGAGAAGGTTGCTGCTCCTGCTGGCGCCTTTGACGGCGGCGCCGCTCGAGCTGTTCCCGGAGGTCCGCCGGTTGCTCCTCCTGAGGAGACCGGTTTCTGGGATGTCGTCCCTCCTGATCTCGTTCTCCCAACGGAGGAGGGGTTTCTGTCCGAGCAGAGCTGCAGGCCTCCGATCATGCTCGAGAAGATTCGGCCTGGTTCTGAGCCTCCTGGAGGTCAGCCCCCAGCCTTTGTAGCCACTGCGCACCCGCGGGCGTGGATAGATCCGCTGCGGGAGGCTGTGACAGTAGATTGTGCACTTCAGCAAGTCTTCGAGCAGTTCGGGACACGTACTCCCTCGTTCCCGGGGGGGATCTTTCTCCCGCAGCGGGCGGATCTCCGTCCCGACGAGGAGTTCTCTCCCCGTCGGCGGGCAAGCCTCCGTCCGCTTGGGAGGTAGCCAGCGGATTGCGCGGCTGTGAGCCCCCGGGCAGATTCTGATCTTCGAGGTCTTCTCGACCGCCGTCGATCGCGAGTACCATCCGTGGTCCCTGGCTGGACGACGTGTACTCGTACTCCATCGCGTTGTCCCCCTCGGACATAACGCGGGTAAACTCTTGATCGCTCTCACGATCAGAATAAGCAGGAGAAATTCCAGCCATGGGGCTGGTCGTTCCCGCCGGGGAGTCGTCATTTAAGATCAACTTCCCGCTGAAGGCCCTGGCGCACTCGGTTCTGAAGTGGTCAGCTTCGCAATCCGAGTCTCCTCCAGGGGCGTATTCTCCGAAGTCAACTCGATCCGTTACCGGGTACGGGTCCATAGGGCCAAAGTTGTCGTAGAAGCCCTGGTCCGAGCATCCAGTACGGGGCGAGATTGCGATCGGTTTTCCTGCCGTGCTCGCTACTTCCTCCTCGGTCGAGGCCGGGGAGGGCTGTGCGAACGACGCTGGGATCTGATCGCGCCTAGATGCGCGTCCTGCCGACTTCGAATCTTCCTGGACGGCTTGGTCCGGAGAGGTCCCCACGGTCGGCGCCATCTGTCGACGATTGGTAAACCGGCGATCTTACGGTACTCGCGAGATGATGATTACTGGGGGGGTAGGGACCTCTAGGGGCCAAGTCGCCCAGAGATCTGACAGCAGGGAACAGCCGTTTTTATACAGGTTCGGGCCTCCCTCGGGATAATAGCCCTACGTCCTGTTGCTATATATTGATCGAGAACACGCTTTACAATGGGGGTGTATGTTAGTGGCTATCCTAGGCCTAATCGTAGACTAATCCTAGCTAATCCTCCGGGCTCGACTCCTTCGAGACTGCGGGTCTTCTAGGGCTTCACCTCCAGAGATCTTGAGCTGCGACTAGTTGAATCTATCGTGACCTAATCTGACCTGTTGTGACCTGTCCTCCCCTATGGGATGGCTGATCCTTATATAGGGGGTACCCAGGGTCGTACCGGACGTGGACTTACGCCCGAGTAGGACTCTGGCTTCTTTAAACGTCAGGATTGACTTTCCTAATTTGAGGGGAGTCTTCCTTCCTTAAAGGGGTTACTTTATCATCCGAGAATCCTTATCAGATACGCGGTACCTTCCTAAATCCTCAGGGAACTACACACGGATACCCCGAATACACGGGATACCGTACTACTCATCATCAACTTGGTGTCCCGCGTCGGCTGAAAAGATGTCGATGTTGAAGCCTTCTTGGCCAGGGGCGCTTCCTCAACCACGGCCGACTTGAGGTTGGTAAGCGCGGCGAGGTTGCAATTTTCCAGGTCACACGTGTATGCATGCTGGAAACTGCTTTGCACCGTGATTACCCCGTAGGGGCCCGGCATCTTGAGCTTCAAATAGACATAGCTGGGGACAGCCATAAATTTGGCATAGCAGGGACGCCCTAGAATGGCATGGTACGATCCTGGGAAGTCGACAACCTCAAAGGTGAGGGTCTCGGTCCGAAAGTTGCTGGGAGTGCCAAAAGTAACGGGCAGGCTAACCTGCCCGAGTGGACTCGCCATCTTGCCGGGTACCACTCCGTGGAAGGGAGCACCAGTCGGCCTGATTTCAGAGCGAGAGATCTTCATGTCGTCAAGGGTTTTGACGTAGAGGATGTTAAGCCCACTCCCGCCGTCCATGAGGACCTTGGTAAGGCGAACATCGCAAACGATCGGGTCTACCACCAAGGGGAATCGTCCCGGCTGGGGAATGTAGTCGGGGTGATCCGAGCGGCCGAATGAAATTACGGACTCGGACCATCGCAGGTACTTGGGGACGGCCGGTTCCACTACATTGACCTCTCGGTCTGTGATCTTCTGGCGGCGCTTGGATTCGTAGCCGTTGGGTCCACCAAAAATCATCAAACAAGCGGTCTCTTTCGGGAATTCGTCGCCTTCGTCCTGAGGGGGCTCTTTTTTGCCCCGATTGGGAACGTAAGGCTTATTTAAGTTCTTCAAGAGATTGCAATCACGTATCAGGTGATTGGACTTGGGTCCATGGAAGTAACACGGCTGACTCATCATCTCCTCGAAGGTCGCGTTGGTGCGCTGAGGACGGCGCGGCAGGGCACGCTCAGCTGCAGCAACGAGATCTCCGCCTTTACGCTTCCGGTGCTTTTTCTGGGACGACTCGGGGTGAGTGTCCCGACTGAGGGACTCGGGCACCTTGCCCTTACTTCTTCCCTTGTCATCCCGAGTAGCACTGCGGACAGCCTCCTCACCGGTGGCGAAGTTATTGGCTATGTCAAAGAGCTCGCGCGTAGTCTGGGGATTCTTGCACGCTATCTTGTGGATGAGGTCGGTGCTTCGAACTCCCTTGGAGAAGGCGGTGATGACATCGCCCTCTCGGACCTCAGGCAAGGAATTTTCTTCTTGGAGAAGAGCTGAATGTATTCTCGGAGAGTCTCATCCTCCTCTTGGGTACAACTGTGGAGATCCCACGCATTCCCGGGCCTGTTGTAAGTGCCCTGGAAGTTGTTCACAAAGAGGGTCTCGAGGTCGCTCCATGTCTAGATGCAACCCGGAGGTAGGCTGGTGAGCCAGGCTCGTGCTGAGTCGGCCAAGAACAGCGGCAAATAGTGTATCGCGACGTAGTCGTTTCCACCATTGGTTCTGCACGCCGTGTGGTAGTCAGCCAGCCAAATGTCCGGCCGAGTTTCACCTGTGTATTTGTCGATGCCAGTGACTCAGAATCGTGACGGGAAGATGACGCTGCGGATCCGGGGGCCAAATGCTTTCGGACCTGAATATCCCATGCCGGAGGAAGTCAGAGAACGTCCCCGGCTGGTGGCGCCACTGTCGTCGCGGTGGCTGCCACGATCGTCCCTTCTGGGACCTTGATGGGCGCTTCTCTCAGTGTCTGCAGGGTTCCTTGGTCCGAGTCGACTGCGGACCGGCGCGGCTTGACGAGCGTTTTTGTCCGCATCCTGACGGGCGCGGTTTCTTGCGGCTATGGTGCCTCGGGCATCTCGATTAGGCCCGAGTCGCTCATGAACTGCTCCAGCCGGCTGATGTCGGTCGGGGCTTGCTCGTCGTCCACCCATGATGGGCGGACTTCTTGGAGGGGTAGAGCGCTGACTCCTAGCGCCTGCTGAGGAGCCTGTGCGATTGTCTGAAGCTTCGGCCTGCTGGAGGGCGGTTTCCTCCAGCAGAACGTGGAGTCGCCGAAGTTCGTCGTGTCCCGGGTTGCCCTCGGGGATTTCAATGGCGCGTGCCGTCATCGTGGCTGCGACAATGTTGTGACTCGGGAGCGGGAATATTGGAACCCCATCCCTTTCGCGCATGCGAAGCTCATTATGGACTTGGCGTCCTCGAGCCCTCATGTCGTCGTTGCGCTGCTGTTCGTCGCGCTGGCGAGCGAGCCGAGTCTGTTGCTCGACCAACTCTTCCTCCTTGGCGAGGAGTCGGAGTCGGGTGGCTTCAAGCTCGGCCGGCGTTTGTTCCACGATGGGGACCGCTCGGCCATCGCTATTGTCTGGCGAGTCGGCGTTGGCCATGAAGACTTCCCGGGATGGATGGTGAGCTGCCGGCGCTCTCATAATCGTCCGAGTCATACTCGAGGACCGGGGAGGAGAGAGTCAATAGCACCCACCAGTCGGGATCCTGTCTGGCGAATGCGGACAGTAGACCCGGCCTCGGTGTAGCCTCTTCCCTGGGAAGAGAGGCCGAGGGCACGGACTCAGGGGTAAGCCCATGCTGAGAAGTTGATGGGGCCTCTGCTGATCGAGACGCCGCCGAGTAGCAGAGGTGGAGTCGGCCGACCTTGTCGGCGATGAAGTCCAACTTTCCAAATCGGAAAAGTTGTCCGGGGTCCGGTATAGCGTTCACGAAAGCAAGTCCCATGACACTTCCCGGGGCGAAGACGTTGTTGTTGTTGACGAAACCCATCCCGATTCGTGTAGATGGATCTATGCGCACCGCCCCTACCTAGCGCGCCAACTGTCGGAGTATTATTCCGGCAATACTAACTATGGGGCGACGTGAGCACAGCAAATCAGGATGGGTGCACACGGGAGACAGGATTTAGACAGGTTCAGGCCCTCACGGAGAGGTAATACCCTACGTCCCTGTGTTTGGTGGCTAGTATAGCGTGTATCCCGAGTGCCGCAAGCCCTGGAGATTCGATCTCGAGGTTGCTTGGAGACAATGGAGATCCTAAGATACTTTCTGGCCTAGAGACTTCTGCCGATCGGAGGTCCCCTGCCCGGGCCTTATATAGGCGGCCTGGGTAGGGTTACAGGAGTCCGAATCGGTTAACAGATTGATTTCCTAACTTGTTACAACTGATTCCGGGTATGCCGGACGGGTATTAGTCCATGTCTTGTACTCCACGTTGATGAGGCATCCCCGTGTAGGAGTCGGACTCCTAGCAGTCGGCCCGGCCCACCCTGTGGCCGGAGGGCCGGATTTGTCCTCCTTGATGATACCCGGGTGCCATGTCATCATCATATATACACATATACGTGTGACTTTGTGTCTTAACTATTTATGCTATGAAATGATGCAAGAAGAACATGTGATATAAATGCAGATGAGACTGTTAGGATTTTAATAAGA
This sequence comes from Stipa capillata, assembly GCA_019208055.1. Classification (NCBI taxonomy): domain Eukaryota; kingdom Viridiplantae; phylum Streptophyta; class Magnoliopsida; order Poales; family Poaceae; genus Stipa; species Stipa capillata. The sequence goes on from JAGXJF010003035.1 coordinate 180,141, forward strand.
ACCCTAATGCAAGGTTTTAAAATATGCTAAAAACTCGGGCTTTACAGCCGCTACTGATGAAGCTACCTTGCTGATCCCACCGACCGACGCCACCAGCCACCTCATGCTCGTCTCCATTGCAGCTCCTTCCCTGTTCAAGCGTGGCACCCGAGTCCCCCCTTGCTCACTAGGGACGGCCATGTCCCGCATGCACATGAGTGTCGGCCACCAAAAGGAAGTAGAGGAAGGAGTAGCATCGTTGCCCTCGGACAAAGAAGGAAGAAGATGCTGGCTGCCAGATCGAGTGAAGAAAAAGAAGATGGAGGAAGATGGAATTTATGCCATGTCGCTGCCCGATCCGCAACCCTGTCGTCCTTGTCACAGATTTCATCATGACTATGCTATCAAGGGTAACGCTCGCGTGCCCTTACATACCATGCTTTAAGGTTGAATTCAGCGAATAGCATCAATCTATGTGGATCTATAGAAGTGTATGTTGTAGGTCTCGTAGTATGGCTAAAACCTTGCGAGATGATTTCGGCGCTCTTCTTTTGATTGTCATGACAACAACTTCAAATGAAAATTGCATCCCATGTCGTTAGCTTCATTTTAAGGGGTTGTTTGCCCAATTCCGACGAGCGGTTTGGGAGAATGAGCCCAATTACCGCTATTGTCCATAATTCGTTTAATTAAAAATAATGATGAATTTAAATCATTAATATTATATGGGAAGTATTGCATACATATTGAATCTTAAAATTTCATTTGGATTAATTTACACCTCACTTTAATCTATATGGATCTCATCTACACTTTTAAAATGCCACATGTACCTCATACATGTCATTACCACTCCAATCTGAAAGTTATATGATGGATTACCATTTAATGCTATCATCCTTAACTAAAAGGTATTGCATCTTTCTTAGTCGCGTGCTGTAGTCATGCATGCTTACATGTCTTAGCTGCATATATATAGAGTCAAGCATACATCCATATTAAATCTTTGTCTATGCTAGAGCATAACACAACTAGACTAGAACCAAATAAAATGTCGTAACCCGCGAATAACTAATATATGCCTACGCTACATTCATAATTCATCTTAGTTCATCCCTAAGTGCATTCATGCCTCTTACATTATGCCAATCATTCCTTAGACCAATACTCAATGGCTAACAGGGAGCACACAAAAGGATCGCTGTGGTAACATCCAACATTTATCCCGACGTAGGGCTTGGGCAACCAGTACTTAGGTTAAAGCTTGATTCTTGTGAATCTATTGCTAAAATATCGTTGTTGTCACTTATGTCACTACGGAACATTTAATACCATGTTAACGATGAAGCTTTACTAATGATGTGGAGATCACATGCTTACTTGTGTTGTTGCCATGTTACTTTTATATCATACAAGTGCAACTAAGTCTTACGAGTACGAAAGTACTCATTGGAATTTCATTCCATTTTTATTTTGGGCAAGTGAATTGGTGTAGATGGTTATCGTGTTTACCGCTTGCTTCATTTAGTGAGTCAACTAGAAGATCTTGTGAGTGTTTTGTGGTTTTGATGATGGTCTCATGGACCATTGGGTTTCTGTTTTTGTTTATGTTTCCGCTGCTAATTTTGATTTACTAGGTTGGTGTTTCATGACCTTCAGGTCTTTGTGTTGTAATTATCTACATAGCCCATGTGTAAGGGATGTGGTTATTTATCTGGTAAATCTCTATTTAGAGCTTGTGTTATGTTTATCAAGTTGTTTACCACGCCTCTCCAAACACCTTGCGTGTATGATTTGAAGTGTATGGAGGCGATGGTAGAGGGTTGATATCGATCTTCTATTCGTGTTTTGTGATCACTTTATGTGAGCAACCCGCTAGCTGAGATGCGATTGCCGGCTAGGCAAGGTGTGGATACTGGTGTTGGGCTTTCGAGCAACCCACTAGTTGCGCTTCAGCCAACTAGGTTATGGTATGGGCACAGGTGTCGGGCTCCTCTAGGTGATTGCGGCGTTCGTCGCATGACATAGCCGTCAAGTTTCTATGAGGGTGTTTTGGAATTGTGTTTGGCTTATGAAATGATGTCCACTTTTGGCTGGCTGGACCAACGGTCTCGGTCTTTAGCAATGCATCGTTCTTTAAGTTGGGTGTGATTCCGGGCCCCAAAAGTTGTTGTAGCTGCCTGTACCGCAGTGCCGGCGTCGTCCTTGCAGCCACTCACGACGCCATTACCTTAGGGAGGAAAAGGCGCAGGAGTCAAAGGAGAGGAGGAGGCGGAGAGTGGAGGGGAGCAGGAGGTGGCCAGAGGGGAGGAATTGGCAGAGCGGCGCTGCCAACGAGGAGATGGGGGACGCACTGCTGCATGCAGGGATTAGAGTTTGGCCACTGAGCGCCTTATATCCAATGTGAAAATGTGTGAGACTGGGCTGGATTAGTTAGAGTTGAGCTGAGTTGGGTCACAGGTAGATTTTTTTTCAACCATTTGTGATGACATCACGGTGTCATCCTAGACTGTTTTTTTCTAAACTGTCTATGATGAACTACTCATCATTTGAGGTTTTTCAATAAAAAAAGTCATATGTGATGTCAATTTTGATTAGAAAACTATCTGTGATAAGATGTTTTGAATGACGTTTTTGTGGTATCGTGGTGAAGTGTGAAATTTTGCGGGGTGTAAATTTGAGAATAATTGAAAGTGCATCTAGGCCCCTAATTGTGTTTTGGTGATAGATGACGAACGATTAAGGGACTAACATTTTTCAATGAGTGCACAATCAGGTTTTAGTCCCCTTGTGAAGAACAATTGGCATTGACGACCCCTAAAAAGTGAAGAAAAGAAGACGGCGTATGTTTTATTGAAGATTTCTATAGATTTTATTCTCTATGAGGTTTTGATCTATTCTTTCTGAGTATAGAAACACTGTACTACAAAGGGGGGTGTGTCGACACGCTGATGAGAAAGCTTAGTGCTCGATTGCTCGACAATCTTCTCTTCTTGGAGACACAAATTTCTCACAATCTCTTAGCTAAAACCTAGCTTTCCTTTAGTACCCGGAGTATCTGGCCTAGCCCGGAATGTCCGGGCATCCAATACTCGGATGGGCCACTCTTGGATAGGTTCCCAGAGTGTCCGGCCTAGTCCAGAATGTCCGGATGTTCAGTACCCAGATGGGCCACTCTCGGGTAGGTTTCCCGAAGTGTCCGGATGCAGAATGGGGTTTGGTGACCATTGGAATTTTGTATATCCGAAGTGTCCGGACTTGTTAGCCCGGAATCTCCGAATGTGTTAAATCAAACTCCAACTGCTAGTTTTTGTGAATGGTCTATTTATACCCCTCCTTCCCCATTCACTTCTAACTTTTTGCCAAATCATTCCCTGCACTCAAAAGAGCCATTTCTCCTCCTCCAAAGCTAAAAGCCCTTGTTCTTGAGAGAGAGATCCAAAAGAGTGAGGATTTTCAAAGTGTTGAGCATTAGAGCAACTGAGTTCATCCCAAGAAAATCGACGCGCTTGTTACTCTTGGAGATTGGGGTCTCCTAGATGGCTAGGAGTCCTTGATAGCTCCCGATTTGTGTGGTGAGCATCAAGAAGTTTGCGAAGGCCGGGATTCGCCTCCGCGAGGAAAGAATCACCAAGAAGAAGTCGAGGAGACGCAAGAGTGTCCTCGAGGGAAAAAGGCTTAAAAGGAAGCCGGCTCTTGATCACGTGTGATCGAGCTTCCCAAACGGAGACGTAGGGTTCCCCCAAGGATCCGAACTCCGAAAACAAGTCATTGTCTCCCCGTTCAGTAAATTCCGCACTTACTTTCCGAGTATCTTTGCTCTGCTCATATTTATCTTGCTTATTATATTTGATTACTCTTATTAAATATACTCATCTTTGCTAACCAATCAAGCTTAATTCGCAAAATTAAGAGATTTGAAATTGTTTAGTCTCCTATTCACCCTCCCCTCTAGGCCAACATCTTGATCCTTCAATAATGACCACGTTGGATGTGACAGAGCCATACATGTGTGATTTGGCGCCCCAAGTGCCATGTCGGACTTACCACATTTTTTTCTACAATGGAAACTTTATGACTCTTATTACCACACCAAGACGATACAACTATAAGAGTTCACCTCCGGCCTCTGCATAACTAAGATGCACATAGCCAACACACGTTCAAAGAAACACAACAAAAGGAAAAGGAAAACAAAAGGAATCAGATACAACAAAAGACTAAGGAAGTGTAGCGCCAATCCGAAGTCTAGACTGCCATCCATGCCGGGTAAAACATGTCCTGACGACTTGCTCCAAACATGTACATGCCGCTGTAAGCATATCCCGAGACTCTGGCTTCTGGAGCACAACCCAAGTACAAAGCCAGTGGATACATGAGTACATAACCTACAAAGGAGTAGATATTTTCATCTTGTCAAAAACCATATCATTCCTACAGAGCCATAAGGACCAACAAACACCAGCCGCCCCAGACAGACACACAGATTGCCACTGGTTTGGAACACCCCAAAGCCAACTACCAAACATGTGAGCTTTACTACGGGGTGGGAAAATGCCGGACGCTATCTGAATGATAGACCAGACGAATTGGGCAAAATGACATTCAAAGAAGAGATGGTTAAGTGTCTCAACATTGTGACAAAAACAACACTTCTGACTGCCTTGCCAATTCCTCTTTGCTAAATTGTCTTTGGTCAAAAGAACCCCTCGCCATATATACCATAGGAAAATCTTAATCATTAGAGGTACGCGTTCTTTCCATAACTGATGATTTATATTAGGAACATTGGCATGCACTAGAGCCATATAAAGAGATTTCACCGAGAATTGCCCATTTTTGGTTAGATTCCAATGAAACTCATCGCGACCCTCTTGCAAGGTTATGCCAGCCACTCTAGAAAGCATCGCATTCCAAGCAATCAATTTAGAACCAGTCAAGTCTCTCCTAAAAGTGACGTTTGGCGGGTAGGACCGCAGAACTTCAGCCACAGTTTCCTTCTTATTGCGGACAATATTATAAAGACATGGGTATTGATCACGGAGTGGCATAGCACCCAGCCATAGGTCCTCCCAAAACCTGATCTAGGCACCATCTTGGATGTAGAACTTGCCAAATCTAAAAAGTTATTGTTTGGCCTTCATTAATCCTCCCCAAAAATGTGAGTCCCCAGGCTTCCAACAAACTTGTGAAAGTGGCTTGGATCCTAAATATTTATTTCTCAACATGTTTTGCCAAACTCCATCCTCTGTGAGGAGCTTAAAAAGCCACTTACAAAGCCAGGAGATGTTTTGAACCTCGAGATCGAGAATTCCTAAACCTCCTTGATCTTTAGGTCGACACAATATACTCCATTTCGCAAGACGGTACTTTTTCTTATGACTATCACTTTGCCAGAAGAATCTAGAACGATAAGTAGTCAAGTATTTGAAGGACTCCACGCGGTATAGCAAAAGAGGACATCATATACATTGGTAAGCTGCTCAGTACTGAATTAATCAGCACCAACCGGCCCCCGGAGGAGAGTATTTACCTTTCCAACTACCAAGCCTTTTTTCAAATGGCTTTCGACCTCATTCCAATCTGCGTTCCGTAGCTTTCGATAATGGATCAAAATACCAAGATAACGCAGCAGCAGTTGGCCTATCTTGCAATCGAACAAGTCAGCATAGAGATGACAAGCCACTTGGGCGTCCCCAAAGCAAAATAATTCGCTTTTATGGAAATTTATCTTGAGACCGGAGAGTCATTCAAAGACGCAGAGTACTAATTTCATGTTATGAGCTTGCTCCAAATTGTGATCCATAAAGAGAATGGTATCATCGGCGTACTGAAGAATGGATAAACCACCGTCAACTAGATGAGGCACCACTCCACCGATCTGGCCATCCATTTTGGCATGACTGATAAGAGCGGCTAACATGTCCGCCACAATGTTGAACAATAATGGCGATAAAGGATGCCCTTGTCGAAGTCCTTTTTTCGTTTGAAAGAAAGGACTGATATCATCCTTAATTTTAATAGCAATGCTACCTCCCGATACGAAGGACTCCACCCAAGGGATCCACTTGGGTGAAAAACCCTTCATCCGTAAGGTTTGGAACAAGAAAGACCAATTAACTTTATCATACGCTTTTTCAAAATCAATTTTGAATAAGACGGCACTTTTTCTTTTTATGATGCAAATCGTGGATTGTTTCATGCAGAATGGCGACACCATCTAAGATGTTACACCCTCGCATGAAAGCCGTCTGCGTGGGACATACCACATGATCCGCCACACTGTTTAGATGATTAGTAGCCACCTTTGTGAATATCTTGAAACTGACATTTTTGGAAGAAGTGTAATAATCCCAAAATTAAGGCTATAGAGCGACAATCTACCCGAATGCAATTCATGGAATAAATTAATCAAGTCTTCCTTGATGGTATCCCAAAAAGCCTGGTAGAATTCTGTAGGAAAGCCATCTGGGCCAGGAGCTTTCTTATGGGCCATGTCAAACACAGCATCCCGCACTTCTTTCTCAGTAAAAGGCGCAGTAAGGAACTCATTTTCTATGGCCGAAACCTGAGCAATATCTTCAGTTCGTGACTCCATCATCGAAAAGAAATTAGACTCAGATGGACAAAAGAGGTGTTTATAGTAGCTAGTGATATATGTTTTGAGTGGCCCTGTGCCTTCAATTATACCCTTGTCCTGCTCGAGAGAGAAAATGCATTGTTTTCTGTGTTTGCCGTTGGCAACCATATGGAAATACTTTGTATTGTTATCCCCATGAATAACATGCTTCACTTTAGCCCTCTGGTACCACTTCAACTCCTCCTCCCAGAGCAAATTAGCTAAGTGTTCATTTGATTGACTCTTCAGTTCAATCTCAGAGTCAGTTAGACCGCGAGTCTCAGCCGCTATATCTAGGGCATCAACTACAGCTTGTAACCAAGATTTTTCTTTTTTATAAGAGCCACTGGTGTGATTAGCCCAGCCTCTAAGATGATTGCGCAAGGAACTCAACTTGGTGTTCCATTGTTGCATAAGAAAACGACCTTTACTTGGACGATTCCAGAGCGCAGTAACATGATCAGCAAAGCCTTCCCGGGAAAACCAACCCAATTCTATTTTGAACGGTCGACGGTTACCATGAGAAGCTACCGCCCCCATGTCCAACAAAAGCGGTGTCGCGGGGGATTCGCGGCAATATCCATTTGTAATAGGATTGTCGGGAATGCGTGTATGGAAAATCTAGGCGGTGCACACAAGGATTTTACCCAGGTTCAGGCTCTCCAAGGATGGAGATAACACCCTACTCCTGCTGAGTATATTTGATGATCTTGCGTGAAAAAGAGAGTACAGGAGGTTGAAGAAGAAGATTGCTTAAAACGCTAAAGCTCCCAGAGTGTAGAATCTAGCCCCTTCTGCATGGAGGGCTCGGCCTTATATAGGCCTATACATTAGCCGACTCGGTCACCCGGCTAAGCTACGGTTACTGTCCTAATTAACTAATATTTACATCTGGTAACCGTCCGAGTAACACCAGTCTTCATGCCGGTTGAAACGTATGCCTTGATGAGTCGTAACGCCTGTATTGATGGCACCCGGACGTTGCACTGTAGCAGGCCTTTTCTTGGACCTTCGTCCGAATGGGCCTCCGCAAGGTTGTTGGGCCGACTCACGGTGTTGGGCCTACCTGGTTGGGCTCCCCTCGTCAGTAGCCCCCGAGTGCTTCGAGGTCTCGACACGGATGCCGAGTGGGTGAGCTAGTTGCTTGTGCCCGAGTCGTCGGTAGAGAGACCTTGACGGACTCCTGTAATACCTGAAAAGTAGGTTAAATATGTGCTAAGTATTAGGAACTCGGTGATACCCGCATTTTCCGACTGAGGAAATCGGCTTGTGGCCTTCCGGGAGGCGTATCATCAAATTTCGAGTGAATCTGAAATGGCGTCTGGCGTATCCGAGTGGATCAATGCCATCTTGTGCCCTCGGGGGGGAACGCCTTCTTTCTTCAGCTTCGAAACCGAGTCCTCGAACTCCGGCATTGGATCCCAAATCAATGAGCCATTTTGCGCCGCTGTGGCATCCGGCTCTGATTCCGGGATCCTGTTGCTCCGCTGTGGATGCCGGGTTCGTCCTTAGCTTGGGTGTTGCCGAGTGACCTGGAAACCCTGTTGGGTTGGTCATCAGCACCCTTTTTGCAAAGTTAATCTGCTTCCGAGTTTGGCGGCTTGTGCGCCTCGAAATTATTTGATGAAGTTGGAATGATCTGTGACGTGTCCCAGTGGGCCAGGCCGACTGTTGAGTCGACACCCGAGCAACATTCGACTCCGGTTGAGTCGGACTCAGTTGAAGCCGACTGGTGCCCCGGCATCGTCTTGTCCGAGACGTCGCATCAGCATTTAATGCGCGCAGCCGGTTGGACAGTGCGCCCGTAGCGCAATGATTTCTTCTCGAGTCGCGCACGAAGCGTGCCCGAGACACCCGCCACTGCTCTGATTTCGCGCGTCGTCCGAGGCGATGGCTCATCATATCTACACCCGAATCACGCAAACAGCGCGCGCGGGACGAGGGCTGACGTAATGTCAGCTGGCCACGTCGCCTGGGACGCCGCGTCGTGGCGAAAAAGGCGCCCGAATCCCGCGGGTTCGCGCGCGCGTGACGGTGGTTGCCTCGGTAGTTTCCCGCCACGTCGGACGCACGACTGCCGGCGGTTGGACTCCTTCGTCTATAAAAGGGGACCGCGGGGGCGCCAAGATTCTCATCTGCTCTTGCCTTCGTCTTCCTCACGCTCGAAACCTTTAGCCACAGAAGCTCCGCCACCGCACACCCGTTCCCGACAGAAAGAAAACTCGCTCGCCGCCGTCGCCCATCAGCCGGCGATCATGTCTCGCGCCATCAACAAGGGCAAGAAGGCTGCTGCCCCCGCCTCCGCCACCGCCGCCGACGGATGGAAGAAGGGGGATTGGATCCCTTCGACCATCACCGACGAGCTTCTTATCGGGTTCGCCAGCGAAGGCTTGCTGCCGCCGCGCACCATCGTCAACTGGCGGGCGCCGTATAAGGAGGATAAGCCCGCTCCGCACGACGCATGAACGGGTGATACTTGCTCCGTTCATGGAGCGAGGATTCAAGCTGCCGCCGCACGATTTCCTGCGCGGTCTATTATTCTTCTACGGTCTGCAACTTCACCACTTGAGCCCCAATGGCATTCTGCACATCGCCTGCTTCATCACGCTGTGCGAGTGCTACTTGGGGACTCGGCCGCATTGGGGATTATGGAAGAAAGTCTTCACAGTCAAGGCTCAACCAATCAAGGCCGGCGACCGACTGTCCGTTTGCGGGGGAGTCAGCATTCAGGTCAAAGCCGGCTCCAAGTACTTCAAGATGCAATTTCCGGATACCATTCGGAAATGGCAAGACGGGTGGTTCTACTGCCCGGATGAGCGTACTCCGACTGGCCATGAGGGACTCCCCCCATACAACGAAGATCCTCCTGTGTGGCTGAAGCGCTGGAGCACCAAGCCGTCCAATGAGGAGATGCCCGAAGTCGACCGACTCCTGAGGAGGATCGCAAGACTCCAGGAGAAAGGAATCAGGGGCCCGGACATCATCGCTACTTGGCTGATTCGGCGCATCCAGCCCCTTCAAGCCCGGGCGCACCCGATGTGGGAGTACTCGGGCAACCACGACCCGACGAGGATTTCACCCGAGGACCTTTCGAACGACAACTTCTTGGAGATCCTCAAGAGTCTGACGAAAGAACGAACTGGGCTCACTCGGGCGCCTAAAGTGCTTCCATATTCGCGTGTCAACCCGGCACCGGATGTAAGTAACCTGTATTCCGAGTCGGGCTCTTGAAATTTGTTGTTTGCTTGCTTCTACTAACACCAAGTTCTCTGATGCTGTAGAACTACCTGAACTTCAATTCCATGCCGCCTCTTCCTGAGCAAGACTCGGCTCCGGCTGCCCTGGACAACGCTGAAGTCGATGAGGATGCTCCTAAGAGTGGCATCCAAATTGACTCGGATTCCGAGTCCGGAGGGTCGTACGAACTCGCCAAGCGAGGCCGCGACGACAGCGCATCCGGATCTCAGGTCCCGGGAGCTGGGACGGAGCCGACTCCAACAGAGCCGGCTGCCAAGCGGATCCGGGTAACTACTACCGGCCCCACTACGCAGGCTCCGGCTCCTGCACGAGCCACAGCTGCCAGTCGAGGGGCGCCGGCTCCAGCTCCTGCCCGAGTCGCGCCTCCCAGCCGAGTGGCGCAGGTTACTGCTCCTGCCACCAAGCCGAGTGCGCCTCAATCGGCACTCGCCGGTTCCACCGGGGGTCCGCCTGCCCCGGGGAAGCCGGAGAAGAAAATGATCCCCACCACCACCAGGTACGAGTCCTTTTGCCTCAAGCCCTAGTCGCAGTAGGTTTAGAAGGTATTGAAGTCGGTTTTCTTCTTTTGCAGAGTCCAGAAGAAGCTCTCCAACCAAGGAGGCTCTTCGACTCCGGCTGCAGCTGACTCCAACACTCCGGCGCCGATCGCTTCTACGATGGAGACGAAGTCGGCTACGGGTGCCAGATCTCCTACACCTCCGGCTGCAACCGACCCCAGCGCACTGGCATCCACCGTTTCTGCCATGGAAACGGAGTTGGAGACGGCTGCCGGGTCCGCCACGACTCCGGCCGCAGCCATGCCTCCGGCTGCGGCCTCGCCAAGCGCGCCACAGCCAAGTTCTCCCATGCCCCAGCCTGCCGCAGCTGGGACCGAGGCCCCGGAGCCGGTCGTGCACGCAGGGTCCACCGAAGTTCTGGCCGAGGATCCTCAGCGCCAGCCAGCTCCCACCAGTGAGGAGACAACGGAGCCGGCAGCTACAGCCGGGGCCGACTCCTCCGAGCCGGCGAGTGAGGTCGAAGGCCTACTCGTCACCGAGTTACCTCCAGTGACCGAGTCACGCCAGCCCCCGGCTCCGACTCCCTCGACGCAAGAGCTGGCGCCGGCTTCTTCAAGAGGCCTCGTCCCGGCGCTGCTACTGCCGAGTTGCAGCACGGGGGACTTAGCCACTGCTGAAGAAGCCACGAACCGTGTCGCCGCCCTCAGCTCCAAGCTCCGGGATTTCGCTGACGCAGCTAAGTCCCTGGCGGACTCGGCCGAGGTTCTGGAGACCTCCGTTGGGGTAAGTTGTCTTCAAATTTTGTTTATTTTCTAACACTGGGAGCACGTTCAGTGCACCCAGTGGGTGTAGCCCCCGAGTCTCCGGCCGACTGGTTGAGTCGGTGGGAGACTTATGAATTCGGGTACTAACAAAATGTTCCTTCACCAGGCTGCAATCCGACTGGGCGGAAACGGCCCAGTCCTTATGGAACGGAATGCCTCCTTGGAGAAGGCATTGGAGGAGGAGAAGGCCAAGAGTCGGCAGCTCGAAGAAAATTTCGCCGCCCTCGGAAGTAAGCGTCCGAGTCTTCAACTCCTTTGACTTTAAATTTTCTGCACTTGTCTGACCTTCTTGAGTCGGCAGATGTCGAAGCCGAAAATGCCCGGCTTCGAGAAGAGTTGAAAGGCGCAATCCCGAGGGTCAAAGTCATAGAGATGCTCGACGCCAAGGCGGCCGAGTTGGATACCGAGCTGAGGGAAGCTCGCAAGTTGAAGAAGTCTGCCGCCTTGCTGAAAACGGAACATGACGAGCTGTCGGCGCAGTACGAGCAAACGCAGTCGGCGAACAAAAAGCTGCAGGCATCCATCGACGACTTCGCCAAGAAGATGGAGGAGTCGGATAAGCGACACGCCGCAGCTATCGCCGACTGGGAGAAACGCGAGACGGAGCTCATAGGCCAACTCAAGCAGGCCAATGAGACTCTACTCGGTAAGCCCCCGAGTCCTTTGCTTCTTTCTTTTTGCACGCTTCTTTGTTCAATTCCTCAGCAATAATTCGTATCCAGAGGCTTGCCCAGAACTGGAGGAGCGAACCCGGCAGGCGGCGCTCCGACTTCGCGCGCTTTCCGACCCGGCGAGGTCGGTTCTCGATGCACTCTGGACACCCGAGATGATGTCCGAGTGCGTCGTGACCCTGGGGGACCGACTGCTCCAGGTCAAAAGCTTGGTGCAGAGCATGAAGTCGGCTGCCCAAGGACTTTGTGCCAAGCTGTGGCCCGGAGAAGAACCGGGTTCCAGCATCTTCGCCCTCGCCGACAAGCTCTCGCTTGGTCCAGCGGAGGTTGAAGAGTGGAAGGAGTCGGCCGCCCGCTCGGGAGCCGGCATGGCGCTAGCAATGGTGCTGGCACATCATCCGGACGCGGATGTTGACAGCATCTCTGCTGGCGCCCCTGTCGACGAGGAAGGGCAGTCGGTCGACCCCGTGGAGCTCCTTCCCCGAGTCCGCGCCGCCGCCAGCCGGATCGCCAGCTTCACCGACCTGGAGGAGCGCATAGAGGTGACTCCAGAGGAATAAAAATCATAATGTAATATCTCTCGGTATGCCGAGTGGACAAAATGTAAAAAACTTTTGCAATGAATGAAGATGTTTTTCTGATTTTTGCTTAAATTATTTGCACAAGTTATTTGATTCATCCACAGTTGTTTTTTTCCGCCGAGTCGGATCCATTCGCGCGCAGGCCGACCTTTAGCTTTTGCTCTTGCCAACCGGACAGCCGGGTTGCGACTGTAGTTGGGGACGAAGAGTGGGCCTCAGGTACCGTACACGTTTACTTAGACGCTCGTGTAGAAACAAAGTTAGGAGATTCGAAATAACTTGCGCCGAGTGATGAATCACCCAGTGGGATTTGTGGTGACTTCCGGGTGTTGCCCGAAGTGAAGCCACTTGGTTTTTATTAGACGCAGCCCCCGGGGATTGCCCAAAGGGAACTTAGTCGGAAGAAACGAAAATTTTAGATAAACAAAGTGCCTCCCGAGTGCCGCTCGAAGGAAACAAATGTTTATTTATAATGAAACGCTGAACTATTTTGAAGTACAAAGTTTAAGTGTAGAAGGGACGCAGCTGTGCAATGTTCCACGTCCGTTCCGTAACTGCACCGGTTGCCGGGTCTTCCAGTCGGTACGCGCCGTTGTGAAGCACCTGGTTGACGATGAATGGTCCTTCCGAAGGCGGAGACAATTTGTGCAAGCCAGCCTTGTCTTGGATCAGCCGGAGGACCAGATCTCCTTTGTTGAAGACTCGGCCCCGAACTTGCCGACTGTGGTAACGGCACAAGTTCTGTTGGTAAATGGCCAAGCGCGAGAGAGCAAGTTCCCGCGCTTCTTCTAAGAGATCAAGGTCGTCTTGTCGTGCCGACTCGGCATCCTTCTCCACGTATGCTGCGACTCGTGGGGAGTCGTGGAGGATGTCACTCGGCAGGACGGCTTCAGCTCCGTATACCATGAAGAACGGCGTGTAGCCAGTCGACCGGTTTGGAGTCGTCCTCAAACTCCAAAGAATAGATGGAAGCTCATCGATCCAGGAGCCGGCGGCCCGCTTCAACGGGACTAACAACCGGGGCTTGATGCCTTGGAGAATCAGAGCGTTGGACCGCTCGACTTGGCCATTTGACTACGGATGAGCCACGGAGGCATAATCGATCCGAATCCCATGATCCCGACAGAAGTGGCGAAAGACTTCAGCAGTGAAGTTCGTTCCGTTGTCGGTGATGATGTTATGAGGAATTCCGAATCAGAAAATGACTCCCTTCATGAAGTTGACAGCAGTCGGACCATCAAGCTTCATTATTGGCTTGGCTTTGATCCACTTTGTGAACTTGTCCACAGCCACGAGGAGATGAGTAAAACCTCCCCGGGATGTTTTTAGCAGACCCACCGTGTCGAGTCCCCACACAGCAAAAGGCCATGTGATCGGAATGGTCTTGAGTGCGGTAGCCGGCATGTGTATTTGTCGAGCATACCTCTGGCATCCTTCGCAAGTTCGGATGAGTTCTTCGGCATCAGCATGAGCACTGAGCCAGAAAAAACCGTGTCGAAATGCTTTGGCGACCAAGGACCGCGACGATGCATGGTGACCGCAGAGTCCCGAGTGGACCTCTTCAAGCAATGTTCGTCCCTCTTCCGGCAAAATGCAGCGCTGGAAGATCCCAGTGGTGCTGCGCTTGTAGAGCTCACCGTTGATGATGGTATAAGCGCGAGCACGACACACGATGCGACGTGCCTCAGTCGGATCTTCAGGCAGCTCTTTGCTCAAGAGGTACGCAAGGAACGGCTGAGTCCAGGATGGAATGTCCGCCAAGACTTCTTCTTGAGTCGGTTGAGCCGGATCAGGGTGTGACGACCCGGCTTCCGACGACCCGGTCGCCGACTCCGACTGGACGGATGGTTGGTACAGCTGCTGAAGGAAAACTCCGGGTGGGACTTTTTCCCTTGCAGAGCCAATCCTGGCAAGGGAGTCGGCGGCTTCATTGTCTGCTCGACGAACGTGGTGAAGTTCGAGGCCGTCGAAGTGTCCTTCCAGCCGGCACACAGCGGCACAGTATGCCGCCATGGTGGGGTCCTTGGCGTCCCAAGCCTTCATCACCTGCTGCACTACGAGGTCCGAGTCGCCGCGACAAAGGAGTCGGCGAATGCCGAGTGAAACTGCAATGCGCAAGCCATGAAGTAGCGCCTCGTATTCTGCGGCGTTGTTGGAGGCGGCAAAGTGGATCTGCAGCACGTAGTGCAACTTGTCGCCTTTGGGGGAGATCAGCACAACTCCAGCCCCCGTGCCCGCAAGCATCTTCGAACCATCGAAGTACATGACCCAGTGCTCAAGGTGCACCTGAGTCGGCAGGGTCTGACTCTCGGTCCATTCGACGATGAAGTCTGCAAGGGCTTGCGACTTGATTGCCTTGCGGGGCTCGTAGCTGATGTCATGCGGCATGAGTTCTATTGCCCACTTAGCGACTCGGCCCGTGGCATCCCGATTGTTGATGATATCAGACAATGGGGCGTGACTGACCACGGTGACCGAGTGGGCTTGGAAGTAGTGTACCAGCTTCCGAGTTGCTAGGAACACTCCGTAAACTAGCTTTTGGTAGTGCGGGTAGCGCTGCTTCGACTCGGAAAGCACTTCGCTGATGTAATAGACGGGTCGTTGTACCTTCTGGATTCGGCCCTCTTCTGCACGTTCCACCGCTAAGACAACGCTGACCACTTGATTGGTGGCCGCGATGTAAAGCAGCATGGGTTCTCCCTCCATGGGTGCAGCGAGAACTGGAGGTGTCGACAGAAGTCGCTTGAGATCTTCGAAGGCTTGCTGAGCTTCACTCGTCCACTCGAAGGAGTCGGACTTCTTGAGAAGTCGGTAAAAAGGTAAAGCCTTCTCACCGAGTCAGGCTATGAACCGACTTAAGGCAGCGAGGCACCCGGTTAAGCGTTGGATGGCCTTCAAGTCCTTCGGCCTGCCCATCTTGATGATGGCATCAAGCTTGTCCGGGTTCGCTTCGATCCCTCGCTCGGAAACGATGAAGCCGAGTAGCTTGCCAGCCGGAACTCCGAAGACGCACTTCTCCGGGTTAAGCCTCATGTCGTACCTTCTGAGATTGGCGAATGTTTCCGCCAAGTCAGCCAGGAGGTCCACAGTCTTCTTTGTTTTTATCACAATGTCGTCGACGTAAGCCTGGACATTTCTGCATATCTGGTCGTGTAAACACTTTTGCATACAGCGTTGATATGTCGCACCAGCATTCTTCAAACCAAAAGGCATAGTGATATAACAAAAAGCCCCAAATGGGGTAATGAAAGAAGTTTTATTTGATCCGACTCTTTCATTTTGATCTGGTGGTAGCCTGAATAGGCATCCAGAAAACATAAACGTTCGCACCCGGCTGTGGAGTCGACAACTTGATCCACTCGGGGTAAAGCGAACGGGTCCTTGGGGCATGCCTTATTTAAGGACGTGTGGTGTACACACATGCGCCAAGTCTTGTTTTTCTTAAGAACCAGGACCAGGTTTGCCAACCAGTCCGGGTAAAAAACTTCCTTGATGAACCCGGCTGCGAGGAGTCGGGCAATTTCTTCTCCGATTGCCTTGCACCGGTCCTCAACGAAGCAACAGAGAGACTGCTTCACTGGCCTTGCATCCTTGGCGACGTTGAGGGAGTGCTCGGCGAACTTCCTTGGAACACCCGGCATGTCAGAAGGCTTCCATGCGAAGATGTTCCAATTCTCACGAAGGAAGTCGACGAGCGCGCCTTCCTATTTGGCCTCGAGGTCGGTCCCGATTTGGACCGTCTTGGACGGGTCCTCAGGATGGACCTGGACATGCTTTGTGTCCTTGGCCGACTGGAAGGTGGACTCGGTTGCCGCCTTCTTGCTAGGTGGAGGTTGATCCGAGTTGGCGGAAGCTTGGATGTCCTCTAGCTCCTGAGCCGCGATCAGGGACTCGGCAATGTCCGCGCTGGCGAGGTCGCACTCGTTGGAGCGCTCAAAATCGCCAGCGATGGTGATGACGCCTTTTGGACCCGGCATCTTCAGCTTCAGGTAGGTGTAACACGGCCTTGCCATGAACTTGGCGTAAGCCGGCCAACCGAAGATCGCATGATATGCGCTCTTAAAGCCGACCACCTCGAAGGTCAATGTCTCGACCCGGAAGTTGTTCGGCTCGCCGAACACAACTTCCAAGGAGATTTGACCCAGAGGCTTCGCACACTTCCCAGGCACAATCCCATGAAAGGAAGTGTTACTAGGGCGAAGCTGGGTCTCCGAAACCTGCATCTTCTTCAGGGTATCCATGAAGATGATGTTTATGCTGGAGCCACCGTCCATCAGGACCTTGCGGAGTTTGAATCCACCGACTTGCGGATCCACCACCAGGGGATGTTTGCCCGGGTGAGGGACTCGGTCCGGGTGATCAAGTCGGCTGAAGCCGACTGGAATTTCGGACCAGTCAAGCCATTGAGGGACAGCCGGCACCGTCGCGTTGACTTCGCGACAGCGTAGCTTCCGACCCCTTTTGGAGTCGGATCCCTGGAAGATCATGAGTACCCCCCTTTGAGGGGGATACTGCACAGCGCCGCCGCCTGCGGCAGAGCCTCCTTCTCCACCGTTTTCCGGCTCAGGCTGCTTTTCTTCCCGGATTCGCTGCAGGAAGCTGCAATCCCGGGTCGAATGCCCCGCCTGATAATTGGCGGTGCTGTGGAACGAACAGGGCCCATCGAGGATCTCCTCGAAGGTGAGTTTCGGCGCCTTGCGCTGCTGCCAAGGGCGCTCCTTCTTCTGGCCAGCGTCGCCACGCTGGGGGCCGCGCTCAGCGGCTGCAACCAGGTCGGCTCCGCTGACTCCGTCTCCGCCGCCTGCCTTTCGCTTCGGGGGGCGGTTGTCCTCTCGCTTCCGACCTGAGTCGGCGGGGGCCTTCCGGCTTGAGGACTCGGCTTTGGCTTTGCCCTTGTCCTTATACCGCATCGCCTCTTCTCCCGTCGCGTATTTGCTGGCGACTTCCATGAGTCGGCCCATGGTCTGGATGTTAGACCGGGCCAACTTGTGTTTGAGGAGTTCGTATTTGACTCCCTGGGAAAAGGCCTGGATGGCCTGCATCTCGGTGACATCCTCGATCGAGTTGCGCAGTCGGGTCCAGCGTTGGATGTAATCGCGGACCGTCTCGCCCTTCTCCTGGACGCAGAGCCACAGGTCTTGGGCGTTCCCAGGGCGTTTATACGTGCCCTCAAAGTTCTTGATGAAGGCCTCTTGGAGGTCCCTCCAATCGTAGATGCTATCTTCGGGCAGGCTGTTAAGCCATGCCCGAGCCGACCCTTCCAGCATCAGGGGTAGGCTTCGGAGGGCGACACGTTCGTTGCCTCCTCCTATGTTGCAAGCGACCAGATAGTCGGCAAGCCAAGTTTCCGGCTTGGCTGTGCCATCATACTTGTCGATGCCGCTGGCGATTCGGAACCGATCCGGGAACGGCTCCCCCCGAATCCGCCTGCTGAAGCAGAGCGGGCCGGTGGAGGCAGAGCCACCCGGCTGGTTGACTTCACCAGCGCGCCGCTCAGCCCGCTGCCGGGCCGCTCGTTGTCTCTCGATATCATCTCGAGCATCGCGGGTGTCGTTTGCTCGAAGGGAGCCGGCTTGTCGCCGCTCGGCCTGGAGTCGGTTGATCTCCTGACGAGCGTCAGGCCAATTTGTAGATCGACTTGGCTGTGACGACCCGACGGTACCAGGGTGACTCGGGCCCGCCGACGGCCGACTCTGAGTCGCTTGGGAGGCCAGTCGATTGCTAACCGACCCGGCCTCATTTTGCTGCTGTTCCACCGCCGTCTTCATCAAAGTGACGACTCGGTGGTGGATCTCTGCCGCGGGGCCATCTGCCGGAGGCGGCAATGAGTCGGCCAACGCGGCAGCCGCAAAAAGGTTTTGAGCCGGTGTCAGGTAGACAGCGACTCCATCTTGCTCTCGCCCGAAGAGTGGGGCCCGAGTAGCCCGACTCCTTCGGGCGGCTGAGGAGGTTCGCCGGTTCGCACGGCTGCGCGAACCGTGGGGATCATTCGGTTGCCGCTCCCGCTGTTCGAGGGACGCCCGTTCTTGATTGAGGCGTTCTCGTTTAGCAAGGAGAGCTCGCTGGGAGGCCTCCAAGGCCCTCTCGACCTCCGATTGTCCGCCGATGGGCGTATGCAGGTGCTCATGTGCCACCCTAGCCGCTGCAGCGGACGTACCTGTACCATCTGCGGCGCCGTCCCCAACCACATACACCTCAGCCGAGGCAGTGCGGCTGTGAGAGCTCTCATCCCCATCGGATTCGGAATCCAGAAGGGGGAGGAGAGATTCGGCGCCCACCATGGCGACGAACTGGAAGTTCTTGTTCGGAGCGGAGGAGGATCCGAGCCAGAACTCGGGACTCGCTTCCACCGCAAGGCGGGGACGCGAATCTTGAAGACGAAGCTGGCCAAAGACGTCGGCCACGAAATGAAGGCTACCGAAGATGAATTCCGAGCCTTCGGGATGTGCCATGAACGGCACATCGTCGGCGATGAGCTTATCACCAGTTGCAGAGGAAGATCCCGCCTGGATCTTAGTTCCGATGCACGCCTCCCCTACCTGGCGCACCAACTGTCGCGGGGGATTCGCGGCAATATCCATTTGTAATAGGATTGTCGGGAATGCGTGTATGAAAAATCTAGGCGGTGCACACAAGGATTTTACCCAGGTTCAGGCTCTCCAAGGATGGAGATAACACCCTACTCCTGCTGAGTATATTTGATGATCTTGCGTGAAAAAGAGAGTACAGGAGGTTGAAGAAGAAGATTGCTTAAAACGCTAAAGCTCCCAGAGTGTAGAATCTAGCCCCTTCTGCATGGAGGGCTCGGCCTTATATAGGCCTGTACATTAGCCGACTCGGTCACCCGGCTAAGCTACGGTTACTATCCTAATTAACTAATATTTACATCTGGTAACCGTCCGAGTAACACCAGTCTTCATGCCGGTTGAAACGTATGCCTTGATGAGTCGTAACGCCTGTATTGATGGCACCCGGACGTTGCACTGTAGCAGGCCTTTTCTTGGACCTTCGTCCGAATGGGCCTCTGCAAGGTTGTTGGGCCGACTCACGGTGTTGGGCCTACCTGGTTGGGCTCCCCTCGTCAAGCGGTGTGTGATCCGACACCGTTCTGTCGAGAGCATGAACCGTAGACAATGGGAAATGAGATTCCCACTCAGTGGTCATTAAAATCCGATCCAATTTTTCAAAGGTTGGATTTTGGAGGTTATTCGCCCAAGTAATCTGACGTCCCGATAAAGCTAATTCTCGAAGATCAAGGCTATCAATAACAGCATTGAACAAGAATGGCCATCGATTATCAAAGTTTTATTTACTTTTGTCTTCCTTAAAGCGCATAATATTGAAATCACTTCCAAGCAACAAAGGAAAGGGATTACTATGACAAGCACGCACTAGTTCTACCAAAAAGCTAGACTTTAGATTATCTTGAGTGGCCCCATATACTGCCATGAGACTCCACTTAAACTTATCACCCTTATTTCGAAGATGGAACTTGATAAAGAAGTCTCCATCCGAAATAGCTGATACATCAAGTGTAACCATATTGATTCCTAGAATGATACCCCCCCCCCGATCTTTCCCGTGGGGGAATGCAATGCCACATAAACGACAATCCACCAGACAAGCGTTGACATATGTTTGCCTGGAGGTCTTGTTTCCCAGTCTCTAAAAGGGCAACAAAATCTAATTGGTGATCCCTAATACAATCAGTAAGAAAACAAAATTTAGCCAAGTCGTGAAGACCTCTGCTGTTCCAAAAAAATTCCTTTCATCTAGAACCATTTTTCTTTTTAGAACTTTGTTTAACCTTTTTAGATGGCCGAACTATGCGACCACTCTTTTTAGCAAGATGAGACTTAGATTTTCTAGGAGTAGCCGTAAGGTCACAAATCATGTAACCCGGCTCTCGCTCCTCTAAGTCAACCTCAGAAATCCCATGAACCAAATGGGAGAGCAGAGGACCGTCATATTGGACCTCCTCATCCCTATCACTAGTGTCGGGAGAATAAGACTTAGGGCATCTCTAATAGAACCCCTATATTTTAACTCCTCAAACGCCCCCCCCCCAAACCTTAACTCCTCAAGTCTGAGGAGTTAAAAAAAGTGTGCAGCTAACCGAACCCCTAAAACTTAACTCCCTAAAAAAATTTCTTTGCCAACTCTTCCATCTTTTGCTTACATACTCCATTTCAACTCGATATTTGCACAACATATTAATCCGAAACTTGATAATTTCAATGAACACAATTCAGCAACATTTCAAATACAATGTTTTCAAATTTAAATATTCAAATTCAAACACACCATAGGTGTGACGTCCCTAGTTTAATAATCATGTAATGTGCATCATCTGCATCCCATGGCATGATCATATGAACCATAAAAATGAGACGTTTTTGAAATTTTTGAAACCCTCGGCAATCTCCCAAATGCTTTATTAAGGATCGGGGGAATTTTAAATTTTGGATCCAATCTAGTCTCTAACCGTGTTCTCGGAGCTGAGAGCTTCCAAATAAAAGTATTCCGAAAAGTATAATTTACATGCTACCTTCTGTTTATAAGGTTGTGGGCAAGAGCTTGGTTAAGCAAGGGGGCTTTGGAATGTATTCAAAAGAGATTCAAATGAAGTTTGGAATCAAATCAAGCATAGGAAAATAAAAAGGGAGAAACCTAGTTCAAAAAAAAACCCTAACCTTAATTCTACCCTGACCCATTTTCTTCTCACCGGATGGGCCCTCTGTCCCGGCCCATCTCCTTTCTCTTCCGGCCCAGCCCGCATTTGCTTCCTTCTCCTCTAAGCCAACCTCGCCGGCCACCTCCCTTGCTTTATCCCCATCCACTGCCATCCTCATCCACACCGGCCACCTCCTGCTCACGTGGCAGCCAGCCCGAGCAAGCCGGCCACCTCATGCTTGGGCGCCGCCTCCTCCCCCTAGTCCCCTTCGCCTCGGCTGCCCCCATCCTTATCCTCCCGCCACCCTCTCTCTCCCGTGCGCCGCTCGGTTCTCGCCGTTCTGAGCTCCTCGCTCCGCCGCGCCCCGCTACCGCCCCCTTGCCGTGCTTCCCACCGCGCCGCTACCGCCGCTCGCTCGGCTCCTCACCGAGCCCTCGCCGCCCCAAGCTCCTCTGCCGCTCGTCGCCGCCGCCTGCCTCGAGCTCCCCCCCCCCACCCGAGCAGAGCCGCCCCGAGCCCCCTTGCTCCGCCGCCCTAGGTTCCCCACCAAGTCGCCGGCCTCCCCTCCCCTCGTCGCCGCCGCCCTCCACACCAGCTCGCCGAGCCCCTCCCGAAGCAGCACCACCTCGCCTCGGTCCTCCGCGCCGCCCCGGATCTAGAAGCTCCCCGTCGCAGTCCAAGGCCACCTCGCCGCCTTCCTCTCGCTAGTCGCCGGAGCTCCGGTAAGCCGCCGCTCGCCGCCGGCCTCACTCCAGTCCCCGACCAAGCCCCCAACGGCATTCCGACCGGCCGACCGGATGGTTAAGCTCTAATGGCCATTCACTCGGCCGTTAGAGCATAATCAGAGCCCTGAGTAATGCTAATAGTCAATAAGTGTTGTTAATAAACTGTATTAATGCTCCGCTGCTAAAGCTCTCCTTAAATACCAGTGAGTTCGGTTCCGACAGTTTAATAAAGATGATTAATGTTAATCATTGATTAACTAATGCTAACTATCTATTAATGGCATGTCTAATAACTAATCAGTGTGTTAAATGCACTGTTGCAACAAGTTAGAAGGTGTCTCTATGGCATGTAGGTCCCAAATATAAGAATTCAAGAAAAAGAATAAAAGGAATAGGATTTATATGACAGTGGGTCCCACCTGTCATTGACTCAAGTCAATGTTGACTAGAATTGACCCAGGGTCCCACATGTCAGCCTCTGGTGCTTTTGAATTAATTTAAATGTTATACTTACTAAGAAAAATACAACAAAGTATTTAAAATGGTTTAAATCTTGTAAAATTCATAGAAAATTCATCTCTAATCAGAAAATTGCAAATAATATATCAAAATGTTCAGAAAAATGAAATCTATTCAAAAACATCATTTCCATCCATGTTTGCATGCTAGGAATAATACAATTTGCTAAAAACTCAAATTAGGGTTTCCGATTAGCCGGAGGATTTTTGGATCGCGACATTTTATGCGTCCGAACTCCGATTAAATTGATTCCACTTGCATCAGTCTATATTTTGCATCCTCTACATCATGGCATGCATTGCATCTCATGCCGATGTTCTGCCTTTAATATTTACGATTATGCCCTTGTTTCCGGTGTTTCCGTTTTCCTCGATAGAGCCGGAAGATCCGCAAAGTGAGAGTCTCGATCAAGAGCAGGGTGTCGTTGCAGAGCAACCAGGCAAGCAGCCCCTTTGGTCACATTGCAAATCTCCTACTATTTGCAAAGTATTAGTTGTTCAAATTCATTATTACATGCGTTCAACTGCTATTTTTCCGCTAAGGAAAGCCCTAGTCCGATGAATAAGACTCACCTTGTCGCTTAAACAGCTCCACCACTAACCTAACCTATCTAGCATAGTCTAGTATCCACTGTTCGAATGCTATTATGCTATTTATGCTTAGACATGCTTAGACTTGTAGAAGTCGTAATTCCTGGGTTAGCAGATGAATCAACACTGGGAATGGGTTACGTGGTAGGTGGGTGTTCACCGGGATGCTAATGAACTCACTTAATCATAACTGGGTCTAGACGAGAGGCCATGGCTGGGAGCATGGTGGGTTGTCTCGTCTTCCCGCAAGGACCGGTTATCGACGTACATTGACCCAAGATTCGCGTACTTCTACACGGGTGGATTATGGGGCCACCCACGACTCACTAATTTGCTTAGACTTAGTGTATGAGCTGCATTAGTTTGCCGTTTCCATTTGCGTGTGCGTGAAAAAGGGGATGTGGTGTGTGGTCTCACATAAGGGTGGGGTGGACACACGGTCTGGGAGACCGGGGATGTACCTCGATTCACAACGCATGGGACCGTGTCGCAGTTACGGCCGGACTGATGCACATGGACTAGCCCGTACGGGTGGCTCATACCTAGGTCGACAGCATTGTAAAGGTCGTGTTCGATCACCCTCTGCTAGCACACCTCGTGAAGTGTGTACTTGGTAGCATTAAGAGACGATCGATGCGTGTAGGTAAAGATGTACACCCCTGCAGGGTTAGAACTGTTTGAACAGCCGTGTCCGCGGTTATGGACAACTTGGTAATTACCTGCGTCGAATTAGACAACTATAACCAACTCTAAAACTTGTCAACTCTAAGGACGTGGTTAGCGACAGCTTCCTCCCAGGGTGGTCGAGGATGGGTCGATGGGTTTTTCAGGTGTGGTGATCTGCAGTAAGGAATGCGCGAAGTGTTCGGCTTGTCCCCTTTAAAAAGGTATTCTAGTAGTCGAATTTCAATCTACTTATTGTTATTGAAAAGGTAAACTTGGCTTTCCGCAACTAGTCCACAATTACCCCTTGTTGATACCTGGCACAATCACTACTACTTCCGCACTGTAAGTCTTGCGGAGTACAATTTTGTACTCACCCTGCTATTGTTGTTGTTTTGTTGCAGAGGAAGCTACCCCTTCAGAGGGTGGTTTCTACTTAGAGATCGATACCGACGACGCCTAGACGATGGGAATCCCAGGCAGTGATCCCGCCCTTGGGTTGGCAGTTTGGTTTGTTTTCGCTGCCACTTTTGGCCCTACTGTTTTGGCTTCGTAGCCTCTAATACTCTTCCGCTGTGTGTTTAGATCTTCGGATCCTTGTGTGTATGTATGTTTGTTAAGTTTCAAACTTATAATATTGCAGTTTCTGTCGTAGAGTCACTGCTATGAGATCTGGTTGTTTTCGCCTGCTCATGTGCCGTGCGTGTATGTGATGAAGCGCATGTTGCGGGTAGGACTTTAGAGTTTATATCATAGAGTCATTAAGTTTAATCACCCCTGTGAAGCGACTCTATTACTGAGAGATTGGGAACTATATCACCCTACTCCAGCCGTGCATTAATTTGCCGGGACGAATTCGGGGTTGATGTTCCGGCTCAGTAGGAACAGAGTGAGGAGACCATATCACCCTACTACTCTGTGCTCTCGCCAGAGTAAGCTTCGGGGTTGCCGTCTCGGGCTATTCGGAGCCATATCACTCCACTCCTCTTGGAATTGACACCCAGGAGTTGAGGTCGGGGTTGACGTTTCGACTTAGCGGGTGGTTTCTCTTAAGCCTCTCTGTTATGAATTCTGGGGTTCGACAGCTTTGGTATCAGAGCAGGACTGACTGTAGGATGACCTTTGTCTTGGCCGTTGTTGGGTCTAGAAGTTGCAAAAACTATTTGAACTTAAAAATGATTTGCGAAAAGTATAAGTAGTGCTTCTGTTTTCTCCTTATCCTTTTCGATCCTAGTTCTTCTCCTTACCTCTTCGGTTGGTTGAAAAATGATTTTGCTACTTTCTTGCCTCGTTCAAAAGTTAGACTTCACGTGTGCAGGGAATCCTTACCTTCCCTCTTACCTTGTCTCGGTTATTACCGACTCTACCGATTACTCCATTGACATGTTCAGATTCTGTTCATCTTGTAAATCGTGAAATTCATTCGAGTAATTCCGTTCAAGTTTCTTTATGATCTGATCATGTTTTTGTGGCATATCTATTTCTTGATTCAGATGGCCGAACATCCGGAAGGTAGCCAGCCTGCTGCTGGTAATCAAGGTCGTGACTCTGGTCGCAATAATGTTCCTCCTCCACCGCCATCCATGGCAGAGGTGTTGATGCAGATCGAGCGGAATCGAATGGACCAGACTCGCCTTCTGGAGCATCTAGTCCGAAATACTGCTCCCCAACCCGAAGTTCGAGTTGGAATTTCCGAATTTCTTCGAACGCAGCCTCCGACATTCAGTCGTTCAGAAGATCCTATCGAGGCGGATGATTGGCTTCGCAGCATCGAGCGCAAATTGGAGACAGCGCGTATCTCCACGGCTGATCGCGTGGATCTCGCGGCGCATCAGCTTGAAGGTGCTGCCGCAGCATGGTGGGAGAATTTCCTTGCTATCCAGGAGAAAGGTCACGTGGTTACGTGGCAGGAGTTCTGCGATGCTTTCCGTGGAACTCATATCCCTGAAGGTGTCATGGACATCAAGAAGGAGGAATTCCGCAATCTAACTCAGGGACAGAAGAGCGTCACCGAGTATCTCCATTCCTTCAACCACTTGGCGCGTTATGCCCCTCGTGATGTTACCACCGATGCGGACAGGCAGGAGAAGTTCCGCAAAGGTTTGAATCCGGAGCTTCGTTACGAGCTGCTTCCTTTTGACTTCGCCAACTTTCAGGCTCTAATGAACAAGGCTGTCAAGATGGAGCACGGCAAGCTAGTTCTTGAAGAATCTAGAAAGCATGCTCGAGATGCAGTGAAGCCCTCTTCTTCCAATCCGCAAAAGAGGCGTATTTGGGTTCCTGCTAGTGCATTTAATCGCGCTACTCCCGCCCCAAGGCCCTCTGGTTTTGTGCCTCGTCCTCCAGTTCCCAGTTTCCAGCCGAGGCCAATGGGAGGACAATCTGCTGAGTTTGTTCCAAGACCTCCGTTTGGGGCTTGCTTTAAATGTGGCCAGCCTGGTCACTTCTCTCGTGACTGTCCTCAGCGACAGAACCCTGCGCCGAATCCTGTTCCAGCGCAAGGTCAACCTCGAGGCAATGTCCCCGCCAAGAAGGCGAACCCGCAACATCAGTCCGTAAACCGCGGTCGCGTGACTCACGTGGTCGCAGAAGAAGCTCAAGAGGCAACCGATGTCGTGATTGGTACGCTCCTTGTTAATTCAGTTCCAGCATCAGTTCTTTTCGATTCAGGGGCTTCGCATTCTTTTATATCCAAGAGGTTTGCGGATCAGCATGATATTCCCTATGAGGCTATGCTCAACTCCTTGGCTATAATCTCTCCGGGATCGGTAATGAGAGCCTCCCAAGAATGCCGTGATGTTTGTATCAAGGTGGGCAATCTGGATTTCTTCGCCACCTTAATTGCTTTGGTCTCCACGGACATCGATGTCATTCTTGGAATGAATTGGTTAATTGCACATCAAGCCCTGATTGATTGTGCGACGAAGACAGTGGTCCTTCCCCATCCTTCCGGTGAAACCATTCGGTTTACTCCAGAGTTCATCGAATCCCAGCTTTGTGCTCTCGAAGGCAAATCCCTTCCTGATCTTCCAGATGTTCCGATAGTCTGTGACTTCGCGGATGTCTTCCCCGACGAGCTTCCAGGTTTACCACCGGATCGAGATATCGAATTCGTTATCGATTTGGTTCCCGGAACCGCTCCTATCTATCGTCGCCCTTATCGGATGACTCAGGATGAATTGGAGGAAATGAGGAAACAACTCCAGGAGTTAGAAGCAAAAGGCTTCATTCGACCGAGCTCCTCTCCTTGGGGATGCTCTGCTCTATTCGTGGAGAAGAAAGATAAAAGCCTGCGGATGTGTGTTGACTATCGACCTCTTAATGAGGTGACGATCAAAAACAAATATCCGCTTCCACGGATTGATGATCTATTCGATCAATTAACCGGAGCAACTGTCTTTTCCAAGATTGATTTGAGGTTGGGCTACCATCAAATCAAGATCCGACCCGAAGATATTCCAAAAACGGCGTTTACGACTCGCTATGGGTTGTATGAATACACCGTGATGTCTTTTGGGTTAACCAATGCTCCTGCTACCTTCATGAGGCTGATGAATTCCATCTTCATGGAATATCTGGATCGCTTTGTGATCATCTTCATCGATGATATTCTGATTTTCTCCAAGACGAACGAAGATCATGCCGAGCACCTGAAGCTTGTTTTGGGAAAGCTTCGTGAACATCAGCTCTATGCTAAGTTCTCCAAGTGTGAGTTTTGGCTCGAAGAAGTCGCTTTTCTAGGCCACGTGCTTTCGGCGAAAGGTGTCGCCGTGGATCCTAGCAAAGTGAAGGCTGTTCTCAATTGGGAACAACCCAAGTCGGTCACGCAAGTGCGGAGTTTTCTTGGTCTGGCCGGCTATTATCGCCGTTTTATCGAGAACTTCTCCAAACATGCTAAACCTTTGACCGAGCTCCTCAAGAAAGAAAAGAAGTTCGAGTGGACTGAAAGGTGCGAAGAAAGCTTCCAAGAGCTAAAGCGCCGATTGACCTCCGCTCCTGTGCTTGTCCTCCCGGACATTCACAAGAATTTCGACGTCTATTGCGATGCTTCTCGCCTAGGTCTTGGAGGTGTGTTGATGCAAGAAGGGCATGTGGTTGCTTATGCTTCTCGTCAGTTGAGGCCACATGAAACCAACTATCCGACTCACGACCTAGAGCTTGCTGCGGTGGTTCATGCTCTGAAGATTTGGCGGCATTATCTTATCGGTAATCGCTGCGAGCTGTATTCCGACCACCAAAGTTTGAAGTATCTCTTCACCCAGCCTGACCTGAATCTCAGGCAACGAAGATGGCTGGAATTGATCAAAGATTACGACGTAGGTCTCCACTACCAACCCGGTAAGGCTAATGTCGTGGCGGATGCACTTAGCCGGAAGACTTATTGCAATAATCTTATGATCCGAGAATCTCAACCACCCCTCTACGAGGAATTTGCGTGGCTCAATCTTGAAGTCGTTCAAAGTGGGTTCCTTAATACCCTTGAAATCCGATCATCTCTTGAAGATCGAATCAAATCTGCTCAAAAGCATGACAAGGGTATTCGCAAGATCAAGGAGAACATTGCTAGCGGAGTTGCTAAGTGTTTCTCAATCGATGATCAAGACATTGTTTGGTTTGGCAAACGCCTAGTTGTGCCGAAGAACAATGATCTTCGAGAATCCATTCTTCGTGAAGCTCACGACTCTCCATTGTCTATTCATCCGGGTAGCACGAAGATGTATCAAGATCTGAAACAGAGATTCTGGTGGACCCGAATGAAAAGAGAGATCGCTCGCTTTATCTCCGAATGTGATGTGTGTCGTCGTGTTAAGGCGGAACACCAAAGACCCGCCGGCACACTTCAACCTTTGTCTATCCCTGAGTGGAAGTGGGATGAAATTGGCATGGATTTCATCACCGGTCTTCCGAGAACTCCAAAGAAAAATGATGCCATCTGGGTAGTCATTGATCGTCTATCCAAAGTCGCACATTTTCTTCCTGTCCGAGAAACTATAACTGCTAGTCAACTAGCTGATCTCTATATCTCTCGGATAGTATCGCTCCATGGAATCCCTAAGCGGATCATTTCTGATCGTGGTGCTTTGTTCACTTCCAGGTTTTGGGAAAGTCTCCAAGCTGCTATGGGAACTCATCTTTCGTTCAGTACAGCTTATCACCCCCAAACCGGTGGACAAACCGAAAGGGTTAACCAAATCCTTGAAGATATGCTTAGAGCTTGTGTTATATCCTTCGGCACGAAGTGGGAGAAGTGTCTTCCTTTTGCCGAGTTCTCTTATAACAACAGCTTCCAATCAAGCCTAGGCATGGCCCCTTTCGAAGTCCTTTATGGACGCAAATGTCGAACTCCACTCAATTGGTCCGAAACCGGAGAACGACAAATTCTTGGACCCGACTTGATCAAAGAAGCGGAGGATCAAGTTCGAATCATCCGAGAGCGGTTGAAAACTGCTCAATCTCGTCAGAAGAGCTACTCCGACCTTCATCGTCGTGAGATTCACTTTGAGCCAAACGATAAAGTCTACCTTCGGGTCACTCCTCTCAAGGGTGTTCGCCGATTTGGCATCAAAGGAAAGTTGGCACCTCGTTACATTGGTCCTTTTCGCATTCTTTCCAAACGAGGTGAAGTTGCGTATCAGTTGGAACTACCTCCGTCGTTATCCAATATCCACAATGTCTTCCATGTTTCTCAACTTCGGAAGTGTTTCAAAGATCCAATCCCGGAATCAGCAGTTGATACACTGGATCTCCATGAAGATCTGTCTTACCAAGAGTACCCTCTCCGTATTCTCGATGAGATGGAACGAACAACCCGAAGACGCAATGTCAAGTTCTTCAAAGTTCAATGGTCCAATCATTCTGAAGAAGAAGCCACTTGGGAACGCGAGGATCATCTTCGATCGGCGTACCCCTCCCTCTTTTCCAGCTGATCCGAATCTCGGGGTCGAGATTCTCGTAAGGGGGGTAGGTCTGTGACGTCCCTAGTTTAATAATCATGTAATGTGCATCATCTGCATCCCATGGCATGATCATATGAACCATAAAAATGAGACGTTTTTGAAATTTTTGAAACCCTCGGCAATCTCCCAAATGCTTTATTAAGGATCGGGGGAATTTTAAATTTTTGGATCCAATCTAGTCTCTAACCGTGTTCTCGGAGCTGAGAGCTTCCAAATAAAAGTATTCCGAAAAGTATAATTTACATGCTACCTTCTGTTTATAAGGTTGTGGGCAAGAGCTTGGTTAAGCAAGGGGGCTTTGGAATGTATTCAAAAGAGATTCAAATGAAGTTTGGAATCAAATCAAGCATAGGAAAATAAAAAGGGAGAAACCTAGTTCAAAAAAAAACCCTAACCTTAATTCTACCCTGACCCATTTTCTTCTCACCGGATGGGCCCTCTGTCCCGGCCCATCTCCTTTCTCTTCCGGCCCAGCCCGCATTTGCTTCCTTCTCCTCTAAGCCAACCTCGCCGGCCACCTCCCTTGCTTTATCCCCATCCACTGCCATCCTCATCCACACCGGCCACCTCCTGCTCACGTGGCAGCCAGCCCGAGCAAGCCGGCCACCTCATGCTTGGGCGCCGCCTCCTCCCCCTAGTCCCCTTCGCCTCGGCTGCCCCCATCCTTATCCTCCCGCCACCCTCTCTCTCCCGTGCGCCGCTCGGTTCTCGCCGTTCTGAGCTCCTCGCTCCGCCGCGCCCCGCTACCGCCCCCTTGCCGTGCTTCCCACCGCGCCGCTACCGCCGCTCGCTCGGCTCCTCACCGAGCCCTCGCCGCCCCAAGCTCCTCTGCCGCTCGTCGCCGCCGCCTGCATCGAGCTCCCCCCCCACCCGAGCAGAGCCGCCCCGAGCCCCCTTGCTCCGCCGCCCTAGGTTCCCCACCAAGTCGCCGGCCTCCCCTCCCCTCGTCGCCGCCGCCCTCCACACCAGCTCGCCGAGCCCCTCCCGAAGCAGCACCACCTCGCCTCGGTCCTCCGCGCCGCCCCGGATCCAGAAGCTCCCCGTCGCAGTCCAAGGCCACCTCGCCGCCTTCCTCTCGCTAGTCGCCGGAGCTCCGGTAAGCCGCCGCTCGCCGCCGGCCTCACTCCAGTCCCCGACCAAGCCCCCAACGGCATTCCGACCGGCCGACCGGATGGTTAAGCTCTAATGGCCATTCACTCGGCCGTTAGAGCATAATCAGAGCCCTGAGTAATGCTAATAGTCAATAAGTGTTGTTAATAAACTGTATTAATGCTCCGCTGCTAAAGCTCTCCTTAAATACCAGTGAGTTCGGTTCCGACAGTTTAATAAAGATGATTAATGTTAATCATTGATTAACTAATGCTAACTATCTATTAATGGCATGTCTAATAACTAATCAGTGTGTTAAATGCACTGTTGCAACAAGTTAGAAGGTGTCTCTATGGCATGTAGGTCCCAAATATAAGAATTCAAGAAAAAGAATAAAAGGAATAGGATTTATATGACAGTGGGTCCCACCTGTCATTGACTCAAGTCAATGTTGACTAGAATTGACCCAGGGTCCCACATGTCAGCCTCTGGTGCTTTTGAATTAATTTAAATGTTATACTTACTGAGAAAAATACAACAAAGTATTTAAAATGGTTTAAATCTTGTAAAATTCATAGAAAATTCATCTCTAATCAGAAAATTGCAAATAATATATCAAAATGTTCAGAAAAATGAAATCTATTCAAAAACATCATTTCCATCCATGTTTGCATGCTAGGAATAATACAATTTGCTAAAAACTCAAATTAGGGTTTCCGATTAGCCGGAGGATTTTCGGATCGCGACATTTTATGCGTCCGAACTCCGATTAAATTGATTCCACTTGCATCAGTCTATATTTTGCATCCTCTACGTCATGGCATGCATTGCATCTCATGCCGATGTTCTGCCTTTAATATTTACGATTATGCCCTTGTTTCCGGTGTTTTCGTTTTCCTCGATAGAGCCGGAAGATCCGCAAAGTGAGAGTCTCGATCAAGAGCAGGGTGTCGTTGCAGAGCAACCAGGCAAGCAGCCCCTTTGGTCACATTGCAAATCTCCTACTATTTGCAAAGTATTAGTTGTTCAAATTCATTATTACATGCGTTCAACTGCTATTTTTCCGCTAAGGAAAGCCCTAGTCCGATGAATAAGACTCACCTTGTCGCTTAAACAGCTCCACCACTAACCTAACCTATCTAGCATAGTCTAGTATCCACTGTTCGAATGCTATTATGCTATTTATGCTTAGACATGCTTAGACTTGTAGAAGTCGTAATTCCTGGGTTAGCAGATGAATCAACACTGGGAATGGGTTACGTGGTAGGTGGGTGTTCACCGGGATGCTAATGAACTCACTTAATCATAACTGGGTCTAGACGAGAGGCCATGGCTGGGAGCATGGTGGGTTGTCTCGTCTTCCCGCAAGGACCGGTTATCGACGTACATTGACCCAAGATTCGCGTACTTCTACACGGGTGGATTATGGGGCCACCCACGACTCACTAATTTGCTTAGACTTAGTGTATGAGCTGCATTAGTTTGCCGTTTCCATTTGCGTGTGCGTGAAAAAGGGGATGTGGTGTGTGGTCTCACATAAGGGTGGGGTGGACACACGGTCTGGGAGACCGGGGATGTACCTCGATTCACAACGCATGGGACCGTGTCGCAGTTACGGCCGGACTGATGCACATGGACTAGCCCGTACGGGTGGCTCATACCTAGGTCGACAGCATTGTAAAGGTCGTGTTCGATCACCCTCTGCTAGCACACCTCGTGAAGTGTGTACTTGGTAGCATTAAGAGACGATCGATGCGTGTAGGTAAAGATGTACACCCCTGCAGGGTTAGAACTGTTTGAACAGCCGTGTCCGCGGTTATGGACAACTTGGTAATTACCTGCGTCGAATTAGACAACTATAACCAACTCTAAAACTTGTCAACTCTAAGGACGTGGTTAGCGACAGCTTCCTCCCAGGGTGGTCGAGGATGGGTCGATGGGTTTTTCAGGTGTGGTGATCTGCAGTAAGGAATGCGCGAAGTGTTCGGCTTGTCCCCTTTAAAAAGGTATTCTAGTAGTCGAATTTCAATCTACTTATTGTTATTGAAAAGGTAAACTTGGCTTTCCGCAACTAGTCCACAATTACCCCTTGTTGATACCTGGCACAATCACTACTACTTCCGCACTGTAAGTCTTGCGGAGTACAATTTTGTACTCACCCTGCTATTGTTGTTGTTTTGTTGCAGAGGAAGCTACCCCTTCAGAGGGTGGTTTCTACTTAGAGATCGATACCGACGACGCCTAGACGATGGGAATCCCAGGCAGTGATCCCGCCCTTGGGTTGGCAGTTTGGTTTGTTTTCGCTGCCACTTTTGGCCCTACTGTTTTGGCTTCGTAGCCTCTAATACTCTTCCGCTGTGTGTTTAGATCTTCGGATCCTTGTGTGTATGTATGTTTGTTAAGTTTCAAACTTATAATATTGCAGTTTCTGTCGTAGAGTCACTGCTATGAGATCTGGTTGTTTTCGCCTGCTCATGTGCCGTGCGTGTATGTGATGAAGCGCATGTTGCGGGTAGGACTTTAGAGTTTATATCATAGAGTCATTAAGTTTAATCACCCCTGTGAAGCGACTCTATTACTGAGAGATTGGGAACTATATCACCCTACTCCAGCCGTGCATTAATTTGCCGGGACGAATTCGGGGTTGATGTTCCGGCTCAGTAGGAACAGAGTGAGGAGACCATATCACCCTACTACTCTGTGCTCTCGCCAGAGTAAGCTTCGGGGTTGCCGTCTCGGGCTATTCGGAGCCATATCACTCCACTCCTCTTGGAATTGACACCCAGGAGTTGAGGTCGGGGTTGACGTTTCGACTTAGCGGGTGGTTTCTCTTAAGCCTCTCTGTTATGAATTCTGGGGTTCGACAATAGGGTCCAAATGTAGTAATAATCCAAATAAAATATGATAAAAGCGCAAGAATCAAGTGCTATGAAGTGCCCACAAGTGCTCAACAAGATCATCTTGGAGTTGGTGATGAGCTTTTCGGTTCTCGATCCTTCGACGCGCTGCGAGGAATCTCTGGATCCTGTTTGCATTGTGATCTGGCTCGACAGGATCCCCATTGGGGATGTACCGAAAGTTCTCCGGCTGTCCTCTCTCATCCTCGATGATCATGTTGTGCAAGATGATGCATGCTGTCATGATCTGCTAGAGGACCTGTGGCTTCCAATACTCGACAGGGCCACGAACAATCGCAAAGCGCTTTTGAAGCACACCGAAAGCTCTCTCAACATCCTTTCTTGCCGACTCTTGGCACTTTGCAAAGTGAGATTTCCTGTTACCAACCGGACGTTGAATTGTCTTCACAAATGTGGCCCATGGAGGATAGATGCCATCGGCAAGGTAGTAGCCCATGTTGTACTCATGGCCATTGACAACATAGTTGCAAGGTGGAGCATGCCCGGCAACAAGCCTTCCGAACAGTGGTGATCTCTGCAGGACATTGATGTCATTGTGAGAGCCAGGCAATCCAAAGTACGACTGCCAAATCCATAGATCCTCTGATGCAACTGCCTCGAGGATGATGGTTGGATCATGGCAATGCCCTTTGTACTGACCTTTCCATCCCACAGGACAATTCTTCCATGTCCAATGCATGCAATCAATTGATCCAAGCATCCCTAGCCATCCTCGATCTTCACTGAGACCCATGAGCCTTATTGTGTCTTCAGTGGGTGCCCTCAAGTACTCCGGTCCAAAGATCTCGATCATGGCTTGTGTGAATCTTCTAACCACCTCGAGGATTGTATCTTCCCCAATGCAGACGTAGTCATCGATGGCATCGGCCGAGCATCCATAGGCAAGCACTCGAAGTGCCGCGATACACTTCACCAATGGATTTGCACTAATTTCTCCCGCTGCATTCCTTCTCAATGAAAACCAAGGATCATGGCCCTCAATAGCTCTTGCAATGGTGTTGAAGAGATCCCTGTGCATCCGGAATCGCCGCCGAAAATACTTCTCCGGATATGTTGCATTGGGCGCAAAGTAATCCTTGACAAGTTTGGCATGGCCTTCTGCCCTATCTCGATTGATATACATGCGGCCAAACTGAGATCCTCGTCTCGGTCTCACCTCTTCTTCCTCCCGAACGATCACGGCAATGGCCATCTCAAAATCATCATCATCTTCTTCCTCCTCCGACGATGAAGAGTCGTCAAAGTACATCTCCCTCAACCTCTTCATCTAGCAAATGCAATGTTGAATGATGAATTTGAATGCAAAAACAGGAAAAAAACAGAGAAAAGGG
Source organism: Stipa capillata (assembly GCA_019208055.1). Lineage (NCBI taxonomy): Eukaryota > Viridiplantae > Streptophyta > Magnoliopsida > Poales > Poaceae > Stipa > Stipa capillata. The sequence continues at coordinate 215,036 of JAGXJF010003035.1, forward strand.
AAAAAATTACCTTGGCAATTCGTCGAACACTTGGCGGGCGGGGGAGGTGAGAGCCGCGTCGGCCGCCGTTGCTACGACGTCGAGCCTGCGGGTGGTCGTCTGGGCTGCGGGGAAGGTCTGCACGCGTCGGCGAGCTTGATTCCCGGCCAAGCCGTGCCCGTACGTTGCGCCGAGGAAGCCCGTGGCGGCTCGGCTCCGGTGTTCGGAACCTCACCGGCGTGGCCACGAGAGGGCCGCTGTTAGCTCTAGCGCGGGTGCTCTATGGCATAGAGCTCCTCCGGCGGTTCCTTTCCCAGTGAAACGGCGCGACGCGGTGGCCCGAGTCAACTACGAGCTCGCGGCGGCGGCGGCAAGGAGATGCGGCGATTCCAGCGGCAGCGGCAACCGGCGAGCAAAGCAAAGGTGGGGTGGGAGGTCGGCGGGGCTGCGGGGGGTCGGCGGGCCTCGGGGGGGGTCACTGGAGGCAAGGTTTGCGGCGGGGAGGGCGCCGGCGTGGACGAGGCCGAGAGAGAGAGAGGAGTCATGGCCGAGGGAATCTTTTGCTGAGATTTCCTTCGGCTGCTCAAATTTGGGCAGGGAGGGGCACTTCTCCTCAAACTTTTGAAGAGTTAAACCTTTTAGGAGAATGGTTAGAAAGGGTTTAGAGATGCCCTTAGGAGATGCAAAGGAAGCAGCATGGACAGTAGCACTATTTCCCCCAGAAGATTTATGAACCACATTGCATCAACCTACCACTATGTGTTTCAGAGTATTAAGAGAAATATCTATTTCTCTACGGCAAGTACCCAGCTTAACTCCTAAATTACTCATATTAGAAACCAAACGATCATGAGATAATAAAGCAGGAGTATGGGAGGGTGCAGGAGTACCTAGAGGCAAGTCCTGAGATTGTTGTGGCAAGCAACTAGAGTTGATGTTGCTGAAGGACGCCGGCTTGACCGAAACAGGGGCATCAAGGTTCTTGAAAGCCGCTCGCCGCATCGCCCGGGACATCATGTCCTCATCTGCAGCTGTCAAGCCATCTGGAGTCAGCGGCGCATTCTGCCTTACGCTGTGCCGAAGGTCGCCCTGCCCAGGCTTGCCCGCCCAGTCGCTTGTGCTCTTCTTGCCAACCGGCATAGGACTAGGCTGCTGCTGCTCCTGAACTGATGCAGAGTCCAGCTCGTTCATTGGCAGGACCGAAGGCAGAGAAGACTCCAGCGAGCTGCCCCTTTGCATAGAATTGGAGCTGGCGACAAGGGCCGCACAGCACCAGGCTCCGAAGAATGAGCAACTGGTCCAGCTGAAACCGGCGCCCTAGAACTCAGCGATTGTCCAGCAGCATGACCAGGACAAAACCGCGGGCGAGGAGCGAACGGCGTCATGACGATCGAACAAACTTGCCTGCAGCAATCGAGCTAGGAGAAGAATTATTTTTTGCTTGCTTGTGGAGCTGATTATCGTGATCAGGCTGTTTATCTTGAGACTCAGGATCATCTCCATCAAAATCCCCATCCTGATCTAAATGAGAGAAGCTGGGATTAGCATCAGCCTGGAAGTTGTCATCTTCAAGAGTAAAAGTGATATCATAACCTGCTAAGCCAAACACAATGTCAGTCTTCAAAGACAGCAGCGAAGCATCTAGCATGGCAATCTTGATACGAATAATGCCTCGCTTACGAAGACAGCTCATATCAATTTCCTGTGGCGCCCCAACAATTGTGCCAATGGCCCAAAGACCTAGAAAATGCCGATACGCCAGAGGAACGCCTGAAACATGAACCCAAACTGTATCAAGCTGGTAGGCAGGTTCAGCATCATCAAAAGACTGCCACTCTCCAATGGACAAAGTGACTCCATGGGACTTAAGGCGAAACTCAACGTCATTCATTTTGTGTAACTCCTCGGCCGACGGAAAAGCCACCAAAAAAGCACCATCCCCCCGAGGAATTGCCTCCCACTTCCAGTCATTTCTGATTAAACGGCGAAGTTCAGTTTGCACCGTTTCAGCTGCGAGATGTCCACCTGAGATTGAAACTATAGCAGTAGGTACATGGTTTGCCGACGGACCGGAAAGCTCAGCTGATGGAATCTGGAAGAAGCCCAGCTTACTAGTGCCAAACCCGAACATGTTGGCATTCGGCCATGGCAATTTCAGAATTGAGCATTTGGAAGAGAGATGAACTTCTTTTTTTGTCGCAAACAACACAATCCAGATCAGCCACACAATCATCCTGGAGATGGCCTTTTGTTTTGCACTAGAAGCAGTGCGGCGGCCTCGGCTTTTTCGCTTTGTTGTTTACGGAAGTGGAGTGCTTTGAAGCCATGTGCGCCGCTGTCGGCGGATCACGCAGAGCCTTCACCGGCCACTCGGCATTCCATGGCTGTTGAAGTTGAGTTTGGGATGGTCTTGTGCTTTGCAGAGAAGTGACCGAAGTGACATGAGCTACCGAGCGAGGCCCCGACGATCCCTGCGGCGGACGCCCCCGTCCAGCGACCGCTAAGCCAGGACCACGTGCATTGCTCTGCCCACCAAAAGGAGGCTGCCTGCCGAAGTCCCCACGCGCATGACGAGAAGCCGAGCCCGCCCCGAAGGAGAACGCGGCAGCCCCACGTCCAGCAGCACCAGGTCCCACTGGCGCCTGAAAACGGGCGAGCGCACCAGCCTGGCTCGCCGCCGATAAGGACGGAAACGAGGGAGCCGGGGGACGCTGCACCTCGTTGTGCTGGAAGCGCCCATCCACAGCAGGCACCGCGAAGCCGCCGGCGACTCCCCGACTGGCACCCGTCATCGATTTATCTGGCCCTCGACTACCCATGACTGCGTGCACGTAGGATAGAGTATGGGACAACGGAGAAGGAACAAACACAGAGATAGGTTTAGAGCCGAATCCTCGATGTGAGACTTCCCATCTCTGACAAAACAGATCATGAAGGGATCGCCCTGATGGGCGGCGTTGCTTTGTTAATGATATCGAGCGGTCGACACTGACTCGGTTCAAATCATGAGACCGGGGTCTTATCTCCCGTAACAGCCGCGCGATCCTCTTGCTCTGCCGTGGAGGGCGTTGGCGTCATTTGCGGCAGCACGGCGGACGTCACTGCCAGTGGCAAGAAATCAGCCAAAGCTATCAACTGGGGAGGCCGTGGCCTAGGAAGGGGACCACGCCATGGCCGAATCGGCCATAGCCGACCCTGTCCCTTGCGCTTGGAAATTTGCCGCTGCTGAGAAGAACTCGATGAACTCCGTCCAGCATCGCCACCATCACGCCGGAAAGAGATCGGGACATTGTGGCGAACCTGCGTGGAAGAGAGAACAGCTACCGCAGCCAATGAGGACGAGGACGAATGTGCCGCAGCCGGTGTGGACTTTGACGTCGGTAATCAAGCCGGCGAGGTGTCCGGCAATGATGCACCATCGTCGAGACCTGACCGCTCCCAGAAGCGCGAGGCCTGAGTAGGGAAACCCGCCTCCTCCAGAACTCGTCAATGAGCTGTTCGTCCGACTTCCGACTGCGGCGAGCGGCAATGGTGTTGGCAAATGCCACTGCCTCCTCGTCCTCGTAGCCCGCGAGCAGCACATCTTCTACTATCTGGGAATGAAACGCATCCACCAAGGCGGCCTCCTCCGACCCAACGCCGTCGTACGCCCGGAGACATCCATAGCGGGATCCACTCACCGGCGACGAGGAGAGTTGGGAAGCCAACGTGAGTCGGTGCCCAACCTGTCGCTTTGGCATTCGTGTGCTCGGTTTTGTCCGCTAAACAGCATTCCACGGGAACCCGTCGGACTTGCCACATATCAGCCGGATAAGTAGGTTCATGCTATTAAGACGGCTCCAGGTCTTAAATGTTGTTCAAATCTTGGGTGTAAAATCTTGTCCAATGTGCTGATTTATAGGAAATGTAGTTAAAGTTGACATTCTAACAAACATCCATTTAAAAATAAAATGTATTCTTTTATTTATGCATGATGTTAGATCATAATATCTCTCGTAGGGTATCATCCCACAAGGCCTCTCCGCATTTTTGTCCCGGATCCGCCACTGCCTGGAATGTCCGGTCGTCGGAGCCAATCACCGTTAGGTCCAGTCATTTTCTGTGCTTATGTAACCATGGACGCTTTATTCGTGCAAGACAGCGACCAAGACGGACGGAACATTTGTTGGCATGTTTCCCGCCTCATCCCACAACAATAATGGAAGGGCATGCAAAATCTCCAGCTAGCTAGCTAGCAGCGTGCTATCTCCTAACCCATACCAGCAGATCGAACGAGCCAAGCGCGTTAGCACAAGCACGAGGCCGGCCAGAGCGCGGCCACTGCTGCCAACGGGGTCGCGCGCGTGCATGGACGTGCGCACCCCATGCCGGGCGTTAGCTGCTGCCAACCGCACGACGGCTCGCGCGCCGCGCGGCCGGCGCCCGGCATGACGACACGTCGGGGCGGCAGCGATCGTGGCAGGGGAGCACCACAGGCGCATAGGCATAGGGAGGCAAAGGCTAAGCTACGCGTTAGCTAGGTTGGTCCTGCATGGCTCGGTAGCGCACGGCACCACACCACTGCCAGATCCATTTACTGTAGATTCGCATAATAGAGACAATGGACGGGCCATCTACCTACCTTGTACTGCCTCGCACCGGTCGCCTATATCCATCTCCGGCCTCCATCTAGCTAGCTAAGCTCTTTGACTGTTCCATGCATCACCGTCACGCAGAGGAATACAACTATTGGTGGAAGCACTGTAGTCGATCACGTCGACATCGCCATAACTCTGTGTACAGTTGTCTACTACTTTTTGGAGTTGGACATAAAATTTTAAATTTGTGAGTAAAATCTTATTATTGATTTTCAGTAAACAGATGTTTCATGCAGTGCATGCAGCAGGGTAGTAATTATAGCATGACATTGATGAAGGGCAAAACGGAGATAAAATGACTAAAGTTACATTGAAATTTTAGAAGGACAAATAATATTTCGAAAAAAGTTGAAGAGGCTAAAAAGATCTAAAACAGAAAGAACATACAGAACTACGGCAAATAAAAGCATTGTAGTTCTACGTTAATCCTAGTGTAAATTCCGTTGTGTGGCATGTACTTACTACAAATGATAGGTCGCTCCAGGTTTTATTTTCTTCGATTCTAGACGAAAGATAGTCAGCTTGTGCCAGATTTTACAGCCGTTATACAGATTTGAATCAATTCTCAGTTTTGGGATCCTTCATTGCTAAACTTGGTGCAATAATGTGGTGATACTTTTAAATCCGGATCAACCTTTTTCTTTAAAAAAAATGCATGGCTACGGTAGAATTTAATCAATAATGGTTTGGCTTTCACCTCTCCTCAATCTTATTCAAATCATGTTTGAATACAAGGGCAATCTTGAAATGCATGATTTTTATAGGAATTTTGTATGAATTTAACATGAAATAATTTAATTCCGGCATGATTTGAAGATTTCACGCTTTTCCGAACATGGTATAAAACAATGGGTAGGGTGTCTCGAGGGTTTCAAGAATTGGACAGTCATATCTAGTGGTGTACTTAAATGTACTGGCATACTTGAAGACAATAACAATGGAGCTAGAAGCCTCTTCGAGGTTTCGAAAACCGGGCAGACGTTGCTGAAAGGAAAAAAAAATTGGATAGACGATGAATCTAACATTGTACTCTCTCCTCTTCAAATTGTACTGCATGTTTTGACTATCCAATTTTATGTTTTAACTGTAAACTTTTTGTATAATATGTCTGGTAATAGTTATAAAATCACAGTCGTAAGAAAGTACTTTTCAAAATATCAATTATGTAGATCATAAATTACATATTATTCTCTCTGTCTAAAAATGTAAGGCGTACACACATCTCAAAATTTACAATTAGATCTATAATATATTGGTTATGTGACATAAAAGTGATATCATTGAAAAGTATTTTCGAAAAAGAATCCAATATAATTTTTGTGTCACATAACTAAAATATTATAGGTCTAATCGTAAATTTTAAAATACGTGCACGCCTTACTTTTTAAATAGAGGAAGTATTAAATTAATTATTAGTTAAAATATAATATTAGATAATTAAAATACACCCGGTAATTTAGGACGGAGGGAGTACTTTTAGCCCTCCGAATTAAATGTACTGGCGTACTTGAAAACGATAACAATGGAGCTAGACATCCCCACCTACGGCTCTACCCGCGCAGTAGCATGCAGCAGCTAGGTTGGGCCTGGGTTTAATCCGGTTTGCGCGCGTTCGCCCAGGAGTTCGTGCCCCCGTACGCACGTGTAGTGCTTGGAGCTGTGGGCCTGTGTGGCAAGGACGGCCCATGCACCCAGGACAGATCACCGGTTAGTGAGCTCACACCTCACCATCGACTCACCGACCTTTTTAAAGTGCATGTGCCTCTCAACCAGAATATACCAACACCTTTTTTTTAGCCTGTTCCATGCATTGTTTTCCGAAGTTGATCTTGATACATGTACTCCACTGTATTATGCAAAAGATGTACTCCACTTTGTTAAAATTGCATCTACCTCATTGCATTTGCGATTTGCTTTTTTCGTAAACTAGCCATCTTTATTTATTTTTTCGAGAAACCAACTGGCCATCTTTTATCTTAGTAGCCACTTCGAATAGTGATGAAGTTCTTTGTTAAAATGTAATGTGCACTACATAAGGTAGATGCACTCTATAGGATGCATGGCACTGAATGTATGCCTAAGCTTCTCGTAGAAAGGAACTAGAGAAATCCTACACGATCAACTAAAAGGTTAAACACTTTCCATTACTAAAATGTCAAACGAAAAGAATGGAAAAAGCAGTAGCGCATGTGCTCTTAGATTGGGTATTATATTTTAATAAAGATATTGCTCCCAGACTTTCCGTCGAATGGATGCACAAGTTGAAAAACCGTTACCAAGTACAAAATGTTGTGCCACACGACACGAGATTGAAAAAAAAACATAACACTTCGAGCTATATGAAGATCAAATACTACACAATCTATTACGTGACTGTCATCTATATTGGGAGATAAATTCTCGGTAATTAGCTCCGACCGCCAGGCACCCACAATCGTCTGCTCCTTGGTCTCCGCTCGCTGTAGCAAAGACCACGACTACAATAAGTTTATACATAAGGAGATAACCTGTAACATATTGAATTTTTTTATTTTTGTCAAATATAATATCATTCTGATACAACCAAATAGACCAATATATTGCGCTTGTCCCCACTAGGATCTGGGCTCACATAGCCCCCGTAACCCCGTAAGTCAATTCCTATACAAATTGGATATACTAGGTGGTGGTGGAAGGTCAAAAGCTAAGTATGCCGATCGTCATGCGAAACGAGCGAACTGGCAATCAATGAAGAGACACTGAATTGTCTCCTCCTTATCACAAAAGTAGCCCACTAATTGCCGTCTTGTCAGTTCCTTTTCGCTAAGTTGTCCTTAGTCAGTACCACGCCTCTACTCACATACCACATGAATATCTTGATTTTGAGGGGACCTTTCAACCGCCACAAGCGCAATTGCCATAGTTGTCGAGTAGTACTAGAGACAAGCAATGACACATGGACTGTACTGAGAACTGTCCACTCGAGTGTAAATTTCATGTGAAATTATCCCTTTCCAGCTCAAGGGTAACTCCTACTACCCTATGGTCAATCCAATCTATCGGTTTAGGTCCTACTATGGCCTGTCTGAATGAGACATTGAAAGAAACCATGCTCATTAGCTCAACGACTGTGACATGCTTTTTGCAGGTTATGTTGTAGATAGTTCAAGACTTGACCATCTATCCAGGCGTCATCCCGAGATAGCACCTCCTCCCCATTCTGAATATGAAATTTACCAAATTGAATGAATAAGTGTAATTTTTAGCAAGCCAATCCAAAAGTGGGAACCCCCAGGCTTACCCACAACTTGTGAAAGCAACATTCCCTGAAGATATGTATCCTCCGAAGAGACTACTACACACTGTCCTCATTCAGCAACTTAAAAAGTCATTTGCTTAATAAGCACATATTTTATTTCGAGGTCCTAAATTCCTAGACCGTCTTGGTCCTTTAGTTGGCACATGATACTCCACTTGGTAAGTCTATATTTTCGTTTGTGGCTATCACCTTGCCATAGAATCTTGAGCGATAATAATCTAATCTTTTTCGTACCCCTTTGGGTATTTCAAAGAAAGATATCATAAACATAGGTGGACTGCTGATGATTGAATTGATGAGAACAAGCCTGCGCCCCGAGTGCAGGTTCTTGCCTTTCCAACTACTTAGCCACTTCTCAAACCAGTCATCAACCCCTTTCCAATCACTATTCCGGAGTCGCTTGTAGTGAATAGGAAACCTGAGGTACCGAAAAGGGATTAGATCCGACATCACAACCAAAAAGCTATGTAGCCTTGCCAAGCCAATAAATTTCACTCTTGAAAGTTAATATTCAAGCAGACAATTGTTCAAAGACACCTAGTAAAAGCTTCACGTTCTTAGATTGTTCAATATCATGATCTATGAAAATAACGGTGTCACCCGTGTATTCTTAATTTGATAGTTCATTGTCAACCTAAGCGTGGGACTACCCGCAGACTTGACCATCTTCTTTATCTCTTGCTATGAAGATAGCCAACATATCTACCATGATATTGAATAGGGCATGTGACATAGGGTCACCCTGCCGAAGACCTTTAAGTGTTTGAAAAAGATGCCCAAGATCATCATCACCAACACTCCCCCCTTGTATAATGTGTTCAATCCCTTAACACCACTTGGGGGAAAAGCCTTTCATCCTTTCGATGCAACTCATAAATTGTTTCATGTAAGATAACAAATCCCTCCATAATATTTCTACCCAGCATGAAAGTCCTCTGTGTAGGCCGACCCACAATGTGGGCTACCATCGAAATCCGAGTATTACTAAATTTGGTAGAGATCTTGAAACTAACATTCAGCAGGCATATCGGCCTATATTGCTGGATTTAGGTGGTGTCCACCTTTTTTGGGAGAAGAGTGATGATACCAAAATTTAAGCTAAAGAGTGACAAAATACCACTGTGAAATTTAGCGAATAATGCCACCAAATTAAATTTAATGACCTCCCAAAAAACTTGGCAAAACTCTACCGCAAATCCATCAGGGCTAGGAGCTTTATTACGTTCCATCTGGAAGACGGCATCTTTGAGCTCCTTCTCCTTGAATTCTTGAGTGAGGATCTCATTTTCTTCACCAGACACTTGAGGAATAGCATCTCGCCTAGATTTGTCCATCAAGAAGTGGTTCGCCTCATGCGGTCCGAAGAGCCCGTTGGATTGGGTATGATCATATGATTTTTCCCTTGAATGATGATCGATCCTTTGTTCAATTCTGGACAACATGCATGCGTCTGGAATGCTTAAATCTGGTAGGATCAGATTTACCACGTCTATGCTCTAACACAAACGTGTGAACACTAGTGACTCGTACAAAATGGTCTTTCCTATCACTCTTTAGCGTACTGATTTTCCTATTTGGAACATAGAAATTCCGCAGCAAGGAAACAGTATCCAATTCCTTCACGAAGCCAAGGTTCCAAATTTCCACAATTCTAAATTAACAGGCATCAAACTAGGTAGAGGTTCAGTGTACCACGCCATGAACAAAAGCAACACCGTTCCAGTAAGATGCTTCCTGCTGGTCATCCAAACGACCTGAATTATCAAATGTAGCGATCGACCTTTGCAACTTAAACACGCTACAACATTCCAATAAGAAAATATACTGCCCTCAGTTTTCAACGCACAACCCCGATAAGCTACTCGCCCGATTGCCTGCTTGATTGACTCTACTAGTATAAACCACCTCCTGATTATCTTCAAGAACAATTAAAAATGCTATCAGGCTTCAAAAAACTTAGTAAAGCCATCATCGCCCTAATTTTATCTCCCAGAGGGTGGTCGCGGCCTGCACTGCAATCATATTTGTGACCCCCATAGAGCATACAGGAAGAATTAGATTTAATTCTGACACGTCTACAGAGAAGCATTAGCTAATTAATTAGACAAAGCCGTTTTGATATGGCCTGGCCCTACCTGTCCTGGTAGAACGGGAAAGGAAAAGCCATCTCTTGTGCCTATTATGCATGCATGGAAATGCATACTCGATCGCCAGGATGGCCTGTGCTGGCTACCACATGTTGCTATAGGAAAGTGTGGCACCATGCCACCATCCAACCCATTCACAACCTAGCTCGTTTAATCCTTCTGGTTTTCACCTCAACCTCAACACATTTACATCTATAAGTGTATAAAGCCTCTTACTCCTACGTATCACATCTATATAAGAGGCCCCATATGCGTGAGAGAGAGAACATACACCTGAGAGAGAGAGGGAGAGGGAGAGGGAGAGGGGGAGAGAGAGAGATTCTGAATGGTCCATGAGAGCATGGTGACCATGGAGAGCTTCTTGTTGTCTCTGGTGCTGGTAGGGTCGTCATGCACCGCTGCAGCGGTGGCGGTGGCGGTCTACTTCTGCGTCACCGCGTGGCTGAGCTGGCCGCGCCGTGTCAGGGAGATCTTCCGGCGGCAGGGGATCGACGGCCCGCCGCCGTCGTCGTTCCTGTCGGGGAACCTGTCCGAGATGCAGGCAAGGGTGCAGGCCGTCGCGGAGGCGGAGGAGGCCGGCGGCGCCCGGGACTTCCAGAAGGAAGGCTTCGACGACTACTGCAAGAGGATCTTCCCCTACTTCAACAAGTGGAGGAAAGCCTACGGTACGTACGAATAGACTACGTTAAATTGGTTGCTTCCTCACACGTACACTTTAATTTACATGCTTGCTCGTTACTCGGATTATGTTCATGTTCACTAGTATCAATTGCTCGTTTTTGTTGTAGTACAAGCATGATACAAACTCTCTCTCTCTCTCTCACATACGAATGGATCCATGTTAACTGCGCTACAGCTGCATGCTTGCCCTAGCAAGTTGACTAGCTACTGGAGTTTAAATATGCAACTATATATAAAATGTTGATGGGTTTGCATAGAAAATATACTACTGTGTGGGAGAAAATAATAATAGTGGTCAGAGGGACGGACTTGTCAATGAAGTCAGCATCAGAAATGGAGCAAACAAGAAAAGAGAATAATCAAATTAACGAAACTGTGGTTGAATTGCCACAAGTCGACTAATTAACAATTCAGAACTGCCTGATGACCTACATTTATAAATAGATGGAGTAGTACGAGTTATGTATACGTAGCATCAGAGTATATGCTACGACCCCGTATGCTTCTAGCCGACGTAGATCGCATTTTTTTTTGCTTAATCTTTCCTCTTTCTTCTAGAGAGGCGACTTTTTAACCTGCTAACTGTACTCATGCATGCATTGTATTAATTGCTGAGGTGAATAAGCACACGCGCCATGGTTTTGGGAACTGTTTGACCTATGGTTAGCAAGCATAATGGAATGGTCCATCAATTGTCCATGAGCTGGTGTGCTTATTATTGGCAACCGTTTCTTACAAGCACAAAAACTGTATGTAATATGTTTTTAATCCCTTATTTTTGCGAGGGACTGGTCTCGTTTTTCTGTTCAAAGCTTTGAATTTTTGGAAGAATCAAGATCCATTAATAACGTAGTGAAAAATCTTAACTAACACATGCCAGCGAGAAAAAAAACACAATAGATTTTATTTTTTTCGATATGATCAAACCTTATAGTTACACGTTGCAGATCTGCAACAAGGTTCAGGTGAATTCAAGCAATACCGAGCAAATTACTCAAACAATTTTCTCTATGCGCATCTATTTGAAATTAATGAGAAGAATCACCATTTTTTCTGGAAAAATATTAGAGTGCGCGCCTTATTCGAGAATTATAATGTCAAGCAAACATACCAGCCATATTCTAAGCTTGTAGTGCTACTATATATGAGACTGACCCCAACCATGCATGCATGCATCTTAGCTAGTGGGTGGCTGTCATATACTACGCGTGATTAGATTAAATAATTAGCATTTGACCTGATTAAGACACTGAGATAGTCAGCTAGGCTTCCCGGAAACGGACATATGTGGTACGCGCTGCCATTAGCGGTCCGGCACACCGATCGACAAATTAAAGCCCCGGCCCCATTGATGATTCTTATCCATTTTCAAGGTGTAACTCAAATTGTTAATAGTGGCGCAATTTGGTGCACATATATATGGTCCTGTAATTCAAACCCTAACTTAACTAGAGTAGGGGGAACTCCTAATCAGAACCTAGCTAGTTTACTTAGAACTGCCCCCAGCTTGTGAGAAGTAATGCATACAATACTTGTTCTCTTATCAATGGAGTCGCTTGATAGGAACTTCGAGCAAAGTTTATGTGAGTATATCTGAAGACTCTTGCTTACCATCATGAATGCTAGTTATCTAGGATTGATTCTTGATTCCTTCTCCCTTTCAGAATTATGGAAAAAAAACATATTCATGATCGTATATAAAAACATAAGAAGACGCCGACTAACCCATATTATAATGCGTTGCACGTACGTAGGATATGACAGCGCTGTTTTGCCCACAGTTCATTGTATTTCTTTAGCTTGTTTGACCAACGAAAACAAACAGTTAAACTGATCTTCGACCCACTGGTCTTATATAAACTAGTAGACATTGTCCGCCCAACTACGATAACACTATACCGTATTAGTAATTAATTCTTGTGCATCTGCTTCTCCAAACTCCAAATAATTACAAATTGAAAAGAAGAAATTAAAAATCAACAAACCGATTTACTAATACTAGTATTTTAGCTAAGGATTATCCACTAATTTGTATTAAAAAAAAGTTAATACAGATGCAGCAAGCCGATCGAGACGCACCAAATTTAATTAGTCCAATTATTTGGACAGCGACTTCAAATAATTAATTAATCAACTCCACGGCCGAGCTGGCCCAGTGCACGCCGTCCGCACGAACTATGTCAAGTCCACATGCTGCGGTGCTGCCTCCCTTCCCTACCTATGGTGCCATCGTTAGTTATAGGGGCTAGGGCTCGTAGTGTTGCAACAGATGACAGGATCGTGCATGGCTGTACAGTGTACTACTAAGTACTACTACTCCTCCTCCAGACCAACCATTTTCTCTTGTACACCTCTTGACGCATCTCTCCTGCTAGGATTCCACATGGAGATGCATGGCTACACCCTGAACGGCTGGCAAAATGGCTAAGTTGTATCCAGTTCTATGGAACTAGATAAGTTGCAATTTGATGGTAATGGATGGAAAAAGGCCGATAATTTTTTCGGCTGTTTCTGAGGAGTCATCTGATCTGAAGAACCATTAGGTAGCTAGCCTGCCCTGCTATATGTATATATAGTGGCCTCTGGCACATGCCTGATGGTTAGATGCACCTCAATTCTGCAGTTCTGCTTGCTGCTTCCCCAATGGGTACGTTTGGTGGTTGTCTAGTTGGCCAAAAGTATCTGCATGCCTAGCTGTACTACTACTCCGTCTGCATGATTATACTTGCATGGTACTACTAACATAGCTTAGGAAGGACAGTGTTGCACTGTCATCGTTTTCTTAAGGGCTGAGCTAGCACACATTTAGGGTGAGATTGAAGCATATATAGTGCACATATATCTCCGTTTGCACATTCTTGTTCAAAAAAAAACCTCCGTTTGCACATGCATGTGTGCAGTGCCAGGCGCTTAATACTCAGCCTGGAAATAAGGGGGGAAATCAAAACTCCGAATCGCGACATTTCGCTATTCCAGACAGGCCGCGAAATAGCCGAAAGTTTCGAAAATGTACCCAATATTGTAGAGGACCAGCTAAGCTAGCTTGACGTGTGAACTTTGCTTAAGCTCGT
>JAGXJF010003036.1:0-82500 GCA_019208055.1 Stipa capillata
TTTGGTCGGATGGCTCGGGACCAACAGTTTGGTGGGTCCGAGACGGTCGGGTTGGAGGGTTTGGTCGGATGGTTCGGTACCAACAGTTTGGAGGGTCCGAGACGGTCGGGTTGGACGGTTCGGTCGGATGGTTCGGGACCAACAGTTTGGAGGGTCCGGGACGGTCAGGTTGGATTGTTTGGTCGGATGGTTCGGGAGAACTAGGGGAGAGCCGGACCTTCTTCCGAACGGACCGTTTGGTGAGCCTGGGACGGTCGGGTAGGACGGTTTGGTCGGATGGCTCGGGACCAACAGTTTAGAGGGTCCGAGATGGTCGGGTTGGAGGGTTTGGTCGGATGGTTCGGTACCAACAGTTTGGAGGGTCCGAGACGGTTGGGTTGGACGGTTCGGTCGGATGGTTCGGGACCAACAGTTCGGATGGTCCGAGACGGTCGGGTTGGACGGTTTTGTCGGATGGTTCGGGACCTACTGCTTGGATGGTCCGAGATGGTCGGGATGGACGGTTAGGTCGGATGGTTTGGGACAATTAGAGTAGATGGTCGGGATGGACGGTTTTGTCGGATGGTTCGGAACCAACAGTTTGGAGGATCCGAGACGGTCGGGTTGGACGGTTTGGTCGGATGGTTCAGGACCAACAGATCGAAAGGTCCGAGATGGTCGGGTTGGATGGTTTGGTCGGATGGTTCGGGAGAACTGGAGGAGAACCGGACCTTCTTCCGGACGGACCGTTTGGAAGGTCCGGCATGGTCGGGTTGGACGGTTAGGTCGGATGGTTCTGGACCAACAGTTTGGAAGGTCCGTGATGGTTTGGTCGGATGGTTTGGTCGGATGGTTCGAGAGAACTAGAGGAGAGCGGAACATTCTTCCGGACGGACCGTTTGGAAGGTCCGGGACGGTCGGGTTGGACAGTTTGGTCGGATGGTTCGGGACCAACAGTTTGGAGCGTCCGAGACAGTCGGGTTGGACGGTTTGGTCGGCTGGTTCGGGACCAACAATTTGGAGGGTCCGAGATGGTCGGGATGCATGATGTGGTCGGATGATTCGGGACCAACAGTTTGGAGGGTCTGGGACGGTCGGGTTGGACGGTTTGGTCGGATGGTTCGGGACCAACAGTTTGGAGTGTCCGAGCCGGTATGGTTGGACGGTTTGGTCGGATGGTTCGGGAAAAATAGTTTGGAAGTTCCGGCACGGTCGGGTTGGATGGTTTGGTCGGATGGTTCGGGAGAACTAGAGGAGAGCCGGACCTTCTTCCGGACGGATCGTTTGGAAGGTCTGGGACGGTCGGCTTGGACGGTTTGGTCGGATGGTTCGGGACCAACAGTTTGGAGTGCCCGGGATGGTCGGGTTGGATGGTTTGGTCGGATGGTTCGGGAGAATTAGAGGAGAGCCGGACCTTCTTTCGGACGGACCGTTTGGAGGGCCTGGGACGGTCGGGATGGACTGTTTGATCGGATGGTTCGGGACCAACAGTTTGGAGGGTCAGAGACGGTTGGGTTGGGGGGTTTGGTCGGATGGTTCGGAACCAACAGTTTGGAGGGTCCGAGACGGTCGGGTTGGACGGTTCGGTCGGATGGTTCAGGACCAACAGTTTGGAAGGTCCGAGATGGTCGGGTTGGATGGTTTGGACGGATGGTTCGGGACCAACAGTTCGGAGGGCCCGGGGTGGTCGGGTTGGTCGGATGGTTCCAGACAACTAGAGGAGATCCGGACCTTCTTCCGGACGGACCGTTTGTATGTTCCGGGACGGTCGGGTTTGGTCGGATGGTTCGGGAGCAACAGTTTGGAGGGTCTGAGACGGTCTGGTTGGACGGTTTGATTGGGTGGTTCGGTACAACTAGCGGAGATCCGGACCTTCTTCCGGACAGACCGTTTGGAAGTTCCGGGGCGGTCGGGTTGGACGGTTTGGCCTAATGGTTCGGGTCCAACAGTTTGGAGGGTCTAAGGCGGTCGGGTTGGACGGTTTGGTCGGATAGTTCGGGACCAACAGTTTGGAGGGTCCGGGACGGTCGGATTGGATGGTTTGGTCGGATGGTTCGGGAGAACTAGGGGAGAGTCGGGCCTTCTTCCGGACGGACCGTTTGGAGGGCCCGGGACGGTCGGGTAGGACGGTTTGCTCGGATGGCTCGGGACCAACAGTTTGGACGGTCCGAGACGGTCGGGTTGGAGGGTTTGGTCAGATGGTTCGGGACCAACAGTTTGGAGGGTCCGAGTCGGTCAGGTTGGACGGTCCGGTCGGATGGTTCTGGACCAACAGTTTGGAAGGTCCGAGATTGGAAGTTCCGGGACTGTCGGGTTGGACGGTTTGGTCGGATGGTTCGGGAGAACAAGAGGAGAGCCGGACCTTCTTCCATACGGACCGTTTGGAAGGTCCGGGACGGTCGGCTTGGACGGTTTGGTCGGATGGTTCGGGACCAACAGTTTGGAGTGTCCGGGACGGTCGGGTTGGATGGTTTGGTCGGATGGTACGGGAGAACTAGGGGAGAGCCGGACCTTCTTCCGGACGGACCGTTTGGAGGGCCCGGGACGGTCGGGTAGGACGGTTTGGTCGGATGGCTCAGGACCAACAGTTTGTAGGGTCCGAGACGGTCGGGTTGGAGGGTTCGGTCGGATGGTTCGGGACCAACAGTTTGGTGGGTCCGAGTCGGTCGGGTTGGACGGTTCGGTCGAATGGTTCAGGACCAACAGTTTGGAAGGTCCGAGATGGTCGGGTTGGATGGTTTGGTCGGATGGTTCGGGACCAACAGTTTGGCGGGCCCGGGGTGGTCGGGTTGGTCGGATGGTTCGGAACAACTAGAGGAGATCCGGACCTTCTTCCGGACGGACCGTTTGTATGTTCCGGGACGGTCGGGTTTGGTCGGATGGTTCGGGACCAACAGTTTGGAGTGTTCGAGATGGTCAGGTTGGACGATTTGGTCGGATGGTTCGGGACCAACAGTTTGGAGGGTTTGAGACTGTCGGGTTGGACGGTTTGGTTGGGTGGTTCGGTACTACTAGAGGAGATCCGGACCTTCTTCCAGACGGACCGTTTGGAAATTCCGGGACGATCGGGTTGGACAGTTTGGTCTAATGCTTCGGGTCCAACAGTTTGGAGGGTCCAAGACGGTCGGGTTGGACGGTTTGGTCGGATAGTTCGGGACCAACAGTTTGGAGGGTCCGGGACGGTCGGGTTGGATGGTTTGGTTTGGGACAATTAGAGGAGATCTAGATCTTCCGGACGGACCATTTGGAACTTCCTGGACAGTCGGTTTGGACTGTTTCGTCGGATGGTTCGGAACCAACAGTTTGGAGGGTCTGAGACGGTCGGGTTGGACGGTTTGGTTGGGTGGTTCAGGACAACTAGAGGAGATTCGGACCTTCTTCCGTCTGGCACGGTCGGGTTGGACGGTTTGGTCGGATGGTTCGGGACCAACAGTTTGGAGGGTCCGTGACGGTCGGGTTGGATGGTTTGGTCGGATGGTTCGAGACCAACAGTTTGGAGCGTCCGAGACGGTCGGGTTGGACGACTTCGTTGGATGGCTCGGGACCAACAGTTTGGAGGGTCCGAGATGGTCGGGTTGCATGAATTGGTTGGATGATTCGGGACCAACAGTTTGGAGGGTCCGGGACGGTCGGGTTTGACGGTTTGGTCGAATGGTTCCGAACCAACGGTTTTGAGGGTCCAGGACGGACGGGTTGGACGGTTTGGTCGGATGGTTCGGGACCAACAGTTTGGAGGGTCCGGGACGGTCGGGTTGGACGGTTTGGTTGGATGGTTCAGGACAACTAGAGGAGACCCAGACCTTCTTCTGGACGGACCGTTTGGAAGTTCCGGGACGGTCGGGTTGGACGGTTTGGTTGGATTGTTCGGGACCAACAGTTTGGAGGGTTCGGGACGGTCGGGTTGGACGGTTTGGTCGGATGGTTCGGGACCAACAGTTTGGAGGGGCCGGGACGGTCGGGTTGGACGGTTTAGTCGGATGGTTCAGGACCAACAGTTTGGAGGGTCCAAGACGGTCGGGTTGGACGGTTTGGTCGGATGGTTCGGGACCAACTGTTTGGAGGGTCTGAGAAGGTCTGGTTGTTTGATTTGGTCGGATCGTTCGGGAGAACTAGAGGAGAGCCGGACCTTCTTCCGGACGGACCGTTTGGAATTTTGGGGACGGTCGGGTTGAATGGTTTGCTCGGATGGTTCGGGACAGCAAGAGGAGATCCGGACCTTCTTCCGGACGGACCGTTTGTATGTTCCGGGACAGTCGGGTTTGGTTGGATTGTTTGGGACCAATAGTTTGGAGCGTCCGAGACGGTCGGGTTGGACGATTTGGTCGGATGGTTCGGGACCAACAGTTTGGAGGGTCCGAGACGGTCGGTTTGCATGATTTTGGTCGGTTTGCATGATTTTACACGATTTGGTCGGATGATTCGGGACCAATATTTAGGAGGGTGCGGGACGGTCGGGTTGGAAGGTTTGGTCGGATGGTTCGGGCCAACAAGAGGAGAGCCGGACCTTCTTTCGGACGGACCGTTTGTAGGGTCCGGGACGGTCGGGTTGGACGGTTTGGTCGGATGGATCGGGACCAACAGTTTGGAGGGCCCGGGACGGTCGGGTTGGACGGTTTGGTCGGATGGATCGGGACCAACAGTTTGGAGGGCCCGGGACGGTCGGGTTGGACGGTTTAGTCGGATGGTTCGGGACCAATAGTTTGGAGGGTCCGAGACGGTTGGATTGGACGGTTTGGTCGGATGGTTCGGGACCAACAGTTTGGAGGGCCCAGGACGGTCGGGTTGGACGGATTGGTCGGATGGTTTGGGACCAACGGTTTGGAGGGCCCGGGACGGTCAGGTTGGACGGTTTGGTCGGATGGTTCGGGACCAGGTTGGACGGTTTGGTCGGATGGTTTGGGACCAACGGTTTTGGAGGGCCCGGGACGGTCGGGTTGGACTGTTTGGTCGGATGGTTCGGGACCAACAGTTTGGAGGGTCCGAGACGGTCGGGTTGGACGGTTTGGTCGGATGGTTCGGGACCAACGGTTTGGAGGGCCCGGGACGGTCGGGTTAGACGGTTTGGTCAGATGGTTCGGGACCAACACTTTGGAGGGTCCGAGACGGTCGGGTTGGACGGTTTGGTCGGACGGTTCGGGACCAACAATTTGGAGGGCTGAGACAGTCGGGTTGGACGGTTTGGTCGGACGGTTCGGGAGAACTAGAGGAGAGCCGAACCTTCTTCCGGACGGACCGTTTGGAAGGTCCCGGACGGTCGGGTTGAACGGTTTGGTTGGATGGTTCGGGACAACTAGAGGACATCTGGACCTTCTTCCGGACGAACGTTTGGAAGTTCCGGGACAATCGGGTTGGACGGTTTTGGTCGGATGGTTCGGGACAACAAGAGGAGATTCGGACCATCTTCTGGACGGACCGTTCTTATGTTCTGGGACCGTCGGGTTTGGTCGGATTGTTCGGGACCAACTGTTTGGAGCACCCGAGACGGTCGGGTTGGACGATTAAGTCGGATGGTTCGGGACCAACAGTTTGGAGGGTGCAAGACGGTCGGGTTGCATCATTTGGTCGGATGATTCGGGACCAACAGTTGGGAGGGTCCGGGACGGTCGGGTTGGATGGTTTGGCCGGATGGTTCAGGACCAATAGTTTTCGACGGTCCGAGACGATCGGTTTGCATCATTTGGTGGGATGATTCGGGACCAACAGTTTGGAGGGTCCGAGACGGTCGGGTTGCATCATTTGGTCGGATGATTCGGGACCAACCGTTGTGAGGGTCCGGGACGGTCGGGCTGGAAGGTTTGGCCGGATGGTTCGGGACCAACCGTTTCGAGGGTCCGAGACGATCGGTTTGCATGATTTGGTGAGATGATTCGGGACGAACAGTTAGGAGGGTCCGGGACGGTCGGGTTGGACGGTTTGGTCTGAGGTTCGGGACCAACGGTTTGGTTGGTCCGAGACGGTCGGGTTGGACGGTTTGGTCGGATGGTTCGGGACAACTAGAGCAGATCCGGACCTTCTTCCGGACGGACAGTTTGGAATTTCCGGGACGGTCGGGTTGGACGATTTGGTCAGATGGTTCAGGAGAACTAGAGGAGAACCAGTCCTTCTTCCGGACGGACCGTTTGGAAGGTCCGGAACTGTCGGGTTGGACGGCTTGGTCGGATTGTTCGGGACAACTAGAGGAGATCTGGACCTTCTTCCGGATGGACCGTTTGGAAGTTTCGGGACGGTCGGGTTGGACGGTTTGGTCGGATGGTTCGGGACCAACAGTTGTGAGGGTCCGGGACGGTCGGGTTGGACGATTTGGCCGGATGGTTCGGGACCAACAGTTCGGAGGGTCTGAGACGGTCGGGTTGGACGGTTTGGTTGGATGTTTCGGGACAACTAGAGGAGAACCAGACCTTCTTCCGGACGGACTGTATGGAATGTCTGGAATGGTTGGGTTGGACGGTTTTGGTCGGCTGGTTTGGGACAACTAGAGGAGATCTGGACCTTCTTCCGGACGGAACGTTTGGAAGTTTCGGGACGGTCGGGTTGGACGGTTTGGTCGGATGGTTCGGCACAACTGGAGGAGATCCGGACCTTCTTCCGGACGGACCGTTTGGAAGTTCCGGGACAATCGGGTTGGACGGTTTGGTGGATCGTTCGGGACAACAAGAGGAGATCCGGACCTTCTTCCGGACGGACCGTTTGTACGTTCCGGGACCGTCAGGTTTGGTCGGATTGTTCGTGACCAACAGTTCGGAGCGTCCGACACGGTCGGGTTGGACGATTTGGTCGGATGGTTCGGGATCAACAGTTTTGGAGGGTCCGAGACGGTCGGGTTGCATCATTTGGTCGGATGATTCGGGACCAACGTTGTAATGGTCCGGGACGGTCGGGTTGGACGGTTTGGCCGGATGGTTCGGGACCAACAGTTTGGAGGGTCCGAGACGGTCAGGTTGGACGGTTTGGTGGGATGGTTCAGGACAACTAGAGGAGAACCAGATCTTCTTCCGGATGGACCGTTTGCAAGGTCCGGGACGGTCGGGTTGGACGGTTTGGTCGGATGGTTTGGGACAATTAGAGGAAATCTAGACCTTCCGAACGGACCATTTGGAAGTTCCAGGACAGTCGGGTTGAACGGTTCCAGGACCAACAGTTGTGAGGGTCCGGGACGGTCGGGTTGGACAGTTTGGCCGGATGGTTCGGGACCAACCGTTTCGAGGGTCCGAGACGATCGGGTTGCATGATTTGGTGGGATGATTCGGGACGAACAGTTAGGAAGGTCCGGGACGGTTGGGTTGGACGGTTTGGTCGGAGGTACGGGACCAACAGTTTGGTGGGTCCGAGACGGTCGGGTTCGACGGTTTGGTCGGATGGTCTGGGAGAACTAGAGGAGAACCGGAACTTCTTCCGGACGGACCGTTTGGAAGGTCCGGGACGGTCGGGTTGGACGGTTTGGTCGGATGGTTTGGGACAATTAGAGGAAATCTAGACCTTCCGGACGGACCATTTGGAAGTTCCTGGACAGTCGGGTTGGACAGTCTGGTCGGTTGGTTCGGGACCAACAGTTTGGACGGTCTCAGACGGTCGGGTCGGACGGTTTGGTTGGATGGTTCCGGACAACTAGAGGAGAACCGGACCTTCTTCCGGATGGACCGCTTTGAAGTTCCGGGACGGTCGGGTTGGCCGTTTTGGTCGGATGGTTCGGGACCAACAGTTTGAAGGGTCCGAGATGGTCGGGTTGGACGGTTAGGTCAGATGGTTTGGGACAATTAGAGGAGATCTAGACCTTCCGGACGGACCATTTGTATGTTCCGGGACCGTCGGGTTTGGTCGGATTGTTTGGGACCAACAGTTTGGAGCGTTCGAGACGGTCGGGTTGGACGACTTGGTCGAATGGTTCGGGACCGACAGTTTGGAGGATCCGAGATGGTCAGGTTGCATGATTTGGTCGGATGATTCGGGACCAACAGTTTGGAGTGTTGGGATGGTCGGGTTGGTGGGTTTGATCGGATGGTTCGGGACGAACTGTTTCGAGGGTCCGAGACGGTCGGGTTGCATGATTTGGTCGGATGATTCGGTACCAATAGTTAGGAGGGTCCGGGATGGTCGGGTTTGACGGTTTGGTCTGATGGTTCAGAACCAACAGTTTGGAGGGTCCGAGACGGTCGGGTTGGGCTGTTTGGTCGGATGGTTCGGGACAAACAGTTTGGAGGGTCCAGGATGGTCGGATTGGATGGTTTGGTCGGATGGTGCGGGAGAACTAGAGGAGAGCCGAACCTTCTTCCGGACAGACCGTTTGGAAGGTCCGGGACGGTCGGGTTGGACGGTTTGGTCGGATGGTTTGGGACCAACAGTTTGGAGGGCCCGGGACGGTCGGGTTGGACGGTTTGGTCGGATTGTTCGGGACCAACAGTTTGGAGGGTCCGAGATGGTCGGGTTGGACCGTTTGGTCGGATGGTTCGGGACAACTAGAGCAGATCCGGACCTTCTTCCGGACGGACCGTTTGGAATTTTCGGGACGGTCGGTTTGGACGGTTTTGGTCGGATGGTTCGGGAGAACTAGAGGAGAACCAGTCCTTCTTCCGGACGGACCGTTTGGAAGGTCCAGAACGGTCGGGTTGGACGGTTTGGTCGGATGCTTCGGGACAACTAGAGGATATCTGGACCTTCTTCCGGATGGACCGTTTGGACGTTTCGGGACGGTCGGGTTGGATGGTTTGGTCGGATGGTTTGGGTCCAACAGTTGTGAGGGTCCGGGACGGTCGGGTTGGACGGTTTGGCCGGATGGTTCGGGACCAACAGTTTGGAGGGTCTGAGACGGTCGGGTTGGACGGTTTGGTTGGATGGTTCAGGACAACTAGAGGAGAACCAGACCTTCTTCCGGACGTACTGTTTGGAATGTCCAGAACGGTTGGGTTGGACGGTTTGGTCGGATGGTTCGGGACAACTAGGGGAGATCTGGACCTTCTTCCGGACGGACCGTGTGGAAGTTTCGGGACGGTCGGGTTGGACGGTTTGGCCGGATGGTTCGGCAGAACTAGTGGAGATCCGGACCTTCTTCCGGACGGACCGTTTGGAAGTTCCGGGACAATCGGGTTGGACGGTTTGGTGGATCGTTCGGGACAACAAGAGGAGATCCGGACCTTCTTCCGGACAGACCGTTTGTACGTTCCGGGACCGTCGGGTTTGGTCGGATTGTTCGGGACCAACAGTTTGGAGCGTCCGACACGGTCGGGTTGGACGATTTGGTTGGATGGTTCGGGATCAACAGTTTTGGAGGGTCCGAGACGGTCGGGTTGCATCATTTGGTCGGATGATTCGGGACCAACAGTTGTGAGGGTCCGGGACGGTCGGGTTGGACGGTTTGGCCGGATGGTTCGTGTCACGGACCCGGGAATCACATATGACTAAGGGAACGAACGGTCGCCAAGGGCCGAAGGACCAGTCGACCTGGTGGCACGGTACTTGGGCCGTACTCACCGAGGCGGAGTGATCCGACACCTGCCCAACGCAGGCCGGCCGGAAGCGACTAAACTTCCCAGAACCACATACAATTCCCTGACCCGGTGAAGATTTAGAGTCGTTCCCGAATTCTACCACGCAAAGCAAGATCGGAGGAGCCCCGCGATTCTACCCACACCCTAACCTAGCTCGGAAGCTAGTGGGTCGCTCGAAAGCCCGGTAGAACGCGCCCACACCCTGCCTGGCCGGCACAGCATCTCAGCCAGCGGGTCACTCAACCGATTCCTGCTCGACTTAGTAAAAAGTGGAACGGCTGTAACTCTTCACGGCATACCCATACACTTCATATCATTCACGCACTATGTATGAGCAGCCTGAATAACAACTTGTATATCACAACAAAGCACTACAATACGATAATACTATTAGCTGTCCACGTGGGGACCCATTAAATTTTACATCAGTCGGTGATAACCGAAAACATATCCAACTAAGAAACGACTAAACACAGCGGAAGAAGTTTTAGTGAGTCCCACAGCGGCGTATCGGCCGCTGACCAAAAGTCACAACCTATCCCATGAGTCGAGAGCCAACCAAGAAAACCGGAAGCTAGGCGGTATTGAAGTAATCCTCGACCACTGGCTCACCTGCAATGATCTAGGAATATCCTAGGTGAGTACGAAGGTACTCGCAAGACTTATTCGTGCATGATTAGATGTCCTACACATGCTAGTATAGCAATAATTAAACATGGTGCAAGTTGAGCTAACGAGATTACAGCAAAACATGGTATGAATAGCAACAAGGGAGGAACACAGCAACTCCCACTTACAGTCCAGATGTCAAATAATTCCCAATACGAACATGAGCACATCAACCATAACATTCCAAGTTGTTGGGGGGCAGCCCACGCCCATCTAATTTAATCAACCCCCTTGGACCGTCCCGGCAACTCCAACTACTATGGGAAATATCGGGTGCTCCCCACTCAGAGGTTGCAAAGCTCTAGTGAGCGAGACTTGCCATCAGATACCCCATAGTGGTGAGTCCGGCGGCGACCATGAGTGTTCTCAACCTAACACATATTCATTCCAATCAATCTCTCGGTCCGTCACCGGCCGTACCACTACCATGGATATAACGAGTGCTCCTCACTCAGAGGTTGCAAGGCTTCGAGTGACCGAGACTTGCCATCAGATATACCCATAGCGGCGACTTCCGCTGACGTCCACGCGTGACAAGAGGAGTACTACGATGGAGCTGGCCTCAGAGGGGTATAGCGACAAACTCCCCTTACACCTAGGTCGCATTCATAACACCAGATATACCCATCGTATCCATCGTGCACCTACCCTCTTCGCCTCTCACATCTCACTTTAATGGTTCCAAGTTGATAGGGCGTCAAGTTAAAATTCTCAACCATCACAGAGAAATAACTTCTAAGAACCATCCTAAGCAGTTCCAATCATAATCGCTAATCAAACATCCACACATTACTAGTAGTCAAGCATGTAATAGAATATAAGAAATGCAACAAGCTTTGCTTGCCTGGGTCGTAGGATTCCTGATCTTGCGTGAGGTCGTGAGCCTGGTGGTCTCCCTCTTCGAGTCCTGTTGTGAACGATTCGAAGCGCCGGAAAGAAACGGTAAATGAAGACCATAAGACTCAGCATGTATGCATGATGAATGGACAATGCTAGATGTAGGTATTTAAGGTGAGGTGCAGATGTGGATACCCTAGGGTGACTGACATACTCTGGGTTTTTAGGTTTAGCCGATCTCCTGTTATCCTACCATGCATGCAGGTCAGGTTATGGTGCAACGGGTACTTAGGGTTACGCCGTTAGTGGCGGGGCATGGCAACAGTGTTAATTAGGTTGGTATAGTGAAAAGTAACCTAAGCTATGTGTTCAAAGTAATTAGAATCGCGCAAGTTAGAGTTTCGATCGTCAAATTAGGGTTTGTGCTGATCTGCGATAAACGGGGCTAACGAACGCCTTATCGGGTGACATATGTGCAACTTAACTCCGGGTTCTACCCAAAATGCATGCTAGGGTTTTCATGATAGTGTGTTAGGGTTTCGTCGCTGATCTATCGTGCATGCGTGCCAACTTGGTGTGGCTTCGAATTAGGGCTAAAAGTGGTGGATCTTAGTAGGTGATCATATTACAAAGGTTGATATCTCGAAAGTATGCGGAGACACGACTCTAATGCCACTGAAATCAACGGAATCGGAGCTACCGTCGTCGCATTAGGGTTTATCGAAGGACGTCACCTCAAACGGTACTAATATCTTTAGATTCAAAATACTCTACAGTGCATGTGCTCAAATTGAAGTTTTCTTTCTTCCAGATTGTAGGAAATCTCGAGAGGTTTCTGAATATATAAAAAATTTTGAAATCGGACTTACGGTTTGAAAGTTATGCACGTTTGAAGTTTTGTTGATTTTTAACCCAAAACCCTAACCGTAATTTCCGAGAACTAAACTGTTAAACCCACCCGAGCTCTACCCGGACCTAAATCCCAATTCCTACGCGTACCCGACTAACTCTACCCTTGGATCTCACTCCTTAACTCTCTCTCTGGCTGACACCTGGGGCCCAGGCGACAGCGCTGACTGGGCAGCCGAGGCTCAGTCAGCAGCTGACTGGACCATGGGGACCAATCGGCAGGCGCCACCCTCGCTCCTCCTCTCTCCCTCTCTTATTCTCTCTCTCTCTCCCGTCTATCTCTCCTCTGGCCGACTGGAGAAAGGGCCCGGCGGCGGCGCTATCGCCGGAGAGCTCGCCAAAGAAGCCTCGGGGGCGAGCTAGGGCACGGGGAGGATGGCAGGGGCACGAGGAGCTCACCTCAAGCTCAAAGAGCTACTCGTGGACGATGGAGGCTGCTGGGATTGGGCTAGCGACAGAGGCCGGCGGCGGAGGAGCTCGGTCACCGTCGGCGGCGGGCTCCGAAGCTCAGATCTGCAGCTAAGAGGAGATGAGCGGGTGAGGGAGTAAGAGGGCAAGCTCGGGAAGGGGAGAGGAGGACCGGAGGCTCGCTGGACGCGACGGGATTTCTCGCCGGAGTCGGGAGTCGGCGACGGAGAAGAAGGGTGGCGCGAGGGAGCTAGGGTAGCGAGCGGGGGAGCGCGCGGTCGGAACGAAGGCTTTAATAGGGCGGCGGCACGGAGCGGGAGGAGGCTGGTCGGGACGGCACCGCCCGCCCCAACGTACGGTCGGCCGCGACGTGGGGACAAGGTGCTGACGGCTGGGTCCCGCGCGTCAGATGAGATGGGAGAGGAGCGGGAGTCGCTGACAGGGCGGACCCACATGACAGGGGAGAGAGGGCGCCGGCGGGAGCTTAGCGGGCCAGCTCGGTCGCGGCCCAGTAGGCCTCGGCCTGAATCCTTTTTGATTTTTCTTTTTATATAACTACAGAGCCAATATTAGTGTTATTTTATGTGCGAATATTGCTCCAAAAATTCTGAAATTTTGTCAAGACCTTCAAGACATTAGGTGGGACCTACTGTAGGAATTTGAAGTGATTTGAAGTGTGGTTGCCCTAGTTTCCAGTGCAATCCCAATTCTTGACCTAATTTAAGTTTGTGTTGCAACTAGGTCTTGTGGTCCTTCCAAACTTTCTAAATTTCACCAGGATGTTCGAAATGGGTTATGGGGCCCACTGTAAAATTTTCAGGTCTTTTGGAGTAGGGTTGACCCCATTTCAAATCAAGCTTCTAGTAGGACTTCGAAGTAGATCTGAAATGCAATCGAGTCCTAAACTCTTCTGAAACCTCTAATATCTAAGTGGGACTAGGGTTTGCATAATCGAGGCTAAACAATATTGTTTTGCAACTTTTCATCCACAGGGGCTTGACCTAGTCGATTCATTACGATTTGGTCCTCCTTCTTCCATTTGTTTTCTAACCCTAAGTTTAAATGACGATGCAAGAGGGCTCGGGATAAAGAGTCCGGGAAGAAGAGAGGAAAGGTTCGTGTGAGGTGATTCATCGACGGGGTCACTGATCACTCCACATGCTAATGTTAGAGTTGCTATCTGATACTTCAAATAAGTTGATTGGTGTTTGTAAAATCGTTCACCGAGCATGAGATATGTACATATTCTATAAAGTGTCATCGTACTTTATCTTAATTTAAATAAGGTGTGTGTGTGTGGGTGTTTATGCATGAAGATGATGACATGTATGCATGAATGCCAAGCAAAAACCTAGTCGTCGAATTTGAGTATTACAGTTCGGGACCAACAGTTTTGGAGGGTCTGAGACGGTCGGGTTGGATGGTTTGGTTGGATGGTTCAGGACAACTAGAGGAGAACCAGATCTTCTTCGGACGGACTGTTTGGAAGGTCCGGAACGGTTGGGTCGGACGGCTTGGTCGGATGGTTCGGGACAATTAGAGGAGATCTGGACCTTCTTCCAGACGGACCGTTTGGATGTTTCGGGACGGTCGGGTTGGATGGTTTGCTCAGATGGTTCGGAACAACTGGAGGAGATCCGGACCTTCTTCCGGACGGACCGTTTGGAAGTTCCGGGACAATCGGGTTGGACGGTTTGGTGGATCGTTCAGGACAACAAGAGGAGATCCGGACCTTCTTCCGGACGGACCGTTTGTATGTTTCGGGACTGTCGGGTTTGGTCGGATTGTTCGGGACCAACAGTTTGGAGTGTCCGAGACGGTCGGGTTGGACGATTGGTCGGATGGTTCGGGATCAACAGTTTAGAGGGTCCGAGACGGTCGGGTTGCATCATTTGGTCGGATGATTCGGGACCAACAGTTGTGAGGCTCTGGGACGGTCGGGTTGGACGGTTTGGCCGGATGTTTCGGGACCAACAGTTTCGAGGGTCCGAGACGATTGGGTTGCATGATTTGGTGGGATGATTCGGGACGAACAGTTAGGAGGGTCTAGGACGGTCGGGTTGAACGACTTGGTCGGATGGTTCAGGACCAATAGTTTGGAG
This sequence comes from Stipa capillata, assembly GCA_019208055.1. NCBI lineage: Eukaryota > Viridiplantae > Streptophyta > Magnoliopsida > Poales > Poaceae > Stipa > Stipa capillata. Next base: position 14,387 of record JAGXJF010003036.1, read on the forward strand.
GGTCCGAGATGGTCGGGTAGCATGATTTGGTCGGATGATCCGGGACCAACAGTTTGGAGTGTCCGGGACGGTCGGTTGGTGGGTTTGGTCGGATGGTTCGGGACGAACTGTTTTCGAGGGTCCGAGACGGTCAGGTTGCATGATTTGGTCGGATGTTTCGGGACCAATAGGTAGGAGGGTCCGGGACGGTCGGGTTTGACGGTTTAGTCGGATGGTTCAGAACCAAGAGTTTGGAGGGTCCGGGACGATCGGGTTGGATGGTTTGGTTGGATGGTTCGGGACCAACAGTTTGGAGGGTCCGGGACGGTCGGGTTGGATGGTTTGGTCGGATGGTTCGGGAGAACTAGAAGGGAGCCGGACCTTCTTCCGGACGGACCGTTTGGAAGGTCCGAGACGGTCGGGTTGGACGGTTTGGTCGGATGTTTCGGGACCAACAGTTTGGAGGGCCCGGGACGGTCGGGTTGGACGGTTTGGACGGATGGTTCGGGACAACTAGAGGAGATCTGGACCTTCTTCCGGACGGACCGTTTGGAAGTTTCGGGATGGTCGGGTTGGACGGTTTGGTCGGATGGTTCGGGACCAACAGTTTGGAGGATCCGAGACGGTTGGGTTGGATGGTTTGGTCGGATCGTTCGGGAGAGCTAGAGGAGAGCCGGACCTTCTTCCGGACGGAGCGTTTGGAAGGTCCGGGACGGTCGGGGTGGACGGTTTGGTCGGACGGTTTCGGTACCAAATGTTTGGAGGGTTCGAGACGGTCGGGTTGGATGGTTTGGTTGGTTGGTTCGGGACCAACAGTTCGGATGTTCCGGGTGGTCGGGTTGGACGGTTTGGTCGGATGGTTCGGGACAACTAGAGGAGATCCGGACCTTCTTCCGGACGGATGGTTTGGAAGGTCCGGAACGGTTGGGTTGGACGGTTCAGCACAACTAGAGGAGAACCAGACCTTCTTCCGGACGGACCGTTCCGAAGGTCTGGAACGGTTGGGTTGGACGGATTGGTCGGATGGTTCGGGACACTAGAGGAGATCTGGACCTTTTTCCGGACGGACCGTTTGGAAGTTTCGGGACGGTCGGGTTGGACGGTTTGGTCGGATGGTTCGGCACAACTGGAGGAGATCCGGACCTTCTTCCGGACGGACCATTTGGAAGTTACGGGACAATCGGGTTGGACGGTTCGGTGGATTGTTCGGGACAACAAGAGGAGATTCGGACCTTCTTCCGGACGGACCGTTTGTATGTTCCGGGACCGTCAGGTTTGGTCGGACTGTTCAGGACGAACAGTTTGGAGCGTTCGAGACGGTCGGGTTGGTTGATTTGGTCGGATGGTTCGGGACCAACAGTGTGGAGGGTTCGAGACGGTCGGGTTGCATCATTTGGTCGGATGATTCGGGACCAACAGTTTGGAGTGCCCGGGAGGGTGGGTTGGTGGGTTTGGTCGGATGGTTCGGGACGAACTGTTTCGAGGTTCCGAGACGGTCGGGTTGCATGATTTGGTTGGATGATTCGGGACCAATAGTTAGGAGGGTCCGGGACGGTCGAGTTTGACGATTTGGTCAGATGGTTCAGAACCAACAGTTTGGAGGGTCCGAGACGGTCGGGTTGGACGGTTTGGTCGGATGGTTCGGGACCAACAGTTTGGAGGGTCCGGGACGGTCGGGTTGGATGGTTTGGTCGGATGGTTCGGGAGAACTAGAGGACAGCCGGACCTTCTTCCGGACGGACCGTTTGGAAGGTCCCGGACGGTCGGGCTGGACGGTTTGGTCGGATGGTTCGAGAGAACTAGAGGACATCCGGACCTTCTTTCGCACGGACCGTTTGGAAGTTCCGGGACAATCGGGTTGGACGGTTTGGTCGGATGGTTCGGGACAACATGAGGAGATCCGGACCATCTTCCGGACGGACCGTTGGTATGTTCCGGGACGGTCAGGTTGGACGATTAGGTCTGATGGTTCGGGACCAACAGTTTGGAGGGCCCGAGACGGTCGGGTTGCATCATTTGGTCGGATGATTCGGGAGCAACAGTTGTGAGGGTCCGGGACGGTCGGGTTGGATGGTTTGGCCGGAAGGTTCGGGACCAACCGTTTCGAGGGTCCGAGACGATCGGGTTGCATCATTTGGTGGGATGATTCGGGACGAACAGTTAGGAGGGTCCGGGACGGTCGGGTTGAACGGTTTGGTCGGAGGTTCGGGGCCAACAGTTTGGTGGGTCCGAGACGGTCGGGTTGGACGGTTTGGTCGGATGGAGCGGGAGAACTTGAGGAGAACCGGAACTTCTTCCGGACGGACCGTTTGGAAGGTCCGGGACGGTCGGGTTGGACGGTTTGGTCGGATGGTTTGGGACAATTAGAGGAAATCTAGACCTTCCGGACAGACCATTTGGAAATTCCAGGACAGTCGGGTTGGACGGTCTGGTCGGATGGTTCGGGACCAACAGTTTGGAGGCTCTGAGACGGTCGGGTTGGACGGTTTGGTTGGATGTTCAGGACAACTAGAGCAGATCCGGACCTTCTTCCGGACGGACCGGTTTGAAGTTCCGGGACGGTTGGGTTGGACGGTATGGTTGGATGGTTCGGGACCAACAGTTTGGAGGGTCCGAGATGGTCGGGTTGGACGGTTAGGTCGGATGGTTTGGGACAATTAGAGGAGATCTAGACCTTCCGGACGGACCATTTGTATGTTCCGGGACCGTCTGGTTTGGCCGGATTGTTCGCGACCAACAGTTTGGAGCGTTCGAGACGGTCGGATTGTTCGGGACCAAAAGTTTGGAGGGTCCGAGATGGTCGGGTTGCATGATTTGGTCGGATGATTCGGGACCAACTGTTTGGAGTGTTGGGACAGTCGGGTTGGTGGGTTTGGTCGAATGGTTCGGGATGAACTGTTTCGAGGGTCCGAGATGGTCGGGTTGCATGATTTGGTCGGATGATTCGGGACCAATAGTTAGGAGGGTCCGGGACGGTCGGGTTTGACGGTTTGGTCGGATGGTTCAGAACCAACAGTTTGGAGGGTCCGAGACGGTCGGGTTGGACGGTTTGGTCGGATGGTTCGGGACAAACAGTTGGGAGGGTCCAGGACGGTCGGGTTGGATGGTTTGGTCGGACGGTTCGGGAGAACTAGAGGAGAGCCGAACCTTCTTCCGGACGGACCGTTTGGAAGGGTCTGGGACGGTCGGGTTGGACGGTTTGGTCGGATGGTTTGGGACCAACAGTTTGGAGGGCCCGGGACGGTCGGGTTGGACGGTTTGGTCGGATTGTTCGGGACCAACAGTTTGGAGGGTCCGAGATGGTCGGGTTGGACGGTTTGGTTGGATGGTTCAGGACAACTAGAGCAGATCCGGACCTTCTTCCGGACGGACCGGTTTGAAGTTCCGGGACGGTTGGGTTGGACGGTTTGGTCGGATGGTTCGGGACCAACAGTTTCGAGGTTCCGAGATGGTTGGGTTGGACGGTTAGGTCGGATGGTTTGGGACAATTAGAGGAGATCTAGACCTTCCGGACGGACCATTTGTATGTTCCGGGACCGTCGGGTTTGGTCGGATTGTTCGGGACCAACAGTTTGGAGCGTTCGAGACGGTCGGATTGTTCGGGACCAACAGTTTGGAGGGTCCGAGATGGTCGGGTTGCATGATTTGGTCGGATGATTCGGGACCAACAGTTTGGAGTGTTGGGACGGTCGGGTTGGTGGGTTTGGTCGGATGGTTCGGGACGAACTGTTTCGAGGGTCCGAGACGGTCGGGTTGCATGATTTGGTCGGATGATTCGGGACCAATAGTTAGGAGGGTCCGGGATGGTCGGGTTTGACGGTTTGGTCGGATGGTTCAGAACCAACAGTTTGGAGGGTCCGAGACGGTCGGGTTGGACAGTTTGGTCGGATGGTTCGGGACAAACAGTTTGGAGGGTCCAGGACGGTCGGGTTGGATGGTTTGGTCGGATGGTTCGGGAGAACTAGAGGACAGCCGAACCTTCTTCCGGACGGACCGTTTGGAAGGTCTGGGACGGTCGGGTTGGACGGTTTGGTCGGATGGTTTGGGACCAACAGTTTGGAGGGCCCGGGACGGTTGGGTTGGACGGTTTGGTGGGATGGTTCGAGAGAACTACTGGACATCCGGACCTTCTTCCGCACGGACCGTTTGGAAGTTCCGGGACAATCGGGTTGGACGGTTTGGTCGGATGGTTCGGGACAACATGAGGAGATCCGGACCATCTTCCGGACGGACCGTTGGTATGTTCCGGGACGGTCGGGTTGGACGATTAGGTCGGATGGTTCGGGACCAACAGTTTGGAGGGTCCGAGACGGTCGGGTTGCATCATTTGGTCGGATGATTCGGGACCAACAGTTGTGAGGGTCCGGGACGGTCGGGTTGGACGGTTTGGCCGGAAGGTTCGGGACCAACCGTTTCGAGGGTCCGAGACGATCGGGTTGCATGATTTGGTGGGATGATTCGGGACGAACAGTTAGGAGGGTCCGGGACGGTCGGGTTGGACGGTTTGGTCGGAGGTTCGGGACCAACAGTTTGGTGGGTCCGAGACGGTCGGGTTGGACGGTTTGGTCGGATGGTGCGGGAGAACTAGAGGAGAACCGGAACTTCTTCCGGACGGACCGTTTGGAAGGTCCGGGACGGTCGGGTTGGACGGTTTGGTCGGATGGTTTGGGACAATTAGAGGAAATCTAGACCTTCCGGACAGACCATTTGGAAATTCCAGGACAGTCGGGTTGCATGGTCTGGTCGGATGGTTCGGGACCAACAGTTTGGAGGGTCCGAGATGGTCGGGTTGCATGATTTGGTCGGATGATTCGGGACCAACTGTTTGGAGTGTTGGGACGGTCGGGTTGGTGGGTTTGGTCGAATGGTTCGGGACGAACTGTTTCGAGGGTCCGAGACGGTCGGGTTGCATGATTTGATCGGATGATTCGGGACCAATAGTTAGGAGGGTCCGGGACGGTCGGGTTTGACGGTTTGGTCGGATGGTTCAGAACCAACAGTTTGGAGGGTCCGAGACGGTCAGGTTGGTTGGTTTGGTCGGATGGTTCGGGACAAACAGTTTGGAGGGTCCAGGACGGTCGGGTTGGATGGTTTGGTCGGATGGTTCGGGAGAACTAGAGGAGAGCCGAACCTTCTTCCGGACGGACCGTTTGGAAGGTCTGGGACGGTCGGGTTGGACGGTTTGGTCGGATGGTTTGGGACCAACAGTTTGGAGGGCCCGGGACGGTCGGGTTGGATGGTTTGGTCGGATGGTTCGGGACCAACAGTTTGGAGGGTCCGAGATGGTCGGGTTGGACGGTTTGGTTGGATGGTTCAGGACAACTACAGCAGATCCGGACCTTCTTCCGGACGGACCGGTTTGAAGTTCCGGGACGGTTGGGTTGGACGGTTTGGTCGGATGGTTCGGGACCAACAGTTTGGAGGGTCCGAGATGGTCGGGTTGGACGGTTAGGTCGGATGGTTTGGGACAATTAGAGGAGATCTAGACCTTCCGGACGGACCATTTGTATGTTCCGGGACCGTCGGGTCTGGTCGGATTGTTCGGGACCAACAGTTTGGAGCGTTCGAGACGGTTGGATTGTTCGGGACCAACAGTTTGGAGGGTCCGAGATGGTCGGGTTGCATGATTTGGTCGGATGATTCGGGACCAACAGTTTGGAGTGTTGGGACGGTCGGGTTGGTGGGTTTGGTCGGATGGTTCCGGACGAACTGTTTCGAGGGTCCGAGACGGTCGGGTTGCATGATTTGGTCGGATGATTCGGGACCAATAGTTAGGAGGGTCCGGGACGGTCGGGTTTGACGGTTTGGTCGGATGGTTCAGAACCAACAGTTTGGAGGGTCCGAGACGGTCGGGTTGGACGGTTTGGTCGGATGGTTCGAGACAAACAGTTTGGAGGGTCCAGGACGGTCGGGTTGGATGGTTTGGTCGGATGGTTCGGGAGAACTGGAGGAGAGCCGAACCTTCTTCCGGACGGACCGTTTGGAAGGTCTAGGACGGTCGGGTTGGACGGTTTGGTCGGATGGTTTGGGACCAACAGTTTGGAGGGCCCGGGACGGTCGGGTTGGACGGTTTGGTCGGATGGTTCGGGACCAACAGTTTGGAGGGTCCGAGACGGTCGGGTTGGACGGTTTGGTCGGATGGTTCGGGAGAACTAGAGGAGAACCAGTCCTTCTTCCGGACGGACCGTTTGGAAGGTCCGGAACGGTCGGGTTGGACGGTTTGGTCGGATGGTTCGGGACAACTAGAGGAGATCTGGACCTTCTTCCGGATGGACCGTTTGGAAGTTTCGGGACGGTCGGGTTGGACGGTTTGGTCGGATGGTTCGGGACAACAAGAGGACATCCGGACCTTCTTCCGGACGGACCGTTTGGAAATTCCGGGACAATCGGGTTGGACGGTTTGGTCGGATGGTTCGGGACAACAAGAGGACATCCGGACCTTCTTCCGGACGGACCATTTGTATGTTCCGGGACCATCGGGTTTGGTCGGATGGTTCGGGACCAACGTTTGGCCGGATGGTTCAGGACGAATAGTTTCGACGGTCCGAGACGATCGTTTTGCATGATTTGGTGGGATGATTCGGGACCAACAGTTTGGTGGGTCCGGGATGGTCGGGTTGGACGGTTTGGTCGGATGGTTCGGAACCAACAGTTTGGAGGGTCCGAGACGGTCGGGTTGGACGGTTTGGTCGGATGGTTCGGGACCAACAGTTTGGAGGATCCAGCACGGTCGGGTTGGATGGTTTGGTCGGATGGTTCGGGAGAACTAGAGGAGAGCCGGACCTTCTTTCGGACGGACCGTTTGGAAGGTCCGGGACGGTCGGGGTGGACGGTTTGGTCGGATGGTTCGGGACAAACAGTTTGGAGGGTCCAGGACGGTCGGGTTGGATGGTTTGGTCGGATGGTTCGGGAGAACTAGAGGAGAGCCGAACCTTCTTCCGGACGGACCGTTTGGAAGGTCTGGGACGGTCGGGTTGGATGGTTTGGTCGGATGGTTTGGGACCAACAGTTTGGAGGGCCCGGGACGGTTGGGTTGGATGGTTTGGTGGGATGGTTCGAGAAAACTACAGGACATCCGGACCTTCTTCCTCACGGACCGTTTGGAAGTTCCGGGACAATCGGGTCGGACGGTTTGGTCGGATGGTTCGGGACAACATGAGGAGATCCGGACCATCTTCCGGACGGACCGTTGGTATGTTCCGGGACAGTCGGGTTGGACGATTAGGTCGGATGGTTCGGGACCAACAGTTTGGAGGGTCCAAGACAGTCGGGTTGCATCATTTGGTCGGATGATTCGGGACCAACAGTTGTGAGGGTCCGGGACGGTCGGGTTGGACGGTTTGGCCGGAAGGTTCGGGACCAACCGTTTCGAGGGTCCGAGACGATCGGGTTGCATGATTTGGTGGGATGATTCGGGACGAACAGTTAGGAGGGTCCGAGACGGTCGGGTTGGACGGTTTGGTCGGAGGTTCGGGACCAACAGTTTGGTGGGTCCGAGACGGTCGGGTTGGACGGTTTGGTCGGATGGTGCGGGAGAACTAGAGGAGAACCGGAACTTCTTCCGGACGGACCGTTTGGAAGGTCCGGGACGGTCGGGTTGGACGGTTTGGTCGGATGGTTTGGGACCATTAGAGGAAATCTAGACCTTCCGGACAGACCATTTGGAAATTCCAGGACAGTCGGGTTGAATGGTCTGGTCGTATGGTTCGGGACCAACAGTTTGGAGGGTCCGAGATGGTCGGGTTGCATGATTTGGTCGGATGATTCGGGACCAACTGTTTGGAGTGTTGGGACGGTCGGGTTGGTGGGTTTGGTCGGATGGTTCGGGACGAACTGTTTCGAGGGTCCGAGACGGTCGGGTTGCATGATTTGATCGGATGATTCGGGACCAATAGTTAGGAGGGTCCGGGACGGTCGGGTTTGACGGTTTGGTCGGATGGTTCAGAACCAACAGTTTGGAGGGTCCGAGACGGTCGGGTTGGACGGTTTGGTCGGATGGTTCGGGACAAACAGTTTGGAGGGTCCAGGACGGTCGGGTTGGATGGTTTGGTCGGATGGTTCGGGAGAACTAGAGGAGAGCCGAACCTTCTTCCGGACGGACCGTTTGGAAGGTCTGGGACGGTCGGGTTGGACGGTTTGGTCGGATGGTTTGGGACCAACAGTTTGGAGGGCCCGGGACGGTCGGGTTGGATGGTTTGGTCGGATGGTTCGGGACCAACAGTTTGGAGGGTCCGAGATGGTCGGGTTGGACGGTTTGGTTGGATGGTTCAGGACAACTAGAGCAGATCCGGACCTTCTTCCGGACGGACCGGTTTGAAGTTCCGGGACGATTGGGTTGGACGGTTTGGTCGGATGGTTCGGGACCAACAGTTTGGAGGGTCCGAGATGGTCGGGTTGGATGGTTAGGTCGGATGGTTTGGGACAATTAGAGGAGATCTAGACCTTCCGGACGGACCATTTGTATGTTCCGGGACCGTCGGGTTTGGTCGGATTGTTCGGGACCAACAGTTTGGAGCGTTCGAGATGGTTGGATTGTTCGGGACCAACAGTTTGGAGGGTCCGAGATGGTCGGGTTGCATGATTTGGTCGGATGATTCCGGACCAACAATTTGGAGTGTTGGGACGGTCGGGTTGGTGGGTTTGGTCGGATGGTTCGGGACGAACTGTTTCGAGGGTCCAAGACGGTCGGGTTGCATGATTTGGTCGGATGATTCGGGACCAATAGTTAGGAGGGTCCGGGACGGTCGGGTTTGACGGTTTGGTCGGATGGTTCAGAACCAACAGTTTGGAGGGTCCGAGACGGTCGGGTTGGACGGTTTGGTCGGATGGTTCGAGACAAACAGTTTGGAGGGTCCAGGACGGTCGGGTTGGATGGTTTGGTCGGATGGTTCGGGAGAACTAGAGGAGAGCCGAACCTTCTTCCGGACGGACCGTTTGGAAGGTCTAGGACGGTCGGGTTGGACGGTTTGGTCGGATGGTTTGGGACCAACAGTTTGGAGGGCCCGGGACGGTCGGGTTGGACGGTTTGGTCGGATGGTTCGGGACCAACAGTTTGGAGGGTCCGAGACGGTCGGGTTGGACGGTTTGGTCGGATGGTTCGGGAGAACTAGAGGAGAACCAGTCCTTCTTCCGGACGGACCGTTTGGAAGGTCCGGAACGGTCGGGTTGGACGGTTTGGTCGGATGGTTCGGGACAACTAGAGGAGATCTGGACCTTCTTCCGGATGGACCGTTTGGAAGTTTCGGGACGGTCGGGTTGGACGGTTTGGTCGGATGGTTCGGGACAACTAGAGGACATCCGGACCTTCTTCCGGACGGACCGTTTGGAAATTCCGGGACAATCGGGTTGGACGGTTTGGTCGGATGGTTCGGGACAACAAGAGGACATCCGGACCTTCTTCCGGACGGACCATTTGTATGTTCCGGGACCATCGGTTTTGGTCGGATGGTTCGGGACCAACGTTTGGCCGGATGGTTCAGGACGAATAGTTTCGACGGTCCGAGACGATCGTTTTGTATGATTTGGTGGGATGATTCGGGACCAACAGTTTGGTGGGTCCGGGATGGTCGGGTTGGACGGTTTGGTCGGATGGTTCGGAACCAACAGTTTGGAGGGTCCGAGACGGTCGGGTTGGACGGTTTGGTCGGATGGTTCGGGACCGACAGTTTGGAGGATCCAGCACGGTCGGGTTGGATGGTTTGGTCGGATGGTTCGGGAGAACTAGAGGAGAGCCGGACCTTCTTTCGGACGGACCGTTTGGAAGGTCCGGGACGGTCGGGGTGGACGGTTTGGTCGGATGGTGCGGGTCCAACAGTTTGGAGGGACCGAGACGGTTGGGTTGCATGATTTGGTCGGATGTTTCGGGACCAACAGTATGGAGGGTCCAAGATGGTCGGGTTGGACGGTTTGGTCGGATGATTCAGCACAAACAGTTTCGAGGGTCCGAGACAGTCGAGTTGTATGATTTGGTCGGCTGATTCGGGACTAACAGTTAGGAGGGTCCGGGATGGTCGGGTTTGGACGGTTTGGTCGAATGGTTCGGAACCAACAGTTTGGAGGGTCCGAGACGGTCGGGTTGGACGGTTTGGTCAGACGGTTCGGGACAACTAGAGGAGATCAGGACGTTCTTCCGGATGGACCATTTGGTAGTTTCGGGACGGTCGGGTTGGATGGGTTGGTCGGACGGTTCGGTACCAACAGTTTGGAGGGTCTGAGACGGTCGGGTTGGATGGTATGGTTGGATGGTTCGGGACCAACAGTTCGGAGGCTCCGGGGTGGTCGGGTTGGACGGTTTGGACGGATGGTTCGGGACAACTAGAGGAGATCCAGATCTTCTTCCGGACGGACTGTTTGTATGTTCCGGGACGGTCCGGGTTGGTCGGATGGTTTGGGACCAATTGTTTGCAGGGTCCGCGACGGTCGGGTTGCATGATTTGGTCGGATGATTCGGGACCAACCATTTGGAAGTTCCGGGACGGTCGAGTTGGACGGTTTGGTCGGATGGTTCGGGACCAACAGTTTGGAGCGTCTGAGACGGTCGGGTTGGACGGTTTGGTCGGATGGTTCGGGACCAACAGTTTGGAGGGTCCGGGACGGTCGGGTTGGACGTTTGGTCGGAAGGATCGGGACCAACAGTGTGGAGGGCCCGGGTTGGTCGGGTTGGACGGTTTGGTCGGATGTTTGGGGACCAACAGTTTGGAGTGTCTGAGGCGGTTGGGTTGGACGGTTTGGTCGATGGTTTGGGACAACTAGCGGAGATCTGGAACTTTCGGACGGACCATTTGGAAGATCCAGGACAGTCGGGTTGGACGGTTTGGTCGGATGTTTCGGGACCAACAGTTTGGAGGGTCCGGGGTGGTCGGGTTGGACGGTTTGGTCGGATTGTTCGGGACCAACAGCGTGGAGGGTCCGGGACGGTCGGGTTGGATGGTTTGGTCGGGTGCTTCCTCCTCTTCGGGCCGGACCGACGAGGGCTGTACAGTGTGGAGGGTCCGGTACGGTCGGGTTGGACGGCTTGATCCGGAGAGGTGCCCACGGTCGGTGCCATCTGTCGACGATCGGTAAACCGCCGATCTTACGATATTCATGGAACGGTGATACTAGGGGGTAGTGACCTCTAGGGCCCAAGGCCAGGAGATCTTATAACAGGAGACAACCCTTTTTTATACAGGTTCGGGCCTCCCTCAGGGTAATAACCCTACGTCCTGTTCGTATATATACAATGGGGTTGTATGTTAGTGACTAACCTAGGCCTAATTGCAGACTAATCTAACTAATCCCGCGGAACTCGACTCCTTCGAGGCAGCGGGTCTTCTAGGGCTTCACCTCCTGGGATTTGGCTCGACTCGCTGTGCGACTAGAAAGACCTATCCTCCCCTATGGGATTGCTGATCCTTATATAGGGGTCCCCAGAGTCGTACTGGACATGGACTTACGCCCGAGTAGGACTCCAGCTTCCTTGAACGTCGGGATTGACTTCCTAGTTTAAGGGATATCTTCCCTCTCTCGAGGGGTTACCTTCCCGAAACCCAGGGAATCGTATGCGGATACCTTTTGATATACAGGATATCGTACTACACATCATTAGTTTGTATGTTCCGGGATGGTCGGGATTGGTCGGATGGTTCGGGACCAACAGTTTGGATGGTCGGGATTGGTCGGATGGTTCGGGACCAACAGTTTGGATGGTCAGGATGGTTCGGTACAGTTTGGATGGTTTGGTCGGATGGTCGGCTTGCATGATTTGGTCGGATAATTCGGGACCCACAGTTTGGCAGGGTCCGGGACGGTCGGGTTGGACGGTTTGGTCTGATGGTTCGGGACCAACAGTTTCGAGGGTTTGAGATGGTTGGGTTTGACGGTTTTGGTCGGATGGTACGGGATAAACAGTTTGTAGGGACCGGGACAGTCGGGTTGGATAGTTTGGTCGGATGGTTGGGAGAACTAGAGGAGAGCCAGACCTTCTCCGGACGGACCGTTTGGAAGGTCCGGCATGGTCGGGTTGGACGGTTTGGTCGGATGGTTCGGGGCCAACAGTTTGGAGGGTCCGGGACGGTCGGGTTGGACGGTTTGGTCGGATGGTTCGGGACCAACAGTTTGGAGGGTCCGAGACGGTCGGGTTGGACGGTTTGGTCGGATGGTTCGGGAGAACTAGAGGAGAACTAGACATTCTTCCGGACGGACCGTTTGGAAGGTTCGGGACGGTCGGGTTGGACGGTTTGGTCGGATGGTTTCGGGACCAACAGTTTTGGAGGGTCCGAGGCGGTCGGGTTGGATGGTTTTGGTCGGATGGTTCGGGACCAACAGTTCGGAGGGTCCGGGTGGTCGGGTTGGATGGTTTCGTCGGATGGTTCGGGACCAACAGTTTGGAGGGTCCGAGACGGTCTGGTTGGATGGTCTGGTCGGATGGACCGTTTGGAAGATCCGGAACGGTTTAATTGGATGGTTCGGTACAACTAGAGGAGTACCGGACCTTCTTCCGGACGGACCGTTTGGAAGTTTCTAGACGATCGGGTTGGGCGGTTTGGTGGGATAATCCGGGACAACTAGAGGAGATCCGGACCTTCTTCCGGACGGACCGTTTGGAGGTTCCGAGACGGTCAAGTTGGAAGGATCGGTCGGATGGTTCGGGACCAACAGTTTGGAGGGTGCGGGATGGTCGGGTTGGATGGTTTGGTCGGATGATGAGGGACCAACAGTTTTGGAGGGTCCCGCACGGTCGGGTTGGACGGTTTGATCGGATGGTTCGGGAGAACTAGAGGAGATCTGGACTTTCTTCCGGACGGACCGTATGTATGTTCCGGGACGGTCGGGTTTGGTCGGATTGTTCGGGATAAACAGTTTGGAGCGTCCGAGACGGTCGGGTTGGACGATTTGGTTGGATGGTTCGGGACCAACAGTTTGGAGGGTCCGAGACGGTCGGGTTGCATGATTTGGTCGGATGATTCGGCATCACAGTTTGGAGGGTCCGGGACGGTCGGGTTGGACGTTTTGGTCGGATGGTTCGGAACAAACAGTTTGGTTGCTCCGAGATGGTTCGGTTGGACGGTTTGGTCGGATGGTATGGGACCAACAGTTTGGAGGGTCCGGGACGGTCAGGTTGGATGGTTTGGTCCGGGACGGACCGTATGGTCGGGTTGGACCGTTTGGTCGGATGGTACGGGACAACTAGAGGACATCATGACCTTCTTCCGGATGGACCGTTTGGAAGTTTCGGGACAGTCAATTTGGACGGTTTGGTCGGATGGTTCGGGACCAACAGTTTTGGAGGGTCCGGGACGGTCGGGTTGGACTGTTTGGTCGGATGGTTCGGTACCAACAGTTTGGACGGTCCGAGACGGTCGGGTTGCATGGTTTGGTCGGATGGTTCGGGACCAACAGTTCGGATGGTCCCGGGGTGTCGGGTTGGATGGTTTGGTCGGATGGTTCGGTACAACCAGAGGAGTACCGGACCTTCTTCCGGACGAATCGTTTGGAAGTTCCGAGACGATCGGGTTGTGACGGTTTGATGGGATAGTTCGGGACAACTAGAGGAGATCAGGACCTTCTTCCGGACCGACCGTTTGGATGGTTTGGTCAGATGGTTCGGCACAACTAGGGGAGATTCAGACCTTCTTCCGGACGGACCATTTGGAAGTTCCAGGACGATCGGGTTGGACGGTTTTGATCGGATGGTTCGGGACAACTAGAGGAGATCTGGACCTTCTTCCGGACGGACCGTTTGTATGTTCCGGGACGGTCGGGTTTGGTCGGAAGGTTCGGGACCAACAGTTTGGATCGTCCGAGACGGTCGGGTTGGACGATTAGGTCGGATGGTTCGGGACCAACAGTTTGCAGGCTCCGAGACGGTCGGGTTGCATGATTTGGTCAGATGTTTCGGGACAAACATTTTGGAGGGTCCGGTACGGTCGGGTTGGTCGTTTTGGCCGGATGGTTCGGAACCAACAGTTTGGAGGGTCTGAGACGGTCGGGGTTGGATGGTCTAGTTGGATGGTTCGCGACCAACAGTGCGGAGGGTCTGCGGTGGTCGGGTTGGACGGTTTGGTCGGATGGTTCGGCACAACTAGAGGTGATCCGGACCTTCTTCCGGATGGACCGTTCGGAAGTTCCGGGACGATCGGGTTGGACGGTTTTGATCGTATGGTTCGGGACAACCAGAGGAGATCTGGACCTTCTTCCGGACGAACGGTATGTATGTTCCGGGACGGTCGGGTTTGGTCGGATGGTTCGGGACCAACAGTTTGGAGCGTCCGAGACGGTCGGGTTGGACGATTTGGTCGGATGGTTCGGGACCAACAGTTTGGAGGGTCCGAGACGGTCGGGTCGCATGATTCGGTCAGATGATTCGGGACCAACAGTTTGGTGGGTCTGGGACGGTCGGGTTGGACGTTTTGGTCGGATGGTTCGGAACAAATAGTTTGGTGGGTCGGAGATGGTCGGGTTGGACGGTTTGGTCGGATGGTACGCGACCAACAATTTGGAGGGTCCGGGACGGTCAGGTTGGATGGTTTGGTCGGATGGTTCGGGAGAACTAGAGGAGAGCCGGACCTTCTTCGGGACGGACCGTTTGGAAGATTCGGGACGGTCGGGTTGGACGGTTTGGTCGGATGGTACGGGACCAACAGTTGGGAGGGACCTGGACGGTCCGTTTGGAAGGTCCAGAACGGTCGGGTTGGACGGTTTGGTCGGATGGTTCGGGACCAACAGTTTGGACGGCCCGAGACAGTCGGGTTGCATGGTTTGGTCGTTTGGTTCGGGACCAACAGTTCGTAGGGTCCGGGGTGGTCTGGTTGGACGGTTTGGTTGGATGGTTCTGTACCACTAGAGGAGTACCGGACCTTCTTCCGGACGGACCGTTTGGAAGTTCCAAGACGATCGGGTTGGGCGGTTTGGTTCGATAGTCCGGGAGAACTAGAGGACATCCGGACCTTCTTCCGGACGGACCGTTTGGAAGGTCCGGGACGGTCGGGTTGGACGGTTTGGTCGGGTGGTTCGGGACCCCTAGAGGAGATCTGGACCATCTTTCGAACGGACCGTTAGGAAGATTCGGGACGGTCGGGTTGGACGGTTTTTTCGGATGGTTCGGGTCCAACACATTGGAGGGTCCGAGACGGTTGGGTTGGATGGTTTGGTCGGATGGTTCGGGACCAACATTTCGGAGGGTCCGGGGTGGTCGGGTTGGTCGGTTTGCTCGGATGGTTTGGGACAACAAGAGGAGATCCGGACCTTCTTCCAGACGGACCGTTTGGAAGTTCCGGGACGATCGAGTTGGACGGTTTGGTCAGATGGTTTGGGACAACTAGAGGAGATCTGGACCTTCTTCCGGACGGACCGTTTGTAAGTTCCCGGACGGTCGGGTTTGGTCGGATGGTTCGGGACCAACAGTTTGGAGGGTCTAAGACGGTCGGGTTGGACGGTTTGGTTGGATGGTTCGATACTACTAGAGGAGATCCGGACCTTCTTCCGGACGGACCGTTTGTATGCTCCGGGACAGTCGGGTTTTGGTCGGATAGTTCGGGGCCAACAGTTTGGAGCGTCCGAGACGGTCGGGTTGGACGATTTGGTCGGATGGTTCGGGACCAACAGTTTGGAGGGTCCGAGACGGTCGGGTTGCATTATTTGGTCGGATGGTTCGGGACAAACAGTTTGGAGGGTCCGGGACGGTCGGGTTGGACTGTTTGGTCGGATGGTTCGGGACAAACAGTTTGGAGGGTCCGAGACGGTCGGGTTGGACGTTTTTGGTCTGAGGGTTCGGGACCAACAGTTCGGAGGGTCCGGCACGGTCGGGTTGGATGGTTTGGTCGGATGGTTTGAGAGAACTAGAGGAGAGCCGAAACTTTTCCGGACGGACCGTTTGGATGTTCCGGGGCGGTCGGGTTGGACGGTTTGGTCGGATTGTTCGGGACCAACAGTTTGGACGGCCCAGGTCGGTCAGGTTGGACGGTTTGGTTGGATGGTTTGGTTGGTTGGCTCGGGAGAACTAGAGGAGAACTGGACCTTCTTCCGGACGGACTGTTTGGAAGGTCCGGGACGGTCGGGTTGGACGGTTTGGTCGGAAGGTTTGGGACAAATAGAGGAGATCTAGATCTTCCGGACGGACCATTTGGAAGTTCGAGGACAGTCGGGTTGGACGGTTTGGTCGGATCGTTTGGGACCAACAGTTTGGAGTCTGAGACGGTTGGGTTGGACGGTTTGGTTGGATGGTTCGGGACAACTAGAGGTGATCCGGACCGTCCTCCGGATGGTCCGTTTGGAAATTCGAGGACGGTCGGGTTGGATGGTTTGGTCGGATGGTTCGGGACCAACAGTTTGGAGGGGCCGAGACGGTCGGGTTGGATGGTTTGGTCAGATGGTTCGGGAGCAACAGTTCGGAGGGTCCGGGGTGGTCGGGTTGGATGGTTTGGTCGGATGGTTCAGGACAACTAGAGGAGATCCGGACCTTCTTTTGGACGGACCGTTTGTATGTTCCGGGACGGTCGGGTTTGGTCGAATGGTTCGGGACCAACAGTTTGGAGTGTCCGAGACGGTCGGGTTGGATGATTTGGTCGGATGGTTCCGGACCAACAGTTTGGAGGGTCCGGGACGGTCGGGTTGGACGGTTTGGTCGGATGGTTCGGGACGAACAATTTGGAGGATCCGAGACGGTCGGGTTGGACGGTTTGGTCAGATGGTTCGGGACAAACAGTTTGGAGGGTCCCGCACGGTCGGGTTGGATGGTTTGGTTGGATGGTTTCGGGACCAACAGTTTGGAGGGTCCGAGACGGTCGGGTTGGATGGTCTGGTCGGATGGTTCGGGACAAACAGTTCGGAGGGTCCGGGGTGGTCGGGTTGGACATTTTGGTCGGATGGTTCGGCACAACTAGGGGAGATCCAGACCTTCTTCCGGACGGACCGTTTGTATGTTCCGGGACGGTCGGGTTTGGTCGGAAGGTTCGGGACCAACAGTTTGGATCGTCCGAGACGGTCGGGTTGGACGATTTCGTCGGATGGTTTGGGACCAACAGTTTGGAGGGTCCGAGACGGTCGGGCTGGATGAGTTGGTCGGATGATTCAGGACAAACAGTTTGTAGGGTCCGGGACGGTTGGGTTTGACGTTTTGGTCGGATGGTTCGGAACAAACAGTTTGGTGGGTCCGAGATGGTCGGGTTGCACGGTTCGATCGGATGGTACGGGACCAACAGTTTGGAGGATCCGGGAAGGTCAGGTTGGATGGTTTGGTCAGATGGTTCGGGAGAACTAAAGGAGAGCCGGACCTTCTTCCGGACGGACCGTATGGAAGATCCGGGACGGTCGGGTTGGACCGTTTGGTCGGATGGTACGGGACAACTAGAGGACACCGTGACCTTCTTCCGGATGGACCGTTTGGAAGTTTCGGGACAGTCAATTTGGACGGTTTGGTCGGATGGTTCGGGACCAACAGTTTGGAGGGTCCGGGACGGTCGGGTTGGACTGTTTGGTCGGATGGTTCGGTACCAACAGTTTGGACGGTCCGAGACGGTCGGGTTGCATGGTTTGGTCGGATGGTTCGGGACCAACAGTTCGGATGGTCCGGGGTGTCGGGTTGGATGGTTTGGTCGGATGGTTCGGTACAACTAGAGGTGTACCGGACCTTCTTCCGGACGAATCGTTTGGAAGTTCCGAGACGATCGGGTTGGACGGTTTGATGGGATAGTTCGGGACAACTAGAGGAGATCAGGACCTTCTTCCGGACCGACCGTTTGGATGTTCCGGCACGGTCGGGTTGGATGGTTTGGTCGGATGGTTCGGCACAACTAGGGGAGATTCAGACCTTCTTCCGGACGGACCATTTGGAAGTTCCAGGACGATCGGGTTGGACGGTTTGATCGAATGGTTCGGGACAACTAGAGGAGATCTAGACCTTCTTCCGGACGGACCGTTTGTATGTTCCGGGACGGTCGGGTTTGGTCGGAAGGTTCGGGACCAACAGTTTGGATCGTCCGAGACGGTCGGGTTGGACGATTAGGTCGGATGGATCGGGACCAACAGTTTGCAGGCTCCGAGACGGTCGGGTTGCATGATTTGGTCAGATGTTTCGGGACAAACATTTTGGAGGGTCCGGTACGGTCGGGTTGGTCGTTTTGGCCGGATGGTTCGGAAACCAACAGTTTGGTGGGTCCGAGATGGTCAGGTTGGACGGTTCGATCGGATGGTATGGGAGAACTAGAGGAGAGCCAGACCTTCTTCCGGACGGACCATTTGGAAGGTCCGGGATGGTGGGGTGGCAGGGTTTGCTTGGATGGTTCGGGAGAACTAGAGGAGAGCCGGACCTTCTTCCGGACGGACAGTTTGGAAGGTCCGGGACGGTCGGGTTGGACCGTTTGGTCGGATGGTTCGGGACAACGAGAGGAGATCAGCACCTTCTTCCTGACAGACCGTTTGGATGTTTCGGGACAGTCAATTTGGACGGTTTGGTCGGATCGTTCGGGACCAACAGTTTGGAGGGTCCGGGACGGTCGGGTTGGGTGGTTTGGTCGGATGGTTCGGGACCAACAGTTTTGAGGGTCCGAGACGGTCGGGTTGGATGGTTTGGTCGGATGGTTCGGGACCAACAGTTCGGAGGGTCCGGGGTGGTCGGGTTGGACGGTTTGGTCGGATGGTTCGGTACAACTAGAGGAGTACCGGTCCTTCTTCTGGACGGACCGTTTGGAAGTTCCGAGACGATCGGGGTTGGACAGTTTGGTGGGATAGTCCGGGACAACTAGAGGAGATCGGGACCTTCTTCTGGACGGACCGTTTGGATGTTCCGAGACGGTTGGGTTGGATGGTTTGGTCGGACGGTTCGGGACCAACAGTTTGGAGGGTCCGGGACGGTCGGGTTGGATGGTTTGCTCAGATGGTTCGGGACCGACAGTTTGGAGGGTCAGAGACGGTCGGGTTGGATGGTCTGGTCGGATGGTTCGGGACCAACAGCTCGGAGGGTCTGGGGTGGTCGGGTTGGACGGTTTGGTCGGATGGTTCGGGACAACTAGAGGAGATCTGGACTTTCTTTCGGACGGACCGTATGTATGTTCCGGGTCGGTCGGATTTGGTCGGATGGTTCGGGACCAACAGTTTGGAGCATCCGAGACGGTCGGGTTGGACGATTTGGTCGGATGGTTTCGGGACCAATAGTTTGGAGGGTCCGAGACGGTCTGGTTGGATGGTCTGGTCGGATGGTTCGGTAGAACTACAGGAGAGCCGGACCTTCTTCGGGACGGACCGTTTGGAAGATCCGGAACGGTTTGGTTGGATGGTTCGGTGCAACTAGAGGAGTACGGGACCTTCTTCCGGACGGACCGTTTGGAAGTTTCAAGACGATCGGGTTGGGCGGTTTGGTGGGATAGTCCGGGACAACTAGAGGAGATCCGGACCTTCTTCCGGACGGACCGTTTGGAGGTTCCGAGACGGTCGGGTTGGATGGATCGGTAGGATGGATCGGGACCAACAGTTTAGAGGGTCCGGGATGGTCGGGTTGGATGGTTTGGTTGGATGATGAGGGACCAACAGTTTGGAGGGTCCCGCACGGTCGAGCTGGATGGTTTGGTCGGATGGTTCGGGACCAACAGTTTGGAGGGTCCGAGACGGTCGGGTTGGATGGTCTGGTTGGATGGTTCGGGTCCAACAGTTCGAAGGGTCAGGGGTGGTCGGGTTGGACGGTTTGGTCGGATGGTTCGGCACAACTAGAGGAGATCCGGACCTTCTTCCGGACGGACCGTTCGGATGTTCCGGGAAGATCGGGTTGGACGGTCTGATTGGATGGTCCGGGAGAACTAGAGGAGATCTGGACCTTCTTCCGGACGGACCGTATGTATGTTCCGAGACGGTCGGGTTTGGTCGGATGGTTCGGGACCAACAGTTTGGAGCGTCCGAGACGGTCGGGTTGGACGATTTGGTCGGATGGTTCGGTACCAACAGTTTGGAGGGTCCGAAACGGTCGAGTTTCATGATTTGGTCGGATGATTCGGGATCAACAGTTTGGAGGGTCCGGGATGGTCGGGTTGGACGTTTTGGTCGGATGGTTCGGAACAAACAGTTTGGTTGCTCCGAGATGGTTCGGTTGGACGGTTTGGTCGGATGGTACGGGACCAACAGTTCGGAGGGCCCGGGACGTTCAGGTTGGATGGTTTGGTCCGATGGTTCGGGAGAACTAGAGCAGAGTTGGACCTTCTTCGGGACAGACCGTTTGGAAGGTCCGGGACGGTCGGGTTGGTCGGTTTGGTCGGATGGTACGGGACCAACTGTTTGGAGGGACCAGGACGGTCCGTTTGGAAGGTCCGGGACGGTCGGGTTGGCCGGTTTTATCGAATGGTTCGGACCAACAGTTTCGAGGGTCCGGGACGGTCGGGTTGGACGGTTTGGTCGGATGGTTCGGGACCAACAGTTTGGACGGTCCGCGACGGTCGGGTTGGACGGTTTGGTCGGTTGGTTCGGGAGAACTAGAGGAGATCAGGATCTTCTTCCGGACGGACCGTTTGGAAGTTCCGGGACGGTCGGGTTGGATGGATTGGTCAGATGGTTCGGGACCAACAGTTTGGAGGGTCTGAGACGGTCGGGTTGGATGGTCTAGTTGGATGGTTCGCGACGAACAGTGCGGAGGGTCTAGGGTGGTCGGGTTGGATGGTTTGATCGGATGGTTCGGCACAACTAGAGAAGATCCGGACCTTCTTCCGGACGGACCATTCGGAAGTTCCGGGACGATCGGGTTGGACAGTTTGATCGTATGGTTCGGGACAACTAGAGGAGATCTGGACCTTCTTCCGGACGGACCGTATGTATGTTCCGGGACGGTCGGGTTTGGTCGGATGGTTCGGGACCAACAGTTTGGAGCGTCCGAGACGGTCGGGTTGGACGATTTGGTCGGATGGTTCGGGACCAACAGTTTGGAGGGTCTGAGACGGTCGGGTTGCATGATTCGGTCGGATGATTCGGGACCAACAGTTTGGTGGGTCCGGGACGGTCGGGTTGGACATTTTGGTCAGATGGTTCGGAACAAACAGTTTGGTGGGTCGGAGATGGTCGGGTTGGACGGTTTGGTCGGACGGTACGCGACCAACAGTTTGGACGGTCCGGGACGGTCAGGTTGGATGGTTTGGTCGGATGGTTCGGGAGAACTAGAGGAGAGCCGGACCTTCTTCGGGACAGACCGTTTGGAAGATTCGGGACGGTCGGGTTGGACGGTTTGGTCGGATGTTACGGGACCAACAGTTGGGAGGGACCAGGACGGTCCGTTTGGAAGGTCTGGGGTGGTCGGGTTGGACGGTTTGGTTGGTTGGTTCGGTACAACTAGAGGAGTACCGGACCTTCTTCCGGACGGACCGTTTGGAAGTTCCAAGACGATCGGGTTGGGCGGTTTGGTTGGATAGTCCTGGAGAAATATAGGAGATCCGGACCTTCTTCCGGACGGACCGTTTGGAAGGTCCGGGACGGTCGGGTTGGACGGTTTGGTCGGGTGGTTCGGGACCCCTAGAGGAGATCTGGACCTTCTTTCGAACGGACCGTTTGGAAAATTCGGGACGGTCGGGTTGGACGGTTTTTTCGGATGGTTCGGGTCCAACACATTGGAGGGTCCGAGACGGTCGGGTTGGATGGTTTGGTCGGATGGTTCAGGACCAACAGTTCGGAGGGTCCGGGGTGGTCGGGTTGGTCGGTTTGCTCGGATGGTTCGGGACAACAAGAGGAGATCCGGACCTTCTTCCAGACGGACCGTTTGGAAGTTCCGGGACGATCGAGTTGGACGGTTTGGTCAGATGGTTTGGGACAACTAGAGGAGATCTGGAGCTTCTTCCGGACGGACCGTTTGTAAGTTCCAGGACGGTCGGGTTTGGTCGGATGGTTCGGGACCAACAGTTTGGAGCGTCCAAGATGGTCAGATTGGACGATTTGGTCGGATGGTTCGGGACCAACAGTTTGGAGGGTCCGAGACGGTCGGGTTGCATGATTTGGTCGGATGGTTCGGGACAAAGTTTGGAGGGTCCGGGACGGTCGGGTTGGACTGTTTGGTCGGATGGTTCGGGACAAACAGTTTGGAGGGTCCGAGACGGTCGGGTTGGACGGTTTGGTCTGATGGTTCGGGACCAACAGTTCGGAGGGTCCGGCACGGTCGGGTTGGATGGTTTGGTCGGATGGTTCGAGAGAACTAGAGGAGAGCCGAAACTTTTCCGGACGGACCGTTTGGAAGTTCCGGGACGGTCGGGTTGGACGGTTTGGTCGGAAGGTTTGGGACAAATAGAGGAGATCTAGACCTTCCGGACCGACCACTTGGATGGTTCGGGACAACTAGAGGAGATCCGGACCTTCTTCCGGCCGGTTCGGGAGCAACAGTTTCGAGGGTCTGAGACGGTCGGGTTGGACAGTTTGGTCGGATGGTTCGGGAGCAACAGTTTCGAGGGTCTGAGACGGTCGGGTTGACCGGTTTGGTCGGATGGTTCGGGAGCAACAGTTTCGAGGGTCTGAGATGGTCGGGTTGGATGGTTTGGTCGGATTGTTCGGGACATCTGGAGGAGATCCAGACCTTCTTCCGGACGAACCGTTTGGATGGTCCGGGATGGTCGGGTTGGACATTTTGGTCGGATGGTTTGGGACAGTTAGAGGAGATCTAGACCCTCCGGCCGGACCATGTTGAAGTTCTAGGACAGTCGGGTTGGACGGTTTGGTCGGATGGTTCGTGACCAATAGTTTTGGAGAGTCTGAGACGGTCGGGTTGGACGGTTTGGTTGGATGGTTCGGGTCAACTAGGGGAGATCCGGACCTTCATCCGGACGGACCGTTTGGAAGTTCCGCGACGGTCGGGTTGGACGGTTTGATCGGATGGTTCAGGACAACAAGAGGAGATCCCGACCTTCTAACGGACGGACCGTTCGGAAGTTCCGGGACGGTCGGGTTGGGTGGTTTGGTCGGATGATTCGGGACAACTAGAGGAGAACCGGACCTTCTTCTAGACAGACCGTTCGGAAGTTCCGGGACAGTCGGGTTGGACGGTCTGGTCGGATGGTTTGGGACAGTTAGAGGAGATCTAGAGCTTCCGGCCGGAACATTTGGAAGTTCCAGGACAGTCGGGTTGGACGGTTTAGTCAGATGGTTCGGGAGAACTAGAGGAGAACCGGACATTCTTCCGGACTGATCGTTTGGAAGGTCCGGGAGGGTCGAGATGTACGGTTTGGTCGGATTGTTCAGGACCAACAATTTGGAGGGTCCGAAACGGTCGAGTTGGACGGTTTGGTCGCATGGTTTGGCAGAACTAGAGGAGAACCAGACATTCTTCCGGACGGGCCGTTTGGAAGGTCCGGAACGGTTGGGTTGGACGGTTTGGTCGGATGGTTTTGGACAGTTAGAGGAGATCCGGACCTTCTTCCGGACGGACCGTTTGTAAGTTCCGGGACGATCGGGTTGGACGGTTTGGTAGGGTGGTTCGGGACGAACAGTTTGGAGGGCCCGAGATGATCGGGTTGGATGGTTTGGTCGGATGGTTCGGGACCAACAGTCTGGAGGGTCTAAGACGGTCGGGTTGGATGGTTTGGTCGAATGGTTCGGGACAACGAGAGGAGATCCGGACCTACTTCCGGTGGGACCGTTTGGAAGTTCCGGGATGGTCGGGTTGGACGGTTTGGTCGGATGGTTCGGGACAACTAGAGGAGATCCGGACCTTCTTCCGGACGGACCGTTTGGAAGATCGAGGACGATCAGGTTGGACGGTTTGGTCGGATGGTTCGGGACCAACAGTTTGGAGGGTCCGAGATGGTCGGGTCGGACGGTTTGGTCGGATGGTTCGGGACCAACAGTTTGGAGGGTCCGAGACGGTCGGGTTGGACGGTTTGGTTGGATGGTTCGGGACAACTAGAGGAGATCCGGTCCTTCCGGACGGACCGTTTGGATGTTCCGGGACGGTCGGGTTGGACGGTTTGGTCGGATGGTTCGGGACAACGATAGGAGATCCGGACCTTCTTCCGGACGGACAGTTTGGAAGTTCCGGGACGGTCGGGTTGGATGGTTTGATCGGATGGTTCGGGACAATTCAAGAAGTTCCGGACCTTCTTCCGGACGGACCGTTTGTATGTTCCGGGACGGTCTGGTTTGGTCGGATGGTTCGGGACCAACAGTTTGAATCGTCCGAAACGGTCGGGTTGGACGATTTGGTCGGATGGTTCGGGAGCAACAGTTCGGAGGGTCCGAGACGGTCGGGTTGCATGAGTTGGTCGGATGATTCGGGACCAACAGTTTGGAGGGTCCGGGACGGTCGGGTTGGACGGTTTGGTCGCATGGTTCGAGACCAACAGTTTAGAGGGTCCGGGACGGTCGGGTTTGATGGTTTGGTCGGATGGTTCGGGACCAATAGTTTGGAGGGTCCGACACGGTCGGGTTGGACAGTTTGGTCGGATGGTTCGGGACCAACAATTTGGAGGATCCGAGACGGTCGGGTTGGACGGTTTGGTCGGATGGTTCGGGACAAACAGTTTGGAGGGTCCCGCACGGTCGGGTTGGATGGTTTGGTCGGATGGTTCGGGACCAACAGTTTGGAGGATCCGAGACGGTCGGGTTGGATGGTCTGGTCGGATGGTTCGGGACAAACAGTTTGGAGGGTCCCGCACGGTCGGGTTGGATGGTTTGGTCGGATGGTGCGGGACCAACAGTTTGGAGGGTCCGAGACGGTCGGGTTGGATGGTCTGGTCGGATGGTTCGGGACCAACAGTTCGGAGGGTCCGGGGTGGTCGGGTTGGACATTTTGGTCGGATGGTTCGTCACAACTAGGGGAGATCCGGACCTTCTTTCGGACGGACCGTTTGGAAGTTCCGGGACGATCGGGTTGGACGGTTTGATCGGATGGTTCGGGACAACTAGAGGAGATTTGGACCTTCTTCCGGACGGACCGTTTGTATGTTCCGGGACGGTCGGGTTTGGTCGGAAGGTTCAGGACCAACAGTTTGGATCGTCCGAGACGGTCGGGTTGGACGATTTGGTCGGATGGTTTGGGACCAACAGTTTGGAGGATCCGAGACGGTCGGGCTGCATGATTTGGTCGGATGATTCAGGACAAACAGTTTGGAGGGTCCGGGACGGTCGGGTTGGAAGTTTTGGTCGGATGGTTCGGAACAAACAGTTTGGTGGGTCCGAGATGGTCGGGTTGCACGGGTCGATCGGATGGTACGGGACCAACAGTTTGGAGGGTCCGGGACGGTCGGGTTGGATGGTTTGGTCGGATGGTTCGGGAGAACTAGAGGAGAGCCGGACCTTCTTCCGGACGGACCGTTTGGAAGGTCCGGGACGGTCGGGTTGGACCGTTTGGTCGGATGGTACGGGACAACTAGAGGACATCAGGACCTTCTTCCTGACGGACCGTTTGGAAGTATTTGGGTGAGGTAGAAGAGCTGCCATCGAGGACGACGTCAATTCAAGAAGGGGAGGATGATGAGGGCATCTCCACTACAGTTACACCCAATGCTACTCCTCACATAGTTTCAGCTCCTATTACATCACCAGCTGAACCTATACAAGTGCCGGAGATAAAAGGACCAATGACTAGGGCACGTGCCAAACAACTTAATTACCAGGTACTTTCGTTCCTCAGTACTTTGCCTTATATTGATAAGGATATCATGCTGCCTAATAATGATATTCTTTTGCTAATTAGGAGCGGAGGGCCTAGCTTGGATATGAAGGACAAGTATTGGAGCATGACGAGCAAGCTACAAGGGCATGGCAACAAGCATACGAGAAGCCAGACGATAAACAAGAGCACAAGTGATGATGGAAGAATACTCAAGCCACCATGAAAAAGGACTTAGTGAAATATGGTGCTCTGCCACCTTAATGGGCCAATGGGCCATGTATCCAAATAGGCTAAGTAAAAATAAGGGAGTCCTCATGGGGTTTTGGTACTGTTCACGCGCACTATTCACATGCGTGAACAGTAACCCACCTCCCCATCCTATCCTATATAAGTAGCCACACCCCCTAGGGTTAGCTTGGGTTTTGCTAAAGTTTAGAATCAGCCACCATTGCTATTCGTCGTGTTCTTTGTTTGTGTCGTCCGATCAGATCAAGACCGATTGTGAAACCCCACCATATAATATATCATACTTCATCTATACTCGCAATTTCAGATTGCTATTTCTCAATTCTTGCTTGTTCGTCGATTGCTTGCAGGGATTAAGAACCTCGTGTTCAGGTTGACCGTGCTACCGGTATCGTCAATAACCTCTCGGAGTTGGTCTAGCGATTGCTAAGGCGCACCGTTCGCTGCACGGTGTAGTCGGATCGTCAAGGTCGAATCCATCTAATCGATAGTTATCTTCTCATCAAAAGATCGGGACACCCCATTGTTCTATCAGTTTGGAGGTTCCGGGACGGTCGGGTTGGATGGTTTGGTCGGATGTTTCGGGGCCAACAGTTTGGAGGGTCCGGGACGGTCGGGTTGGATGGTTCGGTCAGATGGTTCGGGACCAACAGTTTGGAGGGTCCCGCACGGTCGGGTTGGATGGTGTGGTCGGATTGGTCGGGACCAACAGTTTGTAGGGTCCGAGACGGTTGGGTTGGATGGCCTGGTCGGATGGTTCGGGACAAACAGTTCGGAGGGTCTGGGGTGGTCGGGTTGGAATGTTTGGTCGGATGGTTCGGCACAACTAGAGGAGATCCGGACCTTCTTCCGGACGGTTTGTTTGGAAGTTTCGGGACGAGCGGGTTGGATGGCTTGATCGGATGGTTCGGGACAACTAGAGGAGATCTGGACCTTCCTCCGGACGGACCGTTTGTATGTTCCGATACGGTCGGGTTTGGTCGGATGGTTCGGGATCAATAGTTTGGAGCGTCCGAGACGGTCGGGTTGGACGATTTGGTCGGATGGTTCGGGACCAACAGTTTGGAGGGTCCGAGAAGGTCGGGTTGCATGATTTGGTCGGATGATTCGGGACCAACAGTTTGGAGGGTCCGGGACGGTCGGGTTGGACGTTTTGGTCGGATGGTTCGGAACAAACAGTTTGGTGGGTCCGAGATGGTCGGGTTGGACGGTTTGGTCGGATGGTACGGCACCAACAGTTTGGAGGGTCCAGCATGGTCGGGTTGGATGGTTTGGTTCGATGGTCCGGGAGTACTAGAGGAGAGCCGGATCTTCTTCCGGACGGACCGTTTGGAAGGTCCAGGACGGTCGGGTTGGACGGATTGGTCGGATCGTTCGGGACCAACAGTTTGGAGGGCCCGGGACGGTCGGTATGGACAGTTTGGTCGGATGGTTTGGGACCAACAGTTTGGAGGGTCCGAGACGGTCGGGTTGGACAGTTTGGTCGGATGGTTTGGGACCAACAGTTTGGACGGTTCGAGACGGTCGGGTTGGATGGTTTGGTCGGATGGTTCGGGAGAACAAGATGAGAACCGGACCTTCTTCCAGACGGACCGTTTGGAAGGCCCTGGACAGTCGGGTTGGACGGTTTGGTCCGATGGTCCGGGACAACTACAGGAGATCAGGACCATCTTCCGGACGAACCGTTTGGATGTTCCGGCACGACCGGGTTGGACGGTTTGGTCGGATGGTCCGGGACCAGCAGTTTGGAGGGTTCGAGACGGTCGGGTTGGATGGTTTCGTCGGATGGTTCAGAGTGTCCGGGGTGGTCGGGTTGGACAGTTTGGTCGGATGGTTCGGGACAACTAGAGGAGATCCAGACCTTCTTCCGGACGGACTATTTGTAAGCTCCGGGATGGTCGGTTTTGGTCGGATGGTTCGGGACCAACAGTTTGGAGGGTTCGAGGTGGTCGGGTTGGACGGCTTGGTCAGATGGTTCGGGACCAACAGTTTGGAGGGTCCGGGACGGTCGGGTTGGACGGTTTGGTCGGATGGTTCGAGACCAACAGTTTCGAGGGTCCAGGACGGTCGGGTTGGATGGCTTGGTCGGATGGTTCGGGACCAACAGTTTCGAGGGCCCGGGACGGTCGGGTTGGACTGTTTTGTCGGATTGTTCGGGACCAACAGTTTGGAGGGTCCGAGACGGTCGGGTTGGATGGTTTGGTTGGATGGTTCGGGAGAATTAGAGGAGAACCGGACCTTCTTCCGGACGGACCATTTGGAAGGTCCGGGACGGTCGGGTTGGACGGTTTGGTCGGATGGTTTGGGACAATTAGAGGAGATTTAGACCTTCTGGACGGACCGTTTGGAAGTTCCAGGACAGTCGGGTTGGACGGTTTTGTCGGATGGTTCGGGACCAAAGGTTTAGTGAGTCTGAGACGGTCGGGTTGGATGGTTTGGTCGGATGGTTTGGAGAACAAGAGGAGAGCTGGACCATCTTCCGGACGGACCGTTCGGAAGGTCCGAGACGGTCGGGTTGGACGGTTTGGTCATATGGTTCGGGACTAACAGTTCGGAGGGTCCGAGACGATCAAATTGGACCATTTGGTCGGATGGTTTGGGACCAACTGTTTGGAGGGTCCGAGACGGTCGGGTTGGACGGTTTGGTCAGATGGTTCAGGACCTTCTTTTGGACGGACCGTTTGTATATTCCGAGACGGTCGGGTTTGGTCGTATGGTTAGGGACCAACAGTTTGGAGTGTCCGAGACGGTCGGGTTGGTCGATTTGGTCGGATGGTTCGGGACCAACAGTTTGGAAGGTCCGAGACGGTCGGGTTGGATGGTTTGGTCGGATGGTTCGGGAGAACTAGAGGAGAACCGGACTTTCTTCCGGACGGACCGTTTGGAGCGTCCGGGACGGTCGGGTTGGACGGTTTGGTCGGATGGTTCGGGACCAACAGTTTGGTCAGGTTGGACGGTTTGGTCGGATGGTTCGGGACCAACAGTTTGGAGGGTCCGGGACGGTCGGGTTGGATGGTTTGCTCGGATGGTTCGGGAGAACTAGAGGAGAACCGGACCTTCTTCCGGATGGACCGTTTGCAGGGTCCGGGACGGTCGGGTTGGACGGCTTGGTCGGATGGTTCGGGACCAACAGTTTGGAGGGTCCGAGACGGTCGGCTTGGACGGTTTGGTCGGATGGTTTGGGACCAACTGTTTGGAGGGTCCGAGACGGTCGGGTTGGATGGTTTGGTCGGATGGTTCGGGGGAACAAGAGGAGAACCGTTTGGAAGGTCCGGGAGGGTCGGGCTGGACGGTTTGGTCGGACGGTTCGGGACCAACAGTTTGGAGAGTCTGGGACGGTCGGATTCGACGGTTTGGTCGGATGGTTCAGGCCCAACAGTTTGGAGGGTCCGTGACGATCGGGTTGGATGGTTTGGCCGGATTGTTCGGGAGAACTAGAGGAGAACCGGACCTTCTTCCGGACGGACCGTTTGGAAGGTCCGGCACGGTCGGGTTGGACAATTTGGTTGGTTGGTTCGGGAGCAACAGTTTGGAGGGTCCGACACAATCGGTTTCGGTGGTTTGGTCGAATGGTTCGGGACCAACAGTTCACAGGGTCCAGGGTGGTCGGGTTGGATGGTTTGGTCGGATAGTTCGGGACAATTAGAGGAGATCAGGACCTGCTTCCGGACGGACCGTTTGGAAGTTCTGGGACGATCGAGTTCGATGGTTTGGTCGGATGGTTCGGGACAAACAGTTCGGAGGGTCTGGGGTGGTCGGGTTGGACGGTTTGGTCGGACGGTTCGAGACAGCAAGACGAGATC
The DNA here is from genome assembly GCA_019208055.1 of Stipa capillata. Classification (NCBI taxonomy): domain Eukaryota; kingdom Viridiplantae; phylum Streptophyta; class Magnoliopsida; order Poales; family Poaceae; genus Stipa; species Stipa capillata. The sequence continues at coordinate 43,958 of JAGXJF010003036.1, forward strand.
AGGACCTTCTTCCAGACGTACCGTTTGGAAGTTCCGGGACGATCGGGCTGGACGGTTTGGTCGGATGGTTCGGGACCAACAGTTGGGAGGGTCCGAGACGGTCGGGTTGAATGGTTTGGTCGGATCGTTCGGGACCAACAGTTCGGAGGGTCTGGGGTGGTCGAATTCGACGGTTTGGTCCGATGGTTCGGGACAACTAGAGGAGATCCGGACCTTCTTCCGGATGGACTGTTTGGAAGTTCCGGAACGATCGGGTTGGACAGTTTGGTCGGATGGTTCGGGACAACTAGAGGAGATCCGGACTTTCTTCCGGATGGTCGGGTTTGGTCAGATGGTACAGGACCAACAGTTTGGGGCGTCCGAGACGGTCGGGTTGGACGATTTGGTCGAATGGTTCGGGGCCAACAGTTTGGAGAGTCCGAGACGGTCGTGTTGCATGATTTTGTGGGATGATTCGGGACCAACAGTTTGGAGGGTCCGGGACGGTCGGGTTGGACGGTTTGGTCGGATGGTTCCAGACCAACAGTTTCGACGGTCCGAGACGGCCGGGTTGGACGGTTTGGTCCGCCGGTACGGGACCAACAGTTTCGAGGGTCCGAGACGGTCGGGTTGGATGGTTTGGTCGGATGGTTCGGGAGAACTAGAGGAGAGCCGGACCTTCTTTCGGACGGACCGTTTGGAAGGTCCGGGATGATCGGGTTGGATGTTTTGGTCGGATGGTTCGTTACCAACAGTTTCGAGGGTCCGGGACGGTCGGGTTCGACGGTTAGGTCGGATGGTTCGGAACCAACAGTTTGGAGGGTCCGAGGCGGTCGGGTTGGACGGTTTGGTCGGATGGTTCGGGAGAACTAGAGGAGAACCGGACCTTCTTCTGGACGGACCGTTCGGAAGGTCCGGGACGGTCAGGTTGGACAGTTTCGTCGGATCATTTGGGACAATTAGAGGAGATTTAGACCTTCCGGACGGACCATTTGGAAGTTCCAGGACAGTCGGGTTGGACGGTTCGGTCGGATGGTTCGGGACCAACAGTTTAGAGAGTCTGAGATGGTCGGGTTGGACGGTTTGGTTGGATAGTTCGGGACAACTCGAGGAGATCCGGAACTTCTTCCGGGCAGACCGTTTGGAAGTTCCAGGATAGTCGGGTTCGACGGTTTGGTGGGATGGTTCTGGACCAACAGTTTGGAGGGTCCGAGACGGTCGGGTTGGACGGTTTGGTCGGATGGTTCGGGACAACTAGAGGAGAACCAGACCTTCTTCCGGACGAACCTTTGAAAGGACTGGGACGGTCGGGTTCGATAGTTTGGTCGGATGGTTCGGGACAACTAGAGAAGATCAGGACCTTCTTCCGGACGGACCGTTTGGATGTTTCGGGACGGTCGGGTTGAACGGTTTGGTCGGATGGTTCGGGACCAACAGTTCGAAGGGTCCGGGGTGGTCGGGTTGGACGGTATGGTCGGATGGTTCGGGATCAACAGGTTCGAGTGTCCGGGACGGTCGGATTGGATGGTTTCGTCGAATGGTTCAGGAGAACTAGAGGAGAGCCGGATGTTCTTCCGGACGGACCGTTTGAAAGGTCTGGGACGGTCGGGTTGGACGGTTTTGTCAGATGGTTCGGGACCAATAGTTCGGAGGGTCCGGGACGGTCGGGTTGGAAGGTTTGGTCGGATGGTTCGGGACCAATAGTTTGGAGGGCCCGGGACGGTCGGGTAGGACGGTTTGGTAGGTTGGTTCGGGACCAACTGTTTGGAGGCTCCGGTATGGTCGGGTTGGATGGTTTGGTCGGATGGTTCGGGAGAACAAAAGGGGAACCGGACCTTCTTCCGGACGGACCGTTTGGAAGGTCCGGGACAGTCGGGTTGGATGGTTTGGTCGGATGGTTTGGGACAATTAGAGGAGATCTAGACCTTCCGGACGGACCATTTGGAAGTTCCGGGACAGTCTGAGACGGTCGGGTTGGACGGTTTGGTTGGATGGTTCGGGACAGCTAGAAGAGATCTGGACCTTCTTCCGGATGGACCGTTTGGATGGTCCAGGACGGTCGGGTTGGACGGTATGGTCGGATGGTTCGGGACAACTAGAGCAAATCAGGACCTTCTTCCGGATGGACCGTTTGGAAGTTCCGGGACGGTCGGGTTGGACGGTTTGGTCGGATGGTTCGAGACCAACAGTTTGGCACGTCTGAGGCGGTCGGGTTGGTCGGTTTGGTTGGATGGTTCGGGACAACTAGAGGAGATCCGGACATTCTTCCGGACGGAGCGTTTGGATGTTCCGGGACGGTCGGGTTGGACGATTTGGACGGATGGTTCGAGACCAACAGTTTGGAGGGTCCGAGAAGGTCGGGTTGGACGGTTTGGTCGGATGGTTCGGGAGAACTAGAGGTAAACCGGACCTTCTGGCGGACGGACCGTTTGGAAGGTCCGGGACGGTCGGGTTGGACGGTTTGGTCGGATGGTTCGGGACCAACAGTTTGGAGGGTCCGAGACAGTCGGGTTGGATGGTTTGGTCGGATGGTTTGGGACCAACTGTTCGGAGGGTCCGGAGTGGTCGGGTTGGACGGCTTGGTCGGATGGTTCGGGACAACTAGAGGAGATCAGGACCTTCTTCCGGACGGACCGTTATAAAGTTCCGGGACGATCGGGTTGGACGGTTTGGTTGGATCGATCGGGGCCAACAGTTTGAGGGTCCGATTCGGTCGGGTTGGATGGTTTTGGCAGATGGTTCGGAGTGTCCGGGGTGGTCGGGTTGGACGATTTGGTCGGATGGTTCAGGACAACTAGAGGAGATCCGGACATTCTTCCGGACGGACCATTTGGAAGTTCCGGGACGATCGGGTTGGACTGTTTGGTCGGATGGTTCGGGACAACTAGAGGAGATCCGGACCTTCTTACGGACGGACCGTTCGTATATTCCGGGAGGGTCGGGTTTAGTCGGATGGTTGGGGACCGACAGTGTGGAGTCAGGTTGGACGATTTGGTCAGATGGTTCGGGACCAACAGTTTGGAGGGTCCGAGACGGTCAGGTTGCATGATTTGGTCGGATGATTCGGGACCAACGGTTTGGAGGGTCCTGGACGGTCGGGTTGGATGGTTTGGTCGGATCGTTCGAGACCAACAGTTTCGAGGCTCCGAGACGGTCGGGATGGACGGTTTGGTAGGATGGTACGGGACCAACAGTTTGGAGGATCTGGGACGGTCGGGTTGGATGGTTTAGTCGGATGGTTCGCGAGGACTTGAGGAGAGCCGGTCCTTCTTCCAGAAGGACCATTTGGAGGATCCGGGACGGTCGGGTTGGATGGTTTGGTCGGATGATTCGGGACCAACAGTTTGGAGGATCCAGGACGGTCGGGTTGGACGGTTTGGTCGGATGGTTCGGGACCAACAGTTTGGAGGGTCCGGGACGGTCGGGTTGGATGGTTTGGTCGGATGGTTGGGGAGAACTAAAGGAGAGCTGGACCTTCTTCCGGATGGTCTGTTTAGAAGGTCTGGGACGGTTGGGTTGGATGGTTTGGTCGGATGGTTCGGGACCAACAGTTTGGAGGGTCCGAGACGGTCAGGTTGGATGGTTTAGTCAGATGGTTCGGGACCAACAGTTCGGGGGGTCCGGGGTGGTCGGGTTGGATGGTTTGGTCGGAAGGTTCGGGAAAATTAGAGGAGATCTGGACCTTCTTCCGGAGCCGCCGTTTGGAAGTTCGGGGACGGTCGGGTTGGCGGTTTTGTCGGATGGTTCAGGACCAACAGTTTGGAGGGTTCGAGATGGTCAGGTTGGATGGTTTGGTCTGATGGTTCGGGACCAACAGTTTGGAGGGTCCAGCAATGTCGGGTTGAATGGTTTGGTCGGATGGCTCGGGAGAACTAGAGGAGAGCCGGACCTTCTTCCGGATGGACCGTTTGGAAGGTCCGGGGCGGTCTGGTTGGACGGTTTGGTCGGATGGTTCGGGACAACTAGAGCAGATCAGGACCTTCCGGACAGACCGTTTCGAAGCTTCGGGACGGTCGGGTTGGACGGTTTGGTCGGATGGTTCGGGACCAACAGTTTGGAGGGTCCGAGACGGTCGGGTTGGATGATTTTGTCGGATTGTTCAGGACCAACAGTTCGGAGGGTACGGGGTGGTCGAGTTGGACGGGTTGGTCGGATCGTTCGGGACAACTAGAGGACATCCGAACCTTCTTCCAGTCGGACCGTTTGTATGTTCCGGGACGGTCGGGTTTGGTCGGATGGTTCAGGACCAACAGTTTGGAGTGTCCGAGACGGTCAGGTTGGATGATTTGCTCGGATGGTTCGGGACCAACAGTTTGGAGGGTCTGAGACGGTCGGGTTGCATGATTCGGTCAGATGATTCGGGACCAACTGTTTGGAGAGTCCGGGATTGTCGATTTGGATGGTTTGGTCGGATGGTTCGAGACCAACAGTTTGGAGGGTCCGAAATGGTCGGGTTGGACAGTTTGGTAGCATGGTTCGGGACCAACAGTTTGGAGTGTCCGGGACGGTCGGGTCGGATGGTTTGGTCGGATGGTTCGGGAGAACTAGAGGAGAGCCGGACCTTCTTCCGGACGGACTGTTTGGAAGGTCTGGGACGGTTGGGTTGGACGGTTTGGTCGGATGGTTCGGGACCAACAGTTTGGAGGGTCTGGGACGGTCGGGTTGCATGGTTTGGTCGGATGGTTCAGGACCAACAGTTTGGAGGGTCCGGGACGGTCGGGTTGGATGGTTTCGTCAGATTGTTCGGGACCAACAGTTCGGGGGGATCGGGGTGGTCGGGTTGGACGGTTTGGTCGGATAGTTCGGGAGAACTAGAGGAGATCAGGACCTTCTTCCGGACAGACCGTTTGGAAGTTTCGGGACGGTCGGGTTGGACGGTTTGGTCGGATGGTTCGGGACCAACATTTTGGACGGTCCGGGACGGTCGAATTGGATGGTTTGGTCGGATGGTTCAGGACCAACAGTTTGGAGGGTCCGAGACAATCGGGTTGGACGGTTCGGTCAGATGGTTCAGGAGAATTAGAGGAGAACCGGACCTTCTTCTGGACGGACCGTTTGGAAGGTCCGGGATGATCGGGTTGGACGGTTTGGTCGGATGGTTCGGGACAACTAGAAGAGATCCGGACCTTTTGCCGGACGGACCGTTCGGAAGTTCTGGGACGATCGGGTTGGGCGGTTTGGTCGGATGGTTCGTGACAACTAGAGGAGATCCGGACCTTCTTCCGGATGGACCGTTTGTAAGTTCCGGGATGGTCGGGTTTGGTCGGATGGTTCCACACGAACAGTTTGGAGCGTCCGAGACAGTTGGGTTGGACGATTTGCTCGGATGGTTTGGGACCAACAGTTTTGAGGGTCCGAGACGGTCGGGTTGCACGATTTGGTCGGATGTATCGGGACCAACAGTTTGGAGGGTCCGGGACGGTCGGGTTGGACGGTTTGGTTGGATGGTGTGGGACCAACAGTTTGGAGGGTCCAAGACGGTCGTCTTGGACGGTTTGGTCGGATGGTACGGGACCAACAGTTTGGAGGGTCTGGGACGGTCGGGTTGCATGGTTTGGTCGGATGGTTCAGGAGAACTGGAAGAGAGCCGGACCTTCTTCCGGACGGACCGTTCGGAAGGTCCGGGACGGTCGGGTTGGACGGTTTGGTCAGATGCTTCGGGACCAACAGTTTTCAGGGTCCGGGATGGTCGAGTTGGATGGTTTGGTCGGATGGTTCGGGACCAACAGTTTGGAGGGTCCGAGGCGGTCGGGTTGGACAGTTTGGTCGGATGGTTCGGGAGAATTTGAGAAGAGCCGGACCTTCTTCCGGACGGACCGTTCAGAAGGTCCGGGACGGTCGGGTTGGACGGTTTGGTCGGATGGTTCGGGACCAGTAGTTTGGAGGGTCCGAGACTCTAGCGACCAAATTTTAAGACGCTAGATCAGTGGAGATCGTCATGAATAATTTGGATTTCTTCTTACACATGCATGCATGCAACTAGGCTATTTAAACTGGTTCAACCCAAAACAACCCTGGAAGACATGACATGGAATCGGCGTACTTCACCAGAATGTGACTAACAATTTTCTTAAGCTCTATATATATATATATATATATATACGCCTGAGAAACTTCACCCAAGTCCCTCGAGCCAACGAAGTCAAGATGCACAATTAACCTTAACCCTCCTCCCTTTTTGAGCAATGTCGAAAACGAACAAATTATCTGAACCCTCTTTCTCCTTAAACAAATTCGAAAATCATTGACTAAGAGAGTCTCGCTTCTCCAAGAATTATGAAACTCCATATTTGTAGGTTATTTATTTTGACCAACTCCAAAAAAAAATGGACCTTCGCAAAGATGGTAGAAATGAAACGTGGACATTTGCAGCTCAATTTTATCTTGGGACTATATGACCAAGGTGCAAAAAAAATTTGGGACTAAACTAGGGTATCACTTTTAACCCATAAAAGTTTTCAGACTAGGTTTACCGGTTTTTAGTAATTAGTTCTACAGCAGCCAAGAACAAAATAAGAGAAAAAGAAAATGCCTTGCCGTGGACCCGTTTGCAAGCTTTTCTTCCACGTAGCAACCAACTCCCCTGCAGCTCCTTTTATTCCCCATTCTTCTTCAACCTCCTGTCATTTCTATTCCTCCCAGCACTAAGAGCAAAACCCAATACCTTCTCTCTTCCAAATCCCATCCAAAACCAAGGAATCGAGCTATGCATGTTATACCACTGAATTCTCTACCTCCTAAGCATTCAATCCATCCAAGCAAAATCGACATGCATGAACATTTGGGCAGCCTGCCATCTTCTGTTCTCCCCCCCCAATTTTTCTTGCTCTGCTACGAGCGCCGCCCCGGGGTGCTCCGCCGCCGGCCTCACCTCAGCGCCGCCGTCGACCTCGATTCCCCAGGCCGCCGCGCCGCCCCTCTGCTCTGCGCCCCGGCACCGGTTGGCTACTGCTGGCCATCCCGCCGTTCGCCGCTTCCCGCCTATGTCCGAGCGCCGCCCTCGCTGGTCTTCCCCACCGCGCCGTGCGCCTCCCTTCCCCGAGGTACCTCGGCATCTCCACCGAAGCCACGCCGTCCCTCCGCTCCTCCCTCCGCCTGGCTCCCGCCGCCGCTGCCTCCCCGGTGGACCTGCCGAGCGTGCCCCCACCACTAGCGCCGCCAGCCCCGAGCCGCCCCTGCCATGGACCTCCTCGCCGCCGGTTGCCGAGCCCCGCCTAGCTCCCATACGCACCGCCATTTTTCTTGCAGCCGAAGGCCTAAGGTGCGGCAACCAGTGGACCACCTCCAACCCTTTCTCTTGTTGCTTCCTACCGGTCTCCGAGCTCGCCATTGAACTAGTTAAACCATCGATTTTAATACACGAATATATGTTAAGTGTTGTGCATGTTGGTAATCTTTAAAATCGGCAAGAACAGATGCGTGATTTAGGCGCGTGTTAGCATGCTTAGGCATGTCTTGGGCATTAATTTTACTTTTCGAATAACTATAAATCATGTGCAGGTTTATATGTTAAAAATGTTCTATTGCTTAATCAAAGTCAATCTGCTGGGATTTGGGTTATCATGTTTATTCATAACTTAGTGCAGGAATAGCTAAATTATGTTATTTGTTAAACCAAGAAAACAGATGCTCACTTTAGATCTGGTAGGTTTTATAAGTGATACCAAAAGATATCGACCTTAGTTCTTAATTTGTTTTCCTTTTATTCATACATATTTGAATGTAGGTGCATTAGCTCAAGAATGAAAAGGACAGAGGCTAACCTTCTATTTTTCCATGTTCTATCACCTTGGATAACTAATCTGTGTACCGATTAAGGTGCATTAGTTCAATCATGTGCATAATATATTGGTACCTCTTTCGCATGTGAACGTGATTAGGACCCAAATTAGCAAAAAGTCATGGTACCTATGATGCTCACTCAATCCATGAATTAATTAGTTCTCTAGTTGCACTAATACCTGGTAGTTAGCTCAATCCATCAAGTTTAGACATTTCAAAATGTTACAATTATCCATTAACCAGTAGTTAGCTCATATGGTAAACACATCAATTGAATCATGAACTCACGTGTATCTGATCAGTGGGCTCAATCCGAGTAAGGTACTAGTGTTAGGTTAATCAAGCTAAAACTCAATTGCAAGCACCATTTGTGTTCTGTTTGAAGAACAATGCTGGTGATACCCGACCAATGACCTAGCTGAAGCCTCAGTCGCTTAAGGTCTCGGTTGAGCAAAGTGCTACCCCATAGATGCCTTAGATATGCCTAGGGATAACGTGAAGGACCCACTTGCCATTCCCAGGTAATATGCAAATACTAGGAATAAGGTATTTCATACCTTGTTCCTTACTGAGAAGAAGGCAGGAAATGCTAAAGTTGATTAAACTTGTAGAACTCGTAGAAAATATTAACGACCTCCAAATATATGTATACTAGAGAATCTAGCTTAATAGCCAAACTAAAAATGCTTAGCATCACAATTTGCTAATGGCCAGAATATAATGACGACCCCGTGTTCTCATCTACCACTACTACGAATCAATCGAATGAGCCCTCATCCTGATTACAGGTTTAAAGCCCTTCTCCTCAGTTGCATATCATATCCCATGCATGCACCCATATTCTAGGTTCATCCATTGTTAAAGTTATAACACCACTAAAACTAACCCCAAAAATCCGGAATGAATATTAACCTGCCTATGTAATGGTATACCTTCGTTAAATCCACCGTAGTTGCATCCATATCACTGGCATTCATGCATCTTCATCCTTTTTGAATTAGTTTCTTAGGGTTGCCTTTCTCTTTTTGGAGGTCACTCGCTTCTTACCGGTGTTTCAAATATTCTAGAGTTCTTGCGCACGATCCCCGTACTTCCCCGAGCAATGAGGCAAGTTCCATTGCTTGTTGATTAATCATTACATTGTGTATTAATCCCTGTTTGACTTAATTAATTAAATTGACCTGGTGCTTGAGTGAATGTTTGCTTGACCAGTACTTGGTACCGCACTAGTATGTGTAGGTCGTGTTGTATGTAGCAACTATGGCTGAGAATCAACCTTGTTGCCCAAATTGACCTAAACTTGCTAAAGTGAGATGTGAGAGCCGAGGGTGTGCACGATGAATACGGTTGGTGTTAATTGAAGTGAAAAGAGGCGACCCCCGGAGCAAGTAGAGTTTTGTCGTCACACCAACTTGAGGTTACTTCATCGTGTTACTTCCCTTATTACACGTGAACGTCACCGGAATCTCTACGATGGTTTATCGAATTGGTGAGTCCCGGTCACTCGGAGACTAGCTACCTCTGGTGGAGGGCACATCGTTATTCCTATGGGGATGTATTGCCGGTGACGGTTCGAGAGATTGATTGAAATTAATGGGTGTGGGCTACCCCGAATAAATTGGAAATGATGACATCCATATTGTTATGTTCGTATGTGTGTTTGTAAGTTGCTATTATCTCCATGTGGTTGTTATTTCTAGGCCATTGCTACAAACTGAAATTGAATTGTGTAGCTTATGTTCATTTCATCTCTTGTATGCACTTTAACTTGATTAAAATTGTGAACCTTCCCACTTGTCAAATGTGTTTAATACCATGTTTTAATTAATTGATGAGCAATGTCTTGCGAGTACGGTGGTTGTACTCACCTAGGTTTATCCTAGGCAGGTTCATGGAGCATTTTGGAGTTCACGTTCGCTGCTTCGGTTTACCACTTTCGGCTTTAGCTTCTTTGGGATTGTTGTGGGCTGTTTGAGGTGGTTCCCCACCATCTCGGGTGTTTTACTTTGTGTTTCCGCTGCTGCCCTTGTGGCTCTTTTTATGTTTATCGACCTTCGGGTCAAGTCGTATGTAAGATAAGTACTGCCCCGAGTATGGGATGTGTTAACATTATCTGGTAATCCTTCTCCATAGTGCTTTGTTGTGATATACAAGTTGTTATTGGGGCTGCTCATACACCGTGCGTGAATGATATGAAGTGTATGGGTATGCTGTGAAGAGTTAAAGCCGTTCCTCTTTTTACTAAGTCGAGCAGGAATCGGTTGAGTGACCCGCTGGCTGAGATGCTGTGCCGGCCAGGCAGGGTGTGGGCGTATTCTACCGGGCTTTCGAGCGACCCACTAGCTTCCGAGCTAGGTTAGGGTGTGGGTAGTATCGCCGGGCTCCTCCGATCTTGCTTTGCGTGGTAGAATTCGGGAACGACTTTAAACCTTCATCGGATCAGGGAATTGTATGTGGTTCTGGGAAGTTTAGTCGCTTCCGGCCGGCTTGCGTTGGTCAGGTGTCGGATCACTCCGCCTCGGTGAGTATGGTGCAGGTACCGTGCCACCAGGTCGACTGGTCCCTCGGCCCTTGGTGACCATTCGTTCCCCTAATCATATGTAATTCCTGGGTCCAACAGTTTGGAGGGTGCGGGACGGTCAGGTTGGACGGTTTGGTCGGATGGTTCCGAACCAACAGTTTGGCTGGTCCGACACGGTCGGGTTGGACGGTTCGGTCGGATGGTTCGGGACCAACAGTTTGGAGGTTCCGGGACGGCCTGGTTGGATGGTTTGGTCGGATGGTTCGGGAGAACTAGAGGAGAACCGGACCTTCTTCCGGACAGACCGTTTGGAAGGTCCGGGACAGTGAGGTTGGACGGTTTGGCCGGATAGTTCGGGACAACTAGAGGAGATCAGGACCTTCTTCCGGACAGACCGTTTGGATGTTTCGGGACGGTCAGGTTGGACAGTCTGGTTGGATGGTTCGGGACCAATAGTTTGGAGGGTCCGAGACGGTCGAGTTGCATGGTTTGGTCGGATGGTTCAGGACCAACAGTTCGAAGGGTCCGGGGTGGTCGGGTTGGACGGTTTGGTCGGATGGTTCGGGACAACTAGAGGAGATCCGGACCATCTTCCAGACGGACCATTTGGAAGTTCTGGGGCGATCGGGTTGGACGGTTTGGTCAGATTGTTCGGGACAACTAGAGGAGATCCGGACCTTCTTCCGGACGGACCGTTTATAAGTTCCGGGACGGTCGGATTTGGTCGGATGGTTCGGGACCAACAGTCTGGAGCGTCCGAGATGGTCGGGTTGGACGATTTGGTCGGATGGTTCGGGACCAACAGTTTGGAGGGTCCGAGACGGTCGGGTTGCATGATTTGGTCGGATGCTTCGGGGCCAACAGTTTGGAGGCTCCGGGACGATCGGGCTGGACAGTTTGGTCGGATGGTTCGGGACAAACAGTTTGGAGCGTCCGAGACGGTCATGTTGGACGGTTTGGTCGGATGGTTCGGTACCAACAGCTTGGAGGTTCCGGGACGGTCAGGTTGGATGGTTTGGTCGGATGGTTCGGGAGAACTAGAGGAGACCCGGACCTTCTTCTGACGGTTTGGTCAGATGGTTCGGGACCAACAGTTTGGAGGGTCCGGGACGGTCGGGTTGGACGGTTTGGTCGGATGGTTCGGGACCAACAGTTTGGAGGGTCCGAGACGGTCGGGTTGGATGGTTTTGTCGGATGGTTTGGGACCAGCAGTTTGGAGGGTCCGGGACGGTCGGGTTGGATGGTTTGGTTGGTTGGTTCGGGAGAATTAGAGGAGAACCGGACCTTCTTCCGGCCAAACCATTTGGAAGGTCTGGGACGGTCGGGTTAGACGGTTTGGTCGGATGGTTCGGGACAACTAGAGGAGATCCGTACCTTCTTCCGGACGGACCGTTTGGAAGTTCCGGGACAATCGGGTTGGGCGGTTTGGTCGGATGGTTCGGGACAACTCGAGGTAATCCAGACCTTCTTCCGGACGGACCGTTTGTATATTCCGGGACGGTGGGGTTTGGTCGGATGGTTCGGGACCTACAGTTTGGAGCGTCCGAGATGGTCGGGTTGCGTGATTTCGTCGGACGATTCGGGACCAACAGTTTGGAGGGTCCGGGACGATCGTGTTGGACGGTTTGGTCGGATGGTTCGAGTCTAACAGTTTCGAGGTCCGAGACGGTCGGGTTGGACGGTTTGGTCGGATGGTTTGGGAGCAACAGTTTCAGGGTCCGGCACGGTCGGGTTGGATGGTTTGCTTGTATGGTTCAGGAGAGACGGACATTCTTCCGGACGGACCGTTCGGAAGGTACGGGACGGTCGGGTTGGACGGTTTGGTCGGATGGTGCGGGACAAACAGTTTGGAGGGTCCGGGACGGTCGGGTTGGATGGTTTGGTCGGATGGTACGGGACCAACAGTTTGGAGGGTCCGGGACGGTCGGGTTGGATGGTTTGGTCGGATGGTTCGAGAGAATTAGAGGAGAGCCGGACCTTCTTCCGGACGGACCGCTTGGATGGTCCGGGATGGTCGGGTTGAACGGTTGGTTCGGATGGTTCGGGACCAACAGTTTGGAGGGTCCGAGACGGTCGAGTTGCATGATTTGGTCGGGTGATTCGGGACCAACAGTTTGGAGGGTCCGGAACGGTCGGGTTCGAAGCTTTGATCGGATGGTTCGAGTCCAACAGTTTCGAGGGTCCGAGACGGTCGGGTTGGATGGTTTGGTCGGATGGTACGGGTCCAACAGTTTGGAGGGTCCGGGACGGTCGGGTTGGATGGTTTGGTCGGATGGTTCGGGAGAACTAGAGGAGAGCTGGACCTTCTTCCGGACGGACCGTTTGGAAGGTCCGGAACAGTCGGGTTGGACGGTTTTGGTCGGATGGTTCGGGACTGACAGTTTGGAGGTCCGAGACGGTCGGGTTGGATGGTTTGGTGGACGGTTCGGGACCAACAGTTCGGAGGGTCCGGGGTGGTCGGGTTGGACGGTTTGGTCGGATGGTTCGGTGGAACTAGAGGAGACCCGGACCTTCTTCTGGACGGTTTGGTCAGATGGTTCGGGACCAACAGTTTGGAGGGTACGGGACGGTCGGGTTGGACGGTTTGGTCGGATGGTTCGGGACCAACAGTTTGGAGGGTCCGAGACGGTCGGGTTGCATGATTTGGTCGGGTGATTCGGGACCAACAGTTTGGAGGGTCCGGAACGGTCGGGTTCGACTGTTTGGTCGGATGGTTCGAGACCAACAGTTTCGAGGGTCCGAGACGGTCGGGTTGGATGGTTTGGTCGGATGGTACAGGACCAACAGTTTGGAGGGTCCGGGACGGTCGGGTTGGATGGTTTGGTCGGATGGTTCGGGAGAACTAGAGGAGAGCCGGACCTTCTTCCGGACGGACTGTTTGGAAGGTCCGGGACAGTCGGGTTGGACGGTTTGGTCGGGTGGTTCGGGACCAACAGTTTGGAGGTCCGAGACGGTCTGGTTGGATGGTTTGGTCGGACGGTTCGGGACCAACAGTTCGAATGGTCCGGGGTGGTCGGGTTGGACGGTTTGGTCGGATGGTTCGCGACAACTAAAGGAGATCCGGACCATCTTCCGGACGGACCGTTTGGAAGTTCCGGGACGATCGGGTTGGACGGTTTGGTCGGATGGTTCGGGACCAACAGTTTGGAGGGTCTTGGACGGTCGGGTTGGATGGTTTGGTCGGATGGTTCGGGAGAACTAGAGGAGACCCGGACCTTCTTCTGGACGGACCGTCTGGACGGTCTAGGATTGTCGGGTTAGACGGTTTGGTCAGATGGTTCGGGACCAACAGTTTGGATGGTCCGAGACGGTCGGGTTGGACGGTTTGGTCGGTTGGTTCGAGACCAACAGTTTCGAGGGTCCGAGACGGTCGGGTTGGATGGTTTGGTCGGATGGTACGGGACCAACAGTTTGGAGGGTACGGGACAGTCGGGTTGGATGGTTTGGTCGGATGGTTCGAGAGAACTAGAGGGGAGCCGGACCTTCTTAGCGGCCTTATGTGGACTCACTGGAATGTCTTTGACGTTGTCGACACGGGTGATGACATACGTCTTGTCCGGCAACTGGTTGCCTTTCCTCCTTTTCAGAGACCTGGTCGGGGCTGGAGTCGGTACCTCCTCCTCACGCGCCTCGTCCCCTTCAGAACTTGACTCGGAGGCAGAGGCAGAGCTGGACTCCGAGGCAGGTTGCTCTTGTCCAGCTATGACGGCTGCTAAGAGAGGTTGATCCTCGGCCAGCTCGAGGGCAGGTTCCTTGGCCGCCTCGGAGGCAACTTGCTTGGGTGCCTCCAGGGTCGGTGCATCGATCGGTGCGGCCACGACGAGGGGGGCCGTGCTGTCATCAACGGGCTCTAGTGCTCGGGTCGGGGACCTAGCGGGAGTACTACTGGCGGCCATTTTAAAACTGAAGAAAAACATAGCATTTGCTAATAGTTTAGTTCCTGCTCATACACTAGTTTTGTTAAATAAACTATAGCTCAAATGCTTTGACAATATAGCAGCAACTAGGCAACGGTAGTAGCATGTTCTTATCAAATTCAATCATCATAGGTTGAGCAAACAAACTAGATCATTGTAGCTCTATTCTTTACAGCTAACATCTGATAGAAATACACACATATGTCCAAGCAATAGTGTAATGACCCAATCTTAAGTTACGACACTAGTGAAGATTAGCATGAATAATTTGGAGTTCTTCTCGACACATGCATGCATGTTTGCCATTTTGAAAAGACATCGTTAACAAAACCCTGAATCTAACGTCACTCAAATTTCACCCTACTAATTCTTTATAAGAACCAAATATCTCAAAGGTACTAATATCAATATTTTCAAATCATTAAACTACAATTGAATATTTAATTAAAGGATTGATTCAAAGCCGTTCTCTTGAAACAAAACTAAAACGAGTCATCTTGGGTGAGGCCATATCTCCCCCGTCCCCTTTCTTCTTGCTTATTTCCCTGTACTGCTGGAGCTAATGCTGTAGATTCAACTTAGCTCCATTTGCTAATCTACAAACTTAATGCTCAAGGAATTCATCTCAGTAACCTGTCCTAATTAACAACTCATGTTTAATGTACACTCAATTAGGATAATGTGCGATGATTAGTGTCCATTACTATAAGCAATGCACTGGTGAACCTAGTACTCGGTTAGGCCTTGATGCTGGGAATTAATCAAAGCAACGTGGGCTATGGTATTCGGTCAGTGCAAGTCTAAGCAATTAGGTGTATACTAGATGCACTGCTTTTCTATAATTGTTAGTTAAAGTTTGGCTAATCGATTGATGCATCGGCAAGTGTCAACTGTAATCAAGAATATACCCAAACATTTCGGGTAATCCTAGTCTAAATCGTTACTTAGCCCAATTAATAAACTGCCACCTAATCCATTTGAGTTGTACCCCCACACCTAATACCTCAATGCGGGGTCGTCGGGGTGGAGGGGACCGGATGGGGTGGCGGGGCGTCGGGGCCGGTGGCGGAGGCTGGAGGAGGCGGCGGCGCGGGCTGGACGAGGGGGCGGATGGGGGCGTCGGGGATGGCGGCGGGGGGCTGTGGGGGCCGGAGGGGGCGGCGGAGGGGGCGTCGGGGGCGTCGGGGCCGGCGGCGGAGGTCGGAGGAGGCGGCGGAGGGGGCGGCGGGGTCGTCGGGCGGCGGAGCAGCCTGGCGGCGTCGGGGGAGGGCAACCGTCTCGCTGCTGGTTCAATTGAATGCGCGGGACTTGGTGAAATTTTCGCCAAGTCCCACGCGTGGCTTATATACGATTTGGGGTACCACTGACAGGCGTCTATAAAGGGCCCGTCAGTAGAGACGAACAGGTCAGCGGAGAGGAACCTCCACTGATGGGCAGCTACTAGGTGCCCGTCAGTGGAGAGGGGGGACTTGTTAGGGTTAGTGCTACGAGTACCACTGACGGGCGACTATTACGTGCCCGTCAGTGGAGGTGGGGGACACGTCAGGTTACTAGTACCACTAACGGGCAGCCGTTAGGTGCCCGTCAGTGGAGAGGGGGGACTCGTAAGGGTTAGTGCTACGAGTACCACTGACGGGCCTTTGGTAAGCGTCCGTCAGTAGAGGTGGCAATGGTCGTTAGGGTTAGTTAGGTTCATCTCTGACGGGCCTTTTGGCCGCGCCCGTCAGTGGTAATGGTTCTTTGTTTAATTTTAGGCTTTCCTGTTTAAGGTGATGTTAGGGTTATTTCTATATGGTTTTAGTGTTTTAGTGTTTTTGTTTTAGGGCTTTTACCGTTTTCGGGTTAGTGTCGAAGTTAGGCATTTTTCTGAAATCATTTGCTATTTTTTAGGCATTACATGAATATGTAGCTATTTACTGGATATATTTCAAATTTGAACTACAACTATCTTAAAGAAGGCCTCTAAATGGAAGAAAAATTCATATCTAGGTACCTATGTATCGTTTTAGCTTGTATCTAGAAAATATATAAAAAATTCAAACGTTTGCTTGGAGAAATTCAAATGTTTGCTTGCGTCTTTCTGGTTTTTGATTTTTTATAAAATCTAAAAGTGATCAAAAAAGTTGAAAATTGGCATGGGGTCATTATATGACCTTCTGAGGCTATGTTTAAAATTTCAGACAATTTCACAGAAGTTGGATTATACATTGCTTCGTAACTTAATCATCTCTGAGAAAGCTTCATAGCATTTAAAGGGGAAATATGAAGATTGAAGTACATATCATAAATTCTTCATCATTTGAACTTGAGATTTGGACTACAACTTGATATTACAATATTATACGCTAATAATTCATCATGTTCCATCTTGTTATGTAATAATTTGAATTTTTTATTTTTTGAAATACCAATTTGAGTTACCATGTGTAAAACCTTTCAAAAATCATTTTTAGCTATGCTCCAAACTTTTTCTACATGTAACGTACTACATTACATTGTTCGTGTCAAAGTTAGGCATTTTTCTGAAATCATTTGCTATATTTTACGCATTAAATGAATATCTAGTTATTTACTGGATATATTTTAAATTTTCACTAGAAGTACCTTAAAGAAGGCCTTTAAATAATAGAAAAATTCATATATACGTACCGTAGTATATTTTTAGTTCCTATCCAAAAAATATATCAAAAATTCAAACGTTTGCTTGGGAAAATTTAAATATTTGCTTGCATCTTATTGTTTTTTATTTTTTATAAAATCTAAATGTGGTAAAAAAACTTGAAAATTGGCATGGGGTAATTATATGACCTCGTGAGGCTATGTTTAAAATTTTAGACAATTTCGCAGAAGTTGGATTATACATTGTTTTGTAAGTACTTCAAATTCATCCACAATTTACACATACAGAAGTACACACGTTACATGAAATCATTCAAACGAAGACACTATTATGCATACACATACAATTTCGTCATCTTCGGAAATCTTCTCATGAATAGTGATTTTCTTGGTGGTATACGTTAGTCCTTCGGCGTGACTGCGTCTTACGTATGGCTCAGCATCCTTAATAGCTTTTCTCCTTTTTATGGGGCGTTTATCAACAGCTTCTGGCTCGGAGTCTGGGTCGTCGAATTGGTCATAGTCCTCTTCGTCAACAACACCATCGACTCCGACAATACTCCTCTTCCCTTTTCTAATGACATGGCGCTTCTGTGCCTTTGGATCTTTTATGTAGAAGACTTGTGAGATTTGTTTAGCTAAAACCCATGGCTCATCTTTCGCACTGATTGCTTTGACCTGTGTTGACTCAATAGATGTCGGGGGAGGTAAAGTCACGGTAGTGAATTTGTCATCATCGATATGGATATTTTTCGCCCATCTGACACGAAACATGGGGATCTTTGTGACGGTGTAGTCCAGTTCCCAAATTTCTTCGATAACACCATAGTATATGTCCTTACGGTTACCGGTTTTAGCCTCCATCGTCACCCCACTGTTCTGATACGTACTTTTCCTGTCTTGAGCCTCCGTATAGAATGTGTATCCGTTGATATCATATGCTTGAAATGTCAGTACCTTGCTCGCAGGTTCTTGTGACAACATTTTGACCGTCTCTTCTCCAAAATTTGTCGAAGGCCTTTCA
Source organism: Stipa capillata (assembly GCA_019208055.1). Lineage (NCBI taxonomy): Eukaryota > Viridiplantae > Streptophyta > Magnoliopsida > Poales > Poaceae > Stipa > Stipa capillata. The sequence continues at coordinate 61,800 of JAGXJF010003036.1, forward strand.
TACCAGTAGTTCTTTAGCCATTTTGCAAACTTTGCATTGTGCTCTTTCGAGAGCCACGCTTCTCCCTTCTTCGGGTATTCTTTTTTAAGCTTTACCATGTCCATCCAAAGATAGGGATGCACCACCGTCAGGTGTTGCAAGACCACGAGATGTGCTCTGTTATAGTCATCTGATCTATTCGGTACTGAATTATAGACATGTAAAGGCTTTTGTCCGCGTGCATGGCCTTCACCATCGAGCCTACCCATGTGCCGTGAAACAGGAACACCTATGGACTTTTGATCAGCCAAGTAATCAGTGCAGAACTCGACACATTCTTCGGCAACATAGCCTTGGATGATGCTACCTTCTGGTTGTGACATGTTACGAACGTAGCACTTCACAACCCCATTGTACCTTTCCAACGGGTACATATTGTGTAGGAACACGGGACCTAGGTCCAGTATCTTTGGGACGATATGGATCATGAGATGTACCATGATATCAAAGAATGCTGGAGGGAAGTACATCTCAAGTTCGCACAGTATGACAATGATCTCATCCTGCAGTTTATGGCAACGCGTAACGGAGATCGACTTCTGAGATATCGTGTTGAAAAAGTTACAAAGATTCAAGATTGTCTTGCGGACCTCCAGCTCCATGAGACCTATAATTGCAACAAGAAGTATCTGCATGATCATCACATGACAGTCATGACACTTCATACCAATTACTCAGCGAGTCTTCATGTCAACTATTCTCCCGATGTTTGCCGAGTAACCGGAAGAAACTTTGACACCTTGGAGGCACTCCAAAAAGCTAACGATCTCTTTTTTGCTAAGAGTGTAACAAGCAGCGGGACAGTCTGTCTTGATTCTGACTGCACCCGTCCCCAACTTGGTCGTTCGCTTCGTAGCCCACAGCTTCTTTCTTATACCCAAGAATTCCATGTCAGCTCGTGCCTTCGGTCCATCTTTTGTCTTTTCTAACATGTTGAGCAGGATACCAAGCAAGCTCTCGTACACATTTTTTTCAACATGCATGATGTCTATGCTGTGACGTGTGCTTAGGAATCTCCAGTAAGGCAAATCCCAGAATACGAATTTCCTTTTCCAGACGCCGTCCTGCATGGGAACAGACGATTGTGTCTTACCCGGCGTAACAGTGGACATTGTGTTCACGATGTCATAGATTTCCACCCCGGTCTTCTCCCGAGGCGCCGAATGGACCTCAACAATATTGTTAAACAATTCCTTCTCTTGCCTCCATGTGTCGTTCTGTTTCAGCCACCTTCGGTGGCCCATGAACACGATTTTTTTGGATCCCTTTAGGTGTAAACTTGTAGTAGACTCCAAACACTTCACACATCCTTTGTACCCATGAACACACTGGCAGGACTGATATCTGTACGCGGGATAGTCTTGGACCGTCGTGAACAACAGCGCTTTCAGATTGAAGTACTCTTCTTCGTATGCGTCCCAGACCTGGGCCCCTGGTTCCCACAGTGTAGCTAGTTCTTCGAACAATAATTGTTGATACATGTTCAGACCGTTCTCAGGTTGCTTCGGCCCTTGTATGAGAATAGAGAGGTGTATATACTTTTGTTTCATGCACAGCCATGGAGGAAGGTTGTACATCCATAGAACCACGGGCCAAGTGTTGTGTCTGCTACTCATGTTGCCGAATGGATTGATCCCGTCCATACTCATACCAAACCTGATATTCATCAGATCTTTTCTGAAATCATCATATTGGGTGTCGATTGCCCTCCACTGCGAAGCATCGGCAGGGTGTCTCATCACTCCATCATCAGTTTTCGCCTCTCGGCGTGCCAACGTCGCAGCTTTGCCTCCTTGTTAGCGAATAAACGATTCAAATGGGGAAGGACCGGAAGATACCATACAACCTTTGCTGGAGCGCCACTCGTCACTGGGTCCTCATCATCGGCTTGGTTTCTACCCCTCTTGAATCTAGATGTGTTGCACGTGGGACAATTGTACAGCTTCTCGTGTTTCTTGCGGTAAATAAAGCAGTCATTCGGACACGCATGGAACCTCTGCACCTCTAACCCAAGAGGGCAGACAACCTTCTTGGCTTCTTCGATGCTCGTAGGCAGCAAGTTGTTTTTCGGAACAACTTTTGCAAAAAAAGCCAATGTCTCATCGAAGCCTTCGTCCGGACAGTTGTGGGCTGCCTTGATCCTTAGAAGTTCCAATGTGACTGACAGACGCGTGTGTTCTGGATCGGAACCGGTATACAACGGGGTTTGCGAGTCTTCAACTAGTCTCGTGAACTTAGCAGCCTCTCTTTCATTCTCAGGATCTAGCACGACCTGCTCCACCATGTGAACGTCCTGCACCATATCGGCCAAATTGTTCCCCGTTTCTTCTTCGGGGTCAGATTCGAAACTCCCCTCGTCTTCTTCGTCCTCTCCATGTTTGGCATCTTGTTGTAACACTTGATCTTCCTCCTCCTCACCGTGACATATCCAACGTGTATAACCTGGCATGAAACCCTTAAGCGCCAGGTGTACCGTCACCCTCCCTCTCGTATCGAACATTACCAAATTTTTGCAATCGCGACACGGACAACAAATCTTCGTGCCACCTTTTCTTCTCGTATCTTGCTCCGCGACATCAAAAAACTCATTCAAAGCCGTAGCCCAACTCTCTGTCGCCCAGTTGTCGTACATCCAATTGCGATCCATCGATCAATTCCTACGACACGAAACTAATCAGTTCGAAAAAATAAACACTAGGCCTCGGCGAGCGTATCTCATTCATCCAAATTAAAAGAGTATTATTACCGAGCGCTAGCGATCTTTTCGGCGAGTGAATGGAACTTCGTGGAGGGAAGAGAGATCTATGGAGAGAGTGAGAGGAGGAGGGAGAGATGAGAAATTTTGTTGCGTTCAAAAGAGAGATCTAGAGATGGGTCAAGAAATCTAAAAGAAATGGGAGGGTTTTGGGAAATTAAAGAGATCTAGCAAGGAGGGAGAGGAGGAGGGGGTTGTGGAGATGGGAGGGTTTGAATGTGGGGTGGGGGCGGCGGCGGCGGCGCAGCGGGTTCGTGCGGGTGGGGGCGCTCGCTGCTGGCCAGTGGGCACGCGAGCACTGGCCAGCAACCAGCGCCACCTCTGCTTTATATAGGAGAAGTTATCACTGACGGGCTCACGAAAAGGGCACGTCAGTGATACAGCCGTCATCCCGCGAACAACCAACGCTAACGGACACGCGATATGCCCGTCAGTAGAGGCCCAATCACCACTGACGGACACTTAAGTGGAGCCCGTCAGCGGCGAGATCACGTCATCTGTACCAATTTCTGGCACCACGTTTTCATCTTCGCTGACGGGCTACTTATGTGCCCGTCAGTGGAGGTCCTCACCTGTGGCCTGGCAGTGTCCTCCACTGACGGTCTCGTACGTGTCCGTCAGTGGTTATCCCCTCCAACGACGGTCCTTTCGGTGCCCGTCAGTGGAGGTCCTCCAGGAGAGGGTCAATCTGCAGTAGTGAGACAGTCGGGTTGGATGGTTTGGCCAGATGGTTCGGGACCAACAGTTCGGAGGTTCCGGGGTGGTCGGGTTGGACGGTTTGGTCGGATGGTTCGGGATCAACAGTTTGGCGGGTCTGGGACGGTCGAGTTGGACGGTTTGGTCGGATGGTTCGGGACCAACAGTTTGGACGGTCTGGCCCGGTCGGGTTGGATGGTTTGGTCAAATGGTTCGGGAGAACTAGAGGGGAGCCGGACCTTCTTCCGGACGGACCGTTTGGAAGGTCCGGGATGGTCGGGTTGGACGGTTTGGTCGGATGGTTCGGGACAAATAGTTTCGAAGGTCCGGGACGGTCGAGTTGGTCGGTTTGGTCGGATGGTTCGGGACCAACAGTTTAGAGGGTCCGGGACGGTCGGGTTGGATGGTTTGGTCGGATGGTTCGGGAGAACTAGAGAAGAACCGGACCTTCTTTTGGACGGACCGTTTGGAAGGTCCGGGACGGTCGGGTTGGACGGTTTGGTCGGATCGTTTGGGACAATTAGAGGGGATCTAGACCTTCCGGGCGGACCATTTGGAAGTTCCGGGACAGTCGGGTTGGACGGTTCGGTCGGATGGTTCGGGACCAACAGTTTGGAGAGTCTGAGACGGTCGGGTTGGACGGTTTGGTTGGATGGTTCGGGACAACTAGAGGAGATCCGGACCTTCTTCCGGACGGACCGTTTGGAAGGTCCGGGACGGTCGGGTTGGACGGTTTGGTCGGATGGTTCGGGACAACTAGAGCAGATCAGCATCTTCTTCCGGACGGACCGTTTGGAAGTTTTGGGACGGTCGGGTTGGACGGTTTGGTTGGATGGTTCGGGACCAACAGTTTGGAGGGTCCGAGATGGTCGGGTTGGATGGGTTGGTCGGATGGTTCGGGACCAACAATTCGGAGGTTCCGGGGTGGTCGGGTTGGACGGTTTGGTCGGATGGTTCGGGACAACTAGAGGAGATCCGGACCTTCTTCCGGATGGACCGTTTGGAAGTTGCGGGGCGATCGGGTTGGTCGGTTTGGTCGGATAGTTCGGGAGAACTAAAGGAGATCCGGACCTTCTTCCGGACGGACCATTTGTAAGTTCCGGCATCGTCGGGTTTGGTCGGTTGATTCAGGACCAACAGTTTGGAGTGTCCGAGACTGTCGGGTTGGACAATTTGGTCGGATGGTCGGAACCAACAGTTTGGAGGGTCCAGGACAGTCGGGTTGGACGGTTTGGTCGGATGGTTCGGGACCAAGAGTTTGGAGGGTCCGGGACGGTCGGGTTGGACGGTTTGGTCGTATGGTTCGGGACCAAGAGTTTGGAGGGTCCGAGATGGTCGGGTTGGACGGTTTGGTCGGATGGTTCAGGACCAATAGTTTGGAGGGTCCGGGACGGTCGCGTTGGATGGTTTGGTCGGATGGTTCGGGATAACTAGAGGAGAGCTAGACCTTCTTCCGGACGGACCGTTTGAAAGGTCCGGGACGGTTGGGTTGGACGGTTTGGTCGGATGGTTCGGGACCAACAGTTTGGAGGGTCCGGGACGGTCGGGTTGGACAGTTTGGTCGGATGGTTCGGGACCAATAGTTTGGAGGGTCCGCGACGGTTGGGTTGGATGGTTTGGTCGGATGGTTCGGGACCAACAGTTTGGAGGGTCCGGAACGGTCGGGCTGGATGGTTTGGTCGAATGGTTCGGGAGAACTAGAGGAGAACCGGACCTTCTTCCGGACGGACCATTTGGAAGGTCTGGTACGGTCGGGTTGGACAGTTTGGTCGGATCGTTTGGGACAATTAGAGGAGATCTAGACCTTCTGGACGAACCATTTGGAAGTTCCAGGACAGTCGGGTTGGACGGTTTGGTCGGATGGTTCAGGACAACTGGAGGAGATCCGGACCTTCTTCCGGACGGACCATTTGGAAGTTCCGGGACGGTCGGGTTGGACGGTTTGGTCGGATGGTTCAGGACCAACCGTTTGGAGGGTCCGAGACGGTCGGGTTGGATGGTTTGGTCGGATGGTTCGGGACCAACAGTTCGGAAGGTCTGGGATGGTCGGGTTGGACGGTTTGGTCGGATGGTTCGGGAGAACAAGGGGAGAACTGGACCTTCTTCCGGACGGACCGATTGGAAGGTCCGGGACAGTCGGGTTGGACGGTTTTGTCGGATAGTTCGGGGCAACTAGAGGAGATCGGGACCTTCTTCCAGACAAACCGTTAGGAAGTTTCGGGATGGTCGGGTTGGACGGTTTGGTCGGATGGTTCGGGACCAACAGTTTGGAGGGTCCGAGACGGTCGGGTTGGATGGTTTGATCGGATGGTTCGGGACCAACAGTTCGGAGGGTCCAGGGTGGTCGGGTTGGACGGTTTGGTCGGATGGTTTCGGGACAACTAACGGAGATCCGGTGATGTGAATCACCCTGAAGGAGGATGATCAGTCCCGAAGTTTGCCCGATTTTCACGACGTAGGATCCTGGATAACTAGCCTGTGAAGCCTGATGAATGACACAGCCAACCACCGTCTTGATTACGGAAGCTTGCAGCACTCGATTCACCCAGCCACACACTTCGGCCCTTTGTTACTCAGTAACATGGAGCAACGTGTTCAAGCAATCCATGAAGAAATCACAAGAACAATGGAGAAATAATCTCAGATAAACTCCCAATCCCTGGTTGTGGTGGAAATAGCTCACACTCTAGAGGAACAAGAGTTCTCTTCAATTCTGAAATTCTTCACTACTATTTTACATAGGAAGTAACCTCATATATAGAGGTTGATAACTTAAGGCTTAAGTTAACAAAAACCAAAATATCAACTAGCTGCTACAGTACGACGGTGGCTATAGTACACGGGCAGCTACAGTACGTCGGTGCTACAGTACGCGTGCTATAGCAAAAAGAAGCCTAAATATCTGAGTACAGACAGAAAAGTTGGAAGCTCCGGTTTGGAAAATCGGATGCACCGGAATTGGCTTCTGTCTTGAGGATTCAAGCCAGAAATTGAAGACTTTTAAGGCTAACAACTCGGTGACTTCGGGTTTGGAAGTCGGTAGCACCGGGATTGTCTTCTGAAGCGGCTTCGTCTGGGAACTCGGTGACTCCGGGTTTGGAAGTCGGCAGCACCGGGATTGCCGTCTGTAGCTACTTCGTCTAGAAACTCGGTGACTCCGGGTTTGGAAGTCGGCGGCATCGGGATTGGCTTCTGTCTTGAGGACTCAAGCTGGATGTTGAATACTTTTAAGGCTGACAAGTCGGTGACTCCGGTTTTGGAAATCGGTAGCACCGGGATTGCCTTTTGAAGCTTCCTCCAAGTCCTTTTCCTCAAACCTAAGTGTGCAAATGATCAAGGCATTAGGTAGCACACCATTCAAGCTCAAATCTAGTGGGTATTCATTAAGGAAAAGATTCACCTGTTGAGCGATTTGTCGAGTTCTTGCCCTTGTCATGGGTCCTTGTTGAGCCTGAGGTATTGGAATGTCAAGTGATGAGGATGGACTTGTGTGACTCCTAGGGCCATTCTCATCATCCTCCCCCTCTTGAAAAGGAGTCGTCCTCGACTCTGGTTTCTTCAGGACCAAAGAACGGAGATAATTCTGAAACATTAAAAGTAGTACTTACCGCATAATCATCTCCTAGGAGTTCGATCTTGTAAGCATTGTCATTGACTTTGGTAAGTACTCGAAATGGTCCATCTCCTCTTGGCATCAGTTTTGAGCTTCTCTTCTCGAGGAAACGCTCTTTCCGAAGGTGCACCCATATTAAGTCTCCGGGTTCAAAGAGCACCTTCTTCTTGTGTTTGTTGGCATTTGCTGCATAGTATTGCGCCTTTTTCTCAATGGTTTCCTTGGTCTTGAGATGAATTTTCTTGACATGCTCAGCACGCTTGGATGCTTGCATGTTGGCGCGTTTCTCAAAGGGTAAAGGCAGCAAATCCAATGGTGTAATAGGGTTTGAACCCATATACGACTTCAAAAGGACAAAGTTGAGTTGATGAATGTACTGCCCTGTTGTACGCAAACTCTACATGTGCTAGACATTCTTCCCATTCTTTGAGATTCTTCTTGATCATTGTCCTCAATAAAGTTCCTAGAGTTCTATTCACCACTTCTGTTTGGCCATCAGTTTGTGGGTGACAAGTTGTAGAAAACACATAACCTCATCCCAAGCTTGGCCCATAATGTCTTCCAAAATAACTCATAAATTTGACGTCACGGTCGGAGACAATTGTCATTGGCACTCCATGAAGCCTCATGATTTCCCTGAAAAACAAATCAGCTATGTGGGAAGCATCGTCGCTTTTATGACATGGTATGAAATGTGCCATTTTAGAAAATCTATCAACGACCACAAATACGGAATCCCTCCCCCTCTTAGTCCCTTGGTAATCCTAGAATAAAATCCATACTAATATCTTCCCAAGGTGCATTAGAAGTTGGAAGAGGAGTATATAATCCATACGGGTTAAGCTTAGATTTAGCTTTGTGGCATGTGATACATCTTTGCACAAACCGTTCGACGTCTCTTCGCATCTTTGGCCAATAGAAATGATCAGCTAGCATGGCATGCGTCTTGGCCATCCCAAAGTGTCCCATGAGTCCTCCCGCATGAGATTCCTGCAATAGAAGCAAGCGAACGGACGACTCAGGGAACACAAACCTTGTCAGTGTAAAATAAGAATCCCATCATGCACATGGTATCTGTCCCATCCTTTTCCATTGTGTCAATGAGAGAAAGGTTCTGAAAATTCTTTATCATTAGCATATAAATCTTTCAAACTTTCTAATCCTGGGACATTCACTTCTAGTTGAGTCAAGAGTGCATGTTTTCTTGATAGAGCATCAGCTACGATGTTATCCTTTCCTTTCTTATACTTGACAACATAAGGAAAGCTTTCAATAAACTCTACCCGTTTAGCATGTCTACGATTAAGCTTAGCTTGGCCTTTCAAATACTTCAATGATTCATGATCAGAATGTATCACAAATTCTTTAGGCCATAGATAATGTTGCCATATTTCAAGTACACGAACCAATGCATATAACTCTTTATCATACACAGGATAATTCAATTGTGCACCACTTAATTTTTCGCTAAAGTATGCAATTGGTTTACCTTCTTGCATAAGAACACCTCCAACGCCAATTCCACTAGCATCACATTCTATTTCAAAAATCTTAGTGAAATCAGGCAAAGCAAGCAAAGGTGCTTCAGTCAACCGCTTCTTTAATGCTTGAAAAGCTTTTTCTTGAGAATTACCCCATTGGAAATGAATTCCCTTTTTAGTTAATTCATTTAATGGAGCAGCAATAGTGCTAAAATCTTTTACAAGCGCGACCCAGCTAATCCATGAAAGCTTCTTACTTGGCTAACATTCAAAGGAGTAGGCCAATTCTTAATAGCCTCTATTTTAGATTCATCAACCTCAACTCCTTGACTTGAAACAACAAAGCCTAAGAAGACAACTTTATTTGTACAAAAAGTGCACTTTTCAAGGTTAGCATACAAATGTTCTTTCCTTAGCACTTCTAGTACTTGTGTCATATGTTTAACATGCTCATCCATGGATTTGCTATAGATTAATATGTCATCAAAGTATACCACCACAAATCTACCAATGAAAGCTCTTAAAACATGATTCATTAATCTCATGAATGTACTAGGGGCATTAGTCAAGCCAAATGGCATAACCAACCATTCATACAAACCAAATTTAGTCTTAAAAGCTATTTTCCATTCATCTCCAAGTTTAACTCTAATTTGGTGGTAGCCACTTTTTAAATCAATTTTGGAGAATATATTAGAACCACTAAGTTCGTCTAGCGTATCATCAAGCCTAGGAATAGGGTGACGATATCTAACAGTTATATTATTAATGGCACGACAATCGACGCACATTCTCCATGTTCCATCCTTTTTAGGTACTAAGATTACGGGAACAGCACAAGGACTTAGGCTTTCTCGAACATACCCTTTCTCGAGTAGACCTTGTACTTGATTTTGAATTTCCTTTGTTTCCTTCGGATTGACGCGGTATGACTCACCTGCAAGCATCTAGGAATATCCTAGGTGAGTACGACGTACTCGCAAGTCTTATTGGTGCTTGATTAAATGCCCTACACATGCTTACTACAACAAAATTTAACATGATGCGGCTCAAGTCCTCAAGATACGACGATACGAGCATGGCATTAACGGTGTCAAGGAAAACATAGAATAAAGCTCATCGTCCAAATTTCACACAAGCTAATACCTGAACATAATAGCAGTCACATGTGAATTCTAAACCAATCAGAGCAGTCCACAACTCATCTTAAACATCAATTGATCATATCCACATTTTTAACCATTCTCTCGGATCGTTACTGACAATACGATCACCCTGAGTGTAGTGAGTGCCTTATCCCTTGGAGGTTGCAAGGCTCCAAGGTCCTGAGTCTTACCTCACTACACCCCAGCCTCGATGCCGGTAGCGTCCACGCGGTGATAAGGGAGTGCTACGATGGAGTTACCTAAGGTTGGTAGGACGGCAAAACACTTCAAACACCGGGGGCCGTATCCATTCAACTGATAACCTACCAATCGTATCCATCGAGCACACCCTCGGTTCTCACAACTCACTTTAACAGGTTCAACTTGGTGGTTCCACAAGAGTTAATTCTCAGCCGTAGCTGGACATATCACGCAACATCCCCTAACATGCTAGTTTCAAGTATTCCAACCATAATATTCAAGCAATCGATCCTGCCACCAGCACGAATAAGTAAGCATATAAAATGACAACGAAGGTGCAACAGCTCTGCTTGCCTTGGTCGCAGGGTTCCGGATCTTGATCGGAAGTGAAAGCCGAGTGGTCTCCTTCTTCGGGCTCTACTGCGAGCAACGAACGATACCGGAAACAAAACGAGAAAATAACGACAATGAGATCCAGCATGTATGCATGATGAATGAGTGTAGATATGTAATTCTAAGGTGACTTATCGATATTAGAAATCTAGGGCAGTAAGAATTTACAATTGGTGATAGTAGGTTTTAATTATAACCCTAACAATGCATGGACTGTCGATTTCGCTTAATCACATGTAAAGTTAAGGTAGCTATGCACATGGTACAGTCCTAATTCAAAGTGTGGATATTCTAAAAGTATTCAACGATACAAGGTTAACGCACCGGAATTACTTAATTTGGAGCTACGAGCACCAAGTTATGAATTGTTGAGGAACATCATACGAATAGGGGTGATTTAATTCAAACTCATTGGATCTGGATTTACATTTCAAATTTTGAAGTTTTGTTCCAGCCAAGTTGTAGGAAATTTCATAAGCTTTCTAACGATATAAAATTTGCTAAAATCTGAGCTATGGTTTAAAAGTTATCGCTGTTTTAAATGGGTACAAAACCCTAACCCTAATCCTGCGAAAACGAAAATACTAAACCCACCCGAAAACCTACTCTAACTTAAACCCGGCCGACTGACACGGGGACCCACTCGTGCGGGGCCGACTGGTCACGGCTGACCGAGTCAGCCGCTGACTGGGACTCGGGAGCGCTGACTGGGACCCGGGGAACCAACCGTGGGCCGCCACGTCGCATGCCCCTCTCCCTCTCTCTGTCCACTCAGCAGGCGGGTCGGACGGCGACGCACACGCCGGAATTCCACCGGAGAGGGCCCGAGGCCACTGGAGTGCGCGGCGAGCACGGAAACAAGCGGTGGGGGCACCGGAGCTTACCCCGAAGGCGATGCACGGTCGGGGGGAGGCGGAGGGAGCCGGGATGAAGCTCGCAACGGTGGCCGGCGGTGGAGCTTCTCGGTTGCCACCGGTGGGAGTCCACGGGCATGGATCTGAAGAGGGGAAAGGCGGGAGAGGTGAGGGAGGATGAGAGGGTGCTCAGGCAGGGAGGATGGGAGCTCGGGGTCCTTCGGTTGCTCGGGAATCGCTCACAGGAGCTCGGCCGGCACCGAGGACGAAGGCGGTGATAGGCTCGGCAACGAAGGAAACAAGGAGGAGGGGAGCTAGGGTTTGCGAGGTAGCGGAGGGAGGAAAAGAGGGCTGTCCGAACTCGGCTTAAAAGAGGCGGCGACGCGGTCGGAACAGCCGGTGGCAGGGGGCACCGCCCCTCTCGGCCTCCCGTCGGCGGCGACGTGGAGCCGGAGGCCTGGCAGGTGGGCCCCGGCCGAAGGGGGAGAGGGAGGAAGCGCCACAGCCTCGGAGGCGTTTCCAGAGGAGGAAGGCATAAAGGGGGAGGGAGAAAGCGGGTTCGGAGCTGGGCTGGGTTAGCGGGCCGACCGAGCAGGCCTCGGCCCAGATTCTTTTCAGAATTCCTTTTCTTTTTCTTTGTCCAGTTTGAGCTGATTTGTAAATTTGATTTGAACACCCAAACAAACTCCAAATCATTTGAAATTTTTACAGGGGGTTTGTAATTGAGTTGAGAACCTACCACCAAATTTTGAAACCATTTGGAGCTGTTTTGATATGTTTTTAATTTAAATTCAAGGTTTGACCTAAAAGGGGTTTTGAACTATAGGTAGGTCATAAAATTCTTCAAATTTCCAAAAGTTCATGTTGGGATTGAGTTGTCATCTTCATGGCCTTTCCCAAAATTTAGTGAAATTTTACCCACAATATCTTGTCCTTTCCCCTAACCCTAGTTTTCACCATTTTAGGGTTTGAAATCGGACGCTTTGGTTGAGCTATCATTTCATGTAACTTGTGGATCAATCTTGGAAAGGAAATGTTGGTGAATGGTTCCAACCAAGGAACTCTAGTCCTTACTCACCTAACATTACGAAAGCCCTGGTCCGATAAACCGAAAAAGTTGATTGGTGTTTGCTAAAATATCTACCGAGGATGAGACATGTACGTATTCTATAAAATATAATCACATCATATTTAAGTTTAAATAAGGTGTGGGTGGGGATGATGGCATGTATGCATGAATGCAAGGCAAAGACCTAATTTGTCGAATTCGGGTTTTACAGTCCCGAACCCTCCTAACGGACCGTCCAAACGGACCGGCCCGAACGCTCCAAACAGTCCGTCCGGAAGAAGGTCTGGATCTTCTCTAGATGTCCTGAACCCTCGGATTGGACCGTCCAAAACGGACCGGCCCCGAACGCTCCAAACGTCCGTTCGGAAGAAGGTCTGGATCTCTCTGGATGTCCCGAACCCTCTAACCGAACCGGCCAAACGGACCGGCCCGAACACTCCAAACGGTCTGTCCGGAAGAAGGACCATATCTCGTCTAGGAGTCCTGAACCCTCCGATCGGACCGGCCCGAACACTCGAAACGGACCTTCCGGAAGGAGGTCCGGATCTCCTCTAGAAGTCCCGAACCCTCCGACTGGACCGTCCAAACGGACCGGCCCGAACGCTCCAAATGGTCCGTCCAGAAGAAGCTCCGGATCTCCTCTAGATGTCGTGAACCCTCCGACTGAACCGTCCATCCGGAAGAAGTTCCGGATCTCCTCTAGAAGTCCCGAACCCTCCGACCGGACCGTACAAACGGACCGTCCTGAACCCTCCAAGCGGTCCATAAGGAAGAAGTTCTGGATCTCCTCTATAAGTCCTGAACCCTCCCAACAGTCCATCCGAAAGTTGGTCCAGATCCCCTCTAGAAGTCTCGAACCGTCTGACCAGACCGGCCTGAACGCTCCAAACGGTCCATCCGGAAGAAGGTCCGGATATCCTCATGATGTTCCGAACCCTCCGACCAGACCATCCAAATGGACCGGCCCGAACACTCCAAACGGACCGGTCTGAACGCTCGAAACGGTTCTTCCGGAAGGAGGTCCGGATCTCCTCAAGAAGTCCCAAACCCTCCGAACGGACCGTCCAAACGGACCGGCCCGAATGCTCCAAACGGTCCATCTGGAAGAAGGTCCGGTTCTCCTCTAGAAGTCTATGGCTATCCTGTAATAACTTTGTGGAATACTTACAAAAATCAAGGATGTTTCGTCTTCAAGGGAGGGAGAATGATATAAATAAAAATGGTACCAATAAGAATGATAAGACTAATATAAACTATGTACATGGTAGTTCAATCTACATGACATATAAGTCTTATAGCTTTTGTACTAATTGCATTGCACTAAATCAAAAGGGCAACAAAATGGATGATATATATATATATATACCATGCATATACTATGTTTCCTTTGTTTAGCACATCTACATCTTACCAAAAGACGAGGACGGCTTTTCTTGAAGAAAGGGAGGATGATGAGAATGACCCTAGCTCATCATCCTCATCAGTTGATATCCCAATACCTCAAGCTCCACAAGGACCCATGACAAGGGCGAGAACTCGCCAGATTGCTCAACAGGTGAATCTTTTCCTTAATGAATGCCCACTTGATTTGAAGAGTTTGAATGGTGTGCTACGTAATACTTTGATCATCTGCACACTTCGGTATGAGGAAAAGGACTCGGAGCATATTCAAAACAAGCATTTCAGAGGTTTCCAGGAAAAGTCAGAGCCTCCGACTTTCCAGAACTCCAGGCAGAGCATCCGAGAAGGATTTCAGGCGAGATCAGTAGCAGATCTCGGAGCCTCCGACTTTATCCCGGAGCCTCCAAGATGCCGCCTCCAAGAAGGACACACCCCAGCTCCGGACACTACGACATGCTACTCAGAGCTCCGAGTAGCCCAACTCGGAGCCGCCGAAAATATCGGAGCATCCGGGAATCCTCCCGACGTTCACTGATGCCAAGACCAGAAGCCAAACTCGGAGCCTCCGACATTATCCCGAGACTCCGAGTTTCCCCGACAACGCAGCATCCGAATACAGAAGGCAATCCCGGAGCCTCCGACTTCCAAAACCGGAGACACCGAGTTTCCAAGTCGAAGCAAGTTTCCGAGTACAGAAGGCCATCCCGGAGCCTCCGACTTCATCTCGGAGACTCCGAGGTTCTCCACTGCTGCGAGGACGCCTCCGACTTCCTCTCTCTGACTTTTCTGTCTCTACTCAGATATTTAGACTTTTTAGCTGACTGTAGCACATGTACTATACCAACCGTCTTACTATAGTATAACTTAGCCATTAAGTTACCTTTTTCTCTACAAATATGAGGACTTCTCCACATGTAAGGTAGTGAAGATTTCAGAAATAAAGAGAACACTTGTTCCTCTAGAGAGTGAGCCATTTCCACCTCAAAAAGGGATTGGGTGTTATTCTGAGTTGCTACTCCATTGTTCTTGTGATTACTTTGTGATTACTTGAACACGTTGCTCCACGTCAGTGAGTAACAAAGGGCCAAAGTGTGTGGTTGGGTGAATCGAGTGCTGCAGACTTCCGTAATCAAGACGGTGGTTGGCTGTGTCGTTCATCAGGCTTCACAGGCTAGTTATCCAGTATCCTACGTCGTGAAAATCAGGCAACCTCTCAGGATTCACAGCAAGATGAAGGGTAGATCAGTTCGGGTGCACATAGCAATTTTGATTTTCGCAGAAAAAAATGATTTTAGGGTTAGGGTTTTGCCCCAAATTTTCGATAAACTTAGAAATAACATAACTTTTTGCTCGTAACTCCAAATTGGATAAATTTTATATTTCTGAAATCCTTGTGAAATTCTCTACAACTTGGTTCAGGAACAATTCCAAAATTTGAATTTAAAATCCTGACCAAATTTGAGTGCACATTTCCATCCCTCTCGTGTGCGGATTTTCAAAAATTCATAACTGAATCTTTGTAACTCCAAATTGAGAAATTCCAAGTGCATTAGACTTGTAACTCAGAGTATTTCCAGAATATAAACACTTTATGGCATGACCATTTACTGTGAATATCGATTTTCAAGCCTAACATGAATTCGAATGTAAAATGACATGCATGCATTGTTAGGGCAACAATTTAATTTCTACAAGTTCAAATTGAAGAATTCTTGTTGCTGTGGATTCCTAATGCCTCTAGTCACATTAGAAATTCATACCTAGCACTTTTCATCATGCATTCATGCTGGGACTCATTATTTTTCTTTCATTGTTTTGTTTCCGGTATCTCGTATTGTTTGCGATAGGACCCGAAGAGGACGAACAGCAAGCCCTTGAAATCAACCAGGACCAGGAGCATTTTTGATCAAGGCAAGCAGAGCTTGTTGGACCCTTATATTGCTATTTACAATGCCTTACCTACATAGGTTAAGTATGGAATGTTTGTTTGAGCTGTATGACTGGTATTCTGAGTAAACTAGCATGTTAGGATGTGGTGTACGATCATGTCCAGCTATGGCTGAGAATTAACCTTATTACCCTATTACTTGAACTTGCTTAAGTGAGATGTGAGAGCCGAGGTTGTGCACGATGAATACGGTTGGTATATTTTGATGCCATGAATGCGACGGTGTGTAGAAGTGTTTTTGTAGCTATACCAACCTGAGGTAACTTCATCGTGCATCTCCCTTATCACCGCGTGGACGACACCGGAATCAATGCTGGGGGTATAGTTGAGGTAAGTCTCAATATCGCTTGGAGCCTTGCAAACTCCAAGAGAAATGCACTCGCTATATCCATAGTGGTTGCATTGCCGGTGACGATTCGAGAGATTGCTTGAAATTGTTGTTGTGATGGATTAATGTTTAACGGGGTTGTGGGCTGCCTCAAATGAGTTGGGAATGATAAGATGAAGGTTGTTTCGTTAGTGGTTTGACTCATGAGAGGTCTGAACTGCAAGTCACTTCTATGCTTTGTTTCCTGCCATTAATGCCAAGTAGTGTATTATTGTATTTTGTTAACTTGGGATGCATCATGTTTAATGGCTGCTGTAGTAATGCCTGTGAAGGACATTTAATCAAGCACAAATAAGACTTGCGAGTACCTTCGTACTCACCTAGGATATTCCTAGATCATTGCAGGTGAGCCAGTGGTCGCAGATTTTTATGACGATGCTTAGTCGCATGATTTCCTTGGTTGGCGTTCGACTCGTGGGAATCATTTTGGCTTTTGGATAGCGGTTGATGCGCCGCTGTGGGATTTATTTACTTTATCTGCTGTTGCATGTTTATTTCAGATTTGACTAAACTTCCGGTTATCACCGAGCGATGTAATTCTCATAGTTCACTATGTGGACAGCTAGCTTTATTATCATATCGTAGTGGTTTGTGTGATGATATTCTCGCTGTCCCACATATGCCCCCACCTCCCGTCTGTCATGCGTGTATGTTGAAATGGGAGTGTGGTTGGATGCATATAGGAGGTACTTGATATTTTATCTCGATTTAACTGAAGTGCAAAGTGAATGTATGGTCCATTGCCAAAGTGAGTCATACGCGGGAGGCGTATGTTTTTTTTGGAATCGTGAGCCCTCAATCAGGCCGTGGTGAGACATACGCATGGTGTCATATGCGTGTCGCACGGGGCGGGGGTGGGCCATAGTCCGTTGCAGGTAGCGGCTATGGTCCACCATCTTCACTTGTTGTGATTCTTTGAATCGAATTAAAATACCAGGTCCCTCACAGCTTGGTATCAGAGGCGAGCTGACCGTAGGAGCCATTGCAGGTGGTCGTTAGATAGGACTTGGCATCGCCGAGAAAATTATTTGCAAAAGTCAAAAACATATGTTTTGAAAATTCAGCAAGTAGATTGCTTCTTTATTCCTTATCCCCAACGCTCTTAGTTCTGAATTTTCCTCCTCTATGGCATTTGTTTTTGCTTGTGGCTGACTTTAACCCTATCCTTGTTTGTTAGATGGCTTCTGCTCAGTTGGTGCATGCCACCCACGGTGTGTGTGTCGACGGGTTTCCGGAGGTATTCTTGTACATGCTTCGGGAACTCGGATTTTCATACCTCCCCGAGTATCTTGTACATAGGGCCAACTTGGGGTTTGGCAGGTATGAGTACCGGGCACGCTTGTTCATCCATCCGCGTGAGAGTGACCCCCTTGATCAGCCACGCTTCTTCAATGGCTATGGAGCTGAATTGGAGTCCGCCGTTCAGGAAGCGGCCTATGCTGTCATGTGCCATCTCGCCATGAGCTTCAGGGCCTCACCGAGGGCCCTTTCTCCTATTTTCCGTCACGTACCCCCGAGGAGGACATGGCGCCATATGAAACTTTACCCGGGAGCACAACATGGCACTAGCCCATTTGGGGCGCCTCGTCCGGTCCTTGGACGTGGCGTATCATGCCGTGGCTTCGAAATGAGGCGGTATCGTCATCGCCTCCTTATCTCCCTTGAGCTTGCCCAATACCAAGGAAGGACTTTGCACCACCTCCTCACTTCTGGACCGGCGAGGGCATCTACTCGGTCTATGAAGGAGGTCTGTGGGTGCACCATTATCTGTCGGTGGGCGAATAGAGCTCGGTATCCACCCCGACGTCTTGCTTTCGCGGATGTCGGTGGGCAGCGTTCGTCGCATCCCCACCGGCACTCCTCATTTTGGACATGGGGTTCCTTTGTTCCACGCCATGTTTCCTCTCCCCGCTGATTTGGAGGCTTTAGAGATCCGCCGTCGCAATGGAGGGTCTCGCACAATCCAGTGTAGTGCTGTCCAGATTTTAGCGTCGAGTTGTAGGTCGTATTTTGTGGTGTATGCTGAACCAAACCATAGATTTAAGGTAGCTTTTGGAGGCATGTAAGTGGTATTGGTGGCTGCAATTTTGGCACATTGTTAGTGTTTATTTCACTCTATGGTGATCTAAACCGCAGTCCCATGTATGAACTATGTCGACATATTAATGCACTTGTGTATTATTGTCCAACGTTCTTGCAATTGTTCGTATCTCATTTTCCTCTTAAATGTGTATAAATGATGTGACATATTCATAATACCCCGTTGTACCGTTCAGGACTGGCCCGAACGCATCCAAACTGTCCGTCCGGAAGAAGGTACGGATCTCCTCTAGATGTCCCCGACCCTCCGACCGACCATCCAAACTGACCGTGCCGAACCATCCAAACGGTCCATCTGGAGAAGTTCAAGATCTCCTCTAGAAGTCCCGAACCCTCCGACCGGACCATCCAAATGGATCGTCCCGAACCTTCCAAGCGGTCCATGAGGAAGAAGTTCCTCCTCTAGAATTCCCGAACCGCCCCAACGTCCATCCATAGTAGTCCGGACCCCCTCTAGAAGTCCCCGAACCCTCCGACCGAACCATCCAAACGGACTGGCCCGAACGCTCCAAACGATCCGTCCGGAAGAAGGTCCAGATCTCCTCTGGATGTCCCGAACCCTTCGACCGAATCGGCCAACGGGCCGTGCCGAACTATCCAAACGGTCCGTCGTAAGAAGTTCCGGATCTCCTCTAGAATTCGCCGAATCCTCCGACCGACCGTCCGGAACCCACCAAACGTCCGTCCGGAAGAAGGTCCGGATCTCCTCTAGAAGTCCTGAACTTTCCGATCGGACCATCCAAACGGACCGGCCCGAACGCTCCAAACGGTCCCGTCCGGAAGAAGGTCCGATCTCCTCTAGAGTCCCGAACCCTCTGATCAGACCAGCCCGAATGGTCGGAACGGTCCATCCGGAAGGAGGTCTGGATCTCCTCTAGAAGTCCCGAACCCTCCGAACGGACCGTCTAAACGGACCGGCCCGCCGCTCCAAACGGTTTTGCGGCAGAGTCTTGTTTTCTTGTGTAGCGCATATCTTTTGCTCTATTTGGGATTTTTCTGAGGTGTAAAAAATTCAAAAAATATATAGAATGAGTAAGAAGCCACACAGAAGGCCACCACAAAAAAAACTCAGAAATTTGCCTGTAACTTTCTCTTTTTTTCCTTGGTTTCTATCGCTGCGGTGTCTAGGCCTAGTTAAATTTTTGCTCGTTCTAGTCTAAGTTCAGCAACTGGGACTGGTATTTTTGAGCATCTTTTCAACTTTGCATAGCTACTTTGATCATTGCTCTTCCTTGCTACCATATTGCGCCAACAAAGCTGCACCTTCTATACTGTACTTTGTTCGGTCACCTTGGTAATCGCTATACTAATCTTTTGATCATCGTTAACACCGCCAAAGGCCGACAACCACTGTAGCACGGTAAGGACTGGTAAGAGCTTGGTATTTGCTACCGAATTGTTGAGATTCCTTCTACCCCACCACCACCACTCTAGTAGTTGATAGGAACTATATACACATGTGTATTTTTCTTGTTCGCTACTACCATGACAGGTACAACACGAAAAAATGATGATGAGATCATCATGGGCTTCTCTCCATAGCCCTCGATGATGAAGAAAGATGCGCACCCGTCCATGACTACACCTACACTTCGACGGGTACAACTACGTCGCTCAGGAAACAGCGAGATGCTTACACCTCGAGCACCACAGCCGCGTCCATCTCCTGTACCACGTCCATGCCCACTGCCCGCGCCAGACTTCGGTAAATCTAGGAGAGTTTTGATGCTTATGCTGGATTTAGAAACACTATACTTTCTTTGATGGCGAGTTATGACCCTGCTGGTTACCTCAAGTGGGAATTTCCGTACTGAATTATTTAATGATCATGATTTTCCTGAGCATAAGAAGTGAGGGCTGTTACTAGTAGATTTACTGACTTTGCTGTTCTTTGGTGAATGATTATGTTTCTAAAAATCAGACCTACCTAGCACATGATTAAATTAAAGAAAATTATGAGAGCTAGTTTTGTTCCCTCATACTATGCTCGTGCTTTGCGTAAAGAATTTCAACATTTAGACAAGGTAGCGCACCGTGCACATTTATTATAATAATTTAAAACTTGTTTGCAACGTTGTGATCTACCAGAGAGATGATGACTTTGCTGGGAAAAATTTATGAAAAGTTTGAACCAAGACATCCGGGATAGATTTCAATTATATACCATGTAGCCTTGTTAGTCTGTTTGTCGTGCTTATTTTTTGAGAGAGAAATACAGGACCGAAGCACAGAATCCAACCTCAAACAAGATCCCATGTCTTGTTCATCACCGATGCATCTTCTACTACTGAACGCACTACGGTCCCTACTGCACGTGAAACAAACCTCCATGTAATAATGAGGTATCCATCTCCTCATTTCATATGCTATTGATAATTTTCCTAATGAGTTAAATGCATCTTGTGTTGATTGAATGAACTACCCTTGTCCACTAAACATGCTATTTTAGAGCAACCTAGAGTGGAACCGCTTGTTACTTTTCTTTACCACAAGTTGAGAATGTTGTTTATAAAGAATTACATAATGCTCCCTGTGAGATCGAATAGTTGTGTGATAACGCTTCACTGATATCTACACTACAACTAGATGTGAACATGATACTTGTGTTTTAGAATCAC